>VXBO01013343.1:45533-108383 GCA_013400135.1 Rhinoptilus africanus | reverse complement strand
AAAAAAAAAAAAAAGAGAGATATAACCCAGCACTAAATTTGTCTTCCAACAGCCTGGTTATTCAAAGCTAGGAGAATACAGTAACGGGGGATTACTGGACATGTGCTTTGGTCTCATGCTTCCCCTTAATTGGCCGTTAGCAGTTTCTATGTGACGGGCAGACTGGATTCAGTTTCTCATGGTTTGTACGGCATACCTCTTCCCCATTTGGGAGCTTAGCGATGAGGCGGTGCCTCTCCGAGAGCCAGGCGCAGAGCCCCACAGAGCCCTGCGCAGGCTTTTTGCCACATGAGGCCATAAGGGGTAGACAGAAGTGAAGGATACAGCCTCCGTCTCCCATTCCAGATCCTTTGCAGATGAGAGGGGTAACTAAGTGAGCGGTTTCTTTGGTGTTCCCAGCCAGCTCCCCTGTTGTAGCGAACACGCTGTGGTATCTCTCTGGTATTTGGGGGTGTTGCCGTGGTCAGAGGAAAGTGCGGGATTTTCCCAGAGGAAACACAGCCATGCAAAGACACTGCAGTTTGGACCCGGTCATAGCTTGGTTTTGCTATGAAAAGAAGTAGCTAGCAACAGACAGTTTAGAGGGCACTGTCTCCTCAAGACAAATTTATGGCAAAGCCATAAAGGGAAGGAATGGGGGAAGGAAGGGTAGTTGTTTCTCCAGGGTCAGCCCCACAGCCAGCAGCCCGGTTTTCGCGCTGTGTAACCGCTGCAGTGCAGCTCTGTAGCTACAGTAGTTGACAGAGAGAGCTGAAAGGAGTTCTTGAGAAAGACCAAACACACAAAAATAAACGCCATGTGTGCAAATAAATGTAAAACCAGCTGAAGTCTCAAAGGGATAACCCAAGGTCAAATTAGCAAAATTTTGAAGGTCATTTAATTTCATTAACTCATATACAGCCGCTTCAAGTAATTTTTAAGCGTGTTTTGCCTATAAAATGTATGTTTTCATTAAACGCATCATTACTTTTATGCCCTCTGCAATCAATCTCCTTTCTCCTCCTTTTTAAACATGGGAAACCAATCAGACATAGACACAAACGTTTATATTGATGAGTTTCTTTCTAAGTGTGTGTGATAGCTTAGAGGCAAGAGAATGAGCTATCATTTCATGATATATGATAAAAGAGATGGTTTTAACTACCAGAGGAGAAACACACTTCAGAAAACAAGGCCTGACACCAGAGATGGGGAAAACATTCACAGATGATGGGTGGATACAAATCTCTCTTTCTTATTCATGTATTTCGGTTTCTGTCAGTACATATTGCTCACTCAGCATAGGGCTCAGTATCCACAAATATTTCTCTTTTTCTATAGTACTTATACAAAATAAACAGCACCATATACCATGCACAGGCCTGACATTTCAATTCCTCTCTTCTGTTTTTACCCAAAACCATGAAACACACCATCATTCTATCTCCAACTGTGTCATCACTATTTCATCAAATTTCTTCAATCGCTGCCAACAGTGACCCTTTCTAAGGACTTTTTTTCAAAGAAATACAATCAGGAAAGTGCTCAGTATCAATATAAGATGCCATTTCCCCCTAACCTGACTCTGAAACAGAGAAATAATTTTTGGTGAACCTTTCAAAAAATTCAATCTATGAGACAGAAGCAGCAGGGAAATTTTCCACAGAATAAGAAAACTACTTCCTATTCAGACCTGTAGCATACCCTACATTATCAGACAGTACAGATGGTTGTAATACTCTGGGAAATGGAGAAAAAGGTAGAAATTTTAGGTTCAAGGGAAGCTCTGAATAATACAGTGCAGCAACAGCTCAGGGTCTCTCATGCCCAACAGAATTTATTAGCAGCAACCCAGTTGCAGCTGATTTCTTCTTCTTATGCTGACAGTCTCTCTAATTTATCTATATAAAGTGTTTCCAGAGCTGTGAAGTAGGGGAATGATTCAGCAGCCTGTGTGCTATCCTGGGCAAGCTTGGGAAAGGCAGCCATCGGAGCCTGCTGTCCCACCAGGAGCCCATCGGCCACCTGTACCTGTGGCCCAGGCACAACGACACTCGCTCTGCTCCTCAGCCAGCCCTGCACGCAGCACAGCCACATTCATGCAGCATCACACCCCAGTTTAAAATAAACCCCGCTAGGCTACAGCTGGCTCTGCACACAGCTAGCCGGCACATTGCCCCATGTGTGATACAGTAAATCCACAAGCCAAATAAACCCTGTATGGATAATTGTGTTGACTGTATTTGTAATGAAAAGTGGTAATCAGCAGCTTGTAATGTAAACATTTGATAAAAACTGCGGCCAGTAAGAAAAAATCTATGCCAAGTACAATTATGTGAGGATGGTGCATACATGTATGATTTTTGCCAAAGAATAAATGTTAACTTTACCATTACTGATCTGCATAGAAGCTAAACTGCAGTCAGTGCCTCTTATTATATGCTTGCAGTATCTAACACAGTAGGGCTCTGATCTCAGCATTACAAATAACAATAATTAAATGAAAGGCTGAAATCACAGTTCCCATCACTGCATTTCTTCTTCCCCCTTTCTCATCCCTGTGCTAAAAACTGTATACCTTGCCACAAGCTTAGAAATAAATTATTCAGAACCAGTTTATCACAAACAAACATTATCTCACTGCTTACAGTGAAAATATTTGTTCGTGCATTTCTGTCTAGACACCCTATACTTCAGGAATTCAGTACTCTTCCTCGCCTCTGAGTGACTCATTAAACAGCAGATCTATACAGCACAAGCAACCAAAGGCAGGCAATGAAAATAATTAGCCAGTCCTGTGGTTCTAGAAAGCTCAAATAGTAATTAAAGTCGACAGCTCTGCAGAATAAATCATTTTTAAAAGAGTAAATCAGCAAGTGAATTCCTACTGGTTTGGAAAGTAAATGCACTAGTTCTTGCAGTGGTGAATGCTTGGGCTGGATTGTTCCCTCTGCCTAGCAGTGAAGAAGGGAGGGAAAACTTAGACCATTCATGACCCACCACATTTGTCCACTGGGCCCAAATAAGCTCTAAGGTCACACTCTCCACCTCCTGGGAATAGTGGGCTGGGGTTAAGGGGAGGACCTGAGAGCATTTTACACCTCAGACAGACATTAAGCCCCCTGAATTCAAGCCTCTCCCTCTGTCTGCTTGCTCAGTTTTTGAATTTGTGGTCCTTTCAACGGAATAAGGAAAGCTATATTGAGTTTACTTACAATGGACACTTTTCTGCTTCCATCACCCATAAAAATCTCAAAATACATTTTATTTTATGTAATGTATTCAGAATAGAATGCTTGAGGCTTTACAATCCAGCTTCCAACACTTTCTCAATGCAAGTCTGCTACTTTCTGTTTGAAAGGGAACCAGGAACATGGAGGTAATTGTTGAATGAGAGAGAGGCACCTAGAAACTTACTTATTTTGCAAGAGCATCTTACAATACACAGTTGGAAGTCAGAAGATTCAAAACACTAAAATCACGTTCGTGGCCACCTCCAGTTCATCAGGACATCACAACCAATCAAAGGTTTAAACTGACATTTTAGTAGAAAGCAAGAAATGAGAGAGAGATGAGAGAGGGTCTTGAAAATAAAGACAAGTGACTCCTGTTTGACTGAGAGAAAAGGAGTGGCAGCTGAGGAACCAAAAGAGACAGCCGATTTCAAATTAATGGAGTAGAGACATTATCTTCACAGCAACAGTGTGAGTGGATGTGAGCAAGGCAAGAAGGCAGACGACAAAGGAGGAGATTCCCGGAATAAAGATGCGAAAAGAACCTCCACTGTCAATGTATACACATGGATGGATAGGAAAGGTTTCCTGTCTCAGAGGTTTTATATGGAACTAAACTATAAGATGCAAATATAACTTGAAAGTAAGGAATTAAAGAAAAAATCTCAGCAGGTTACAAAAAAAATGAATAACAGCTACTCTTCAGCAAAAGCACCCAAAGGGAGGGACAGTGGGTAAGGAAATATTCTGTACACACACAGAGCCCACATATTTCCTTTGCTCAGTCACTGCCACTCTGTCGCTTGCCATTCACAAGCTCCTTGTGCCCAGATGGACAGCGTTGAGTGGCGCTTGGTATAACCTGCGTAAGATTTAGCAACCACTTATTTAATAAACTAGGAAGACCTGTGCTGGAAAAGGCTAATGTGAATACACATAAGCAGTGTTTAACTAAGCTACGAATTAATAAATCACTCCACCTGTGCTATGAAAGCTTAGATCTTTCATATGAGTTTTATATATAATCAAATGAAGCACATCTTAAAGTAGAATTGTCTTTGTGTGAACAGGGCCCTGGTTGACATAAATAGCCTCAGGCAGTCATTACATGGTCTCTCTGCAAAGCCAAGAGCGATACCAGAATTTGGACTTGCAGTAACTCAGCTACCCTGTAAGGAGGGTGAGTTTGAAAGTCAGCTTAGTATCAAAAAATAGTTGAAAGATTTCATTAACATTCCTGCTTCAAAAAATATCCCTTGCTGAATTTATGTGTCGAATAATTTGTTTTGTTTAATTGAGTTGATCTTTTTTTGCTGGAAACAGGCTTCAAGTCTTTGTGACAATCTGCTTGAGAAATTAATACAGATTGGAGTTTTCCATGACAAATTTTAGCTTTTAACTTTCTGTCATTTCAGCTCAAGGATGCCTGGAAGATGTTGTGAGCATATTACTTTTAATTAAAGGAATGTAGCTATTTTGATTCTCTTGCAGAACAATTTTTTATCAAACTGGAGACCAAAGCAGGAAAACTTTTACAGGTAAAATGAATTCCTGTTTACTTGAAAATAGGAACTACATCAGGAAGTGGTATATAAATTATATAGGTATATAAGTTATAGAAGTACATAAGTTATAGAAGTAACCAAACAGGAGTGTTTGAATACTCAAAGGACATTTTATTTTACAGCTTTTACTGGGTTAGCCATCACCAACAAGAGCCAGGCTGTATTTGAGAATCTACATAAATGTGTCTATTTCAGAAAATCTAGAAAAGTTTCATAATATGTATGAATTTTGGTCTAGCTCTAGGATTTCTCATTAGGGTTGGGACCCTAATTTTGGCACTATCATTTCTGTCTGCAGTGCCTGTCACACGAGCTTCTGCACACACTGGACAATCTTCATTAAGCCATCCCAAATAATATATTTTCAACTATTAAAATAGTTCAGTGCAGAAAGAGAGAGTGAACGCTCTGAAACTTCACCCTGGGAGCAAACAATTTCATCCTTAGTGCATGAGAAAAAAAGGTTGGAGATCTCAGTCTGTCCCTGATGGCAAAATAGCCTCCCCATAACTATCTGTGACCTGGTGAGGGGAACCAGTCAAATGTTAATGTGAAGTTATGTCCCTACCTGGCCTCTGGAATGCAAATGATTGCATTTGCCTGGTCTCGGAATTAATTGCCACAAGTTAATGTTCATTGGTGTTTAAAAAACAAAGGGAATTCATTTATAAGGATTAATTGCAGGGACTATTTACAGGTCTTTGCAGCATTCTTTGGGTGACCCAAAGGCAGCCAAGGACATTTGTAAGCTCTCACACTAACTTGGATGATGTATCACTGTCTCTGAGGCAGATGCAGCTCTTAACAGGTCACAAGCTGCCAGAGAAGGAGCATCTCCAGTCTTGTTCTTCTTAACAGCATGCAACTCTGAGCTCAAAAAGAGATACCTAATTTCCTGGTCATGTAGCCCCTGAGGATAGCTCAGAGATGAGATGGAAACATCTCATGACCTTGGAGAAACAATCAATACAGTCTTGTTGCAAGCCAGCAATCTGCGTGGCTTCCTCGACTCTAATTCTAGTATTAATGGTACAGTTTTGATAGACTGTTTATCAAGACTGTTACAAGCTGTAAAACCCAGGAGACTAGGGCAGATCAGCACCTTCTAAGCAGATACTCCTTACAGCTCATCCATAGCCCATTTTGCTTTAACACAAAGTTACTCTAACTTAGTCATTTGAATACAGCTAAAAATAATATTCAGGAAAACAAAGGAGCTATCCAAAATCCAGATCCCATTTCCCTATTGCTAATTACAAGAACAAGACATTGTAAAGCCTGAAGTCACCTCTGTGCCCAGTTTACACCGAGAGGGTGCCTTCAGCTACACTCGCTCAGACATACAGTCTATTGTTATCTGTATGTCAATCCTTAGTATCTCCAATGGAGAGCAAAGCAGAAAGACTCATATTCTCAAGCATAGGAGACATTTTCCATCTGGCCGTTACCTGTGACCACAGAAGGACGGTACCCGTGGGTACCTGAAATGAAAGGAGGATTCACAATTTTTCCCATTTCTCCATGTTACTTTGAATGCCCAAAACATGCATGCATCAGATCTGATAAACAAAATATCTTAGTTACTTCATGAGAAATTAGAACTTTTCTGTGCCCTCTAAAATCTCAGCAGTCACTTATGCAAGGAAAAGCTTGCCACAAATCAAGTGTTTCCAGAACAAATCTAAACCTAATTGAAACAAACTGCACAGTATTGCTGTGACACCAGAAATTTCCTCTAAGCAAGCCATGAACACACAAAGTGTCTGACGCAGATGACAGCATCTTTACAGATTTACACTCAGTCACAGAAAAATTTAGCCAAAAGCTCATCTACCTGCTTCAGCTGTTGATGATCAAAAAAGAGAATTTTGGAGGTTAGTTAAGGACAAGAAAAATACTCTATGAACCCTCCTTTTTATTCTTCACTCTCCAGGGAGAAGCTGGTGAACCACTTGCTAAGAACGAGGAACAAAAAAAACCCCAGTTTCTGGGCATTTTTGTAGAGCGTTGCTTTGGTTTTAAGTGCCTCTGGCAAGGCACAAAAAATTGTGAGCAAGCTAGCCAAACATTTTATAGTTCACAGTGAATGCCAAACTCCCACTAAGATTTGCAAGGTGCAAATGGAGTTTACAAAACACATTAGTAGAGCTATCCAAGCCTTAGTATCTGATTTTAAATGTGTGAATATTAACTTACAATCAAATTAACTTCCGCTAAAAAGCAGCTAAAAGCCAAGCACAGAGACAGAGCTGTTACTCCCGCTGAGATCCAAGGCTCCTACCCCAGGTCCTGATTCAGCTAAGTGCCTACATGCAGGCAAAAAGCCCAACACACTCAGCTGGAGCTGTCAGCTGACTTCCAGACTGTGATTCACTGTCCTGTTTGTGTGACCCACTGTATGGCTGACCACAGGCTAAAGAAGAAAATTAAATCTGACAGACTGAGAGAGCTGGGATTGTTCAGCCTCGAGAAGAGAAGGCTTCAGGGAGACCTTATAGCGGCCTTTCAGCACTTAAAGGGAGCCAACAGGAAAGATGTGGAGGAACTCTTTATCAGGGAGTATAATGATAGGACAAGGGGTATATTAGATGTCAGGAAGAAATTTTTTACTGTGGCGGTGGTGAGACACTGGAACAGGTTGCCCAGAGAAGCTGTGGCTGCCCCATCCCTGGAAGTGTCCAAGGCCAGGCTGGATGGGGCTTTGAGCAGCCTGGGCTAGTGGGAGGTGTCCCTGCCCAGGGCAGGGGGGTTGGAACTAGATGATCTTTAAGGTCCCTTCCAACCCAAACCATTCTGTGATTCTATGATTCTAAATCAACCTACATAATGTAAGCCAGCTGAAGACTTCGCTCTCTGTTGTACTTCTTAGGTGAAGCTCATAGCAAAACAAGTGAGAAGAAAAATACTGAAGACTTAAGAAAATCTGCTTTGATTTACAACGTGCCATGGCAGAGAAATCTTAATGACCTTTTCAAAAAAAGCAGCAGGTTGTCATCCCAGACCCTTGAAAGCTTCCTAGAGAAATTATACTGCAGACATGACTATCTGCTCAGCGAGCTCCCAACACAATGTGATAAACCCTTTGATCCAGTGGTGATGTGGGAAGGGGTGGGTCTTGCAGGCAGTGGGCATTTAAAATCCACCTCATAATCCCTGAAGCACACTACGAGAGACAGGACAATCCTGAATGTGTCAGGATGTGAACAGAGCAGCTACAAGTGCTGCAGAAATAAGGACAGTAGTGCTCTGTGACAATGGAGCAACACAGGCCATGTTACGTGGCTTAATCCAGGACTGGCTGATGTAAAGTAGAAGTCTGACTTGTAGCTTTATATTAAGGCAAAGGTAGCCTGCCTCTCATGTCAACATAGAAAAGGAACTGCTCAAGAACATAAGCAGAGATAAAAATGAAATGCATATGCAACATAAACATGTCATTAACTGTATTGAAGAGAAGATGCTTTGGTTCACATTCATGCTACTACTGCAAAGATGGGGAATTGCTTTCTTCTCAGCACTCCCCTGAAGAAAGAGAGGACATATGTGCACAGTAGTTCATGAGCCTGGTAAAACCATTTAAAAAAGAAAAAACAAAGTTTCTCCATATAAGAATAACTGAAAGAAAAAACAATTTTGTTGAAATTCTCTATTTGTAGGAGATTTCATCCACACAACCAATGTTGTGTGGATGAAAATTACTGTAACTGTGTAAATTGATATTGACCTCAGAATCATTCAAAAATCTGACAGTGATCCAATAGATGATGCAATGAGCCTGTAGCCTGATAAATGTTAAAGATGCAAACAAATTTTGACCATAGCAACAAAAACCCATATTTCCTCCAATCCAGGAAGGTGCTGTAACGTGTTCAGAAAGACTTTAAAAAAAGAATGAATAGGCTTGCCTCAGGGAGACAGACAGACTTTAACTCTTTATCTATATCCTCTCAGTTTTGGGGTCTGCAAGAATGTTTCCTCTACCGGCTACATGGAATTCTTGATTGCTGGCCCGTTCTGCTCAAATCTCCCATTTCTGCTTGATGTGGTGTCTTTCAATACCATTTGCTCCAAATCCTCACTCACTTTCCCCTGAACTCATGCCTTATTTGTTTTCTTTCTCTTTCCTAAACTCTGCACTTCTTTCTCCTTCCCCTCTTCTTCCCCTGAGAGCAGCAGTAGGAGCACCAAAGAGCACAGACACATCCCTGACTTTACCACCCAGCCAGTGTACCTGTCATTGCAGTATTTCAGTGCTTATAAGAGAAATAGTTCAGGAAAGGTCTTGCTAGCTTCTTCCCAAGTGTCGGCCATGCTATAATTAGAAGTAGGAGAGGGTGGGCTATGCTTAATCTTTGGAAAATTTTAGCTTATAAAATTAAGAAAACTTTGTTTCTCCCCCCAAAGTGTGATTGTTCAGAATTAGAATTTTGTTTTCAAAGGATTACCAAAAACATACTTCATGTTGTAGGGCACATATAGTCTTTCTCTTCCTATTCAGCTAATGTCACATTCCTAAACACTGAAGTATACATAATTTTCAAACAACATTTTTTGTAGAAGAGACAGAATAACATGTTTCCCTGATTTCATATTCTGAAAGAGGTAAATTGTTTTAGCTGAGGGTCTATAGAAAGAAAAATCAGTGAGATGAATAGCCATCATGAAAAGATTTAGCCCAAGTGCTTGTGATGAGGCCTAAGCTATTCAAATCAGTATCTTCTAGTGGTTTGTGTTGAACATAGTGAAGGGCTTATCTCACCACCTGCTCTGTCTATAATAAATAGAAAGAGATATGAAAAGCAGCAAGAGAGAAGCTAAAAGTCTATTTGCAAATAGTAAGGCTCATTAGCCAGTTAATTTCATAAAGACAGTTCAGTAGTTTCAATCTTAAATGCAGCCATCTTGGCCAGATAGGAAAATGCTAGAGGCACTTGTGCATTTGGAGAAAACTAAAGGAAGTTTGAAGAGACTACAATGTACTTTTTATAATTAATACACATTTTACAAGACCTTTAAGCACTGGGGTTTTTATCTGGCACTGTTCAGTGAATGGCAGGAAGCTGATAAAATGCTCAGTGGAATTTGCCATTCATTTATCTGTCCTTCTGTGGCCTTCAGAATTTACAATTTTTATTTTTGGGGGGCTTTCAATGGTGTAATTATATATGAAAAGGCTTCCCATACCACACAAGCTGGCATTACGGCATATTAGAATTAAAGGAGAGGAAAAAACTTCTCATTATACGGTTTTCATTGTTATTCATTCATGCATTCATGTAACAATACTGACTCAGACTTCTCTGTGTGTACTCTTAAGCTTCAACAAACAGTTTATCTTTTAGTGCTTCATCCACCAGCCAGTGCTAATTAAAAGGAAAGAATAGTCCTTATTCCTGTTATTCTAAATAGCAATTGATGAACTTCAAAGTTTCTGATTTTTATCAGAGCCCTCGCCAAACTTTCACATGCACTTTTAAAAGCTTGTGCTCTCTGTACAAGCCTGGAAAAGCGGCTTAGTCTTAATACAAGGCCTGTTATATTCAGAAAGGAATCATCCCAGTTTGTCGTGCAAAATCATACATACTCTGTAAGTGGACTACAGGGCAACCAATTCTGCACAAGTGTTCAGAACTGAAAATTACGCCTTATCACATCAAAGTAAAACCCATTATAAGCACACATGGTATACAGCCATACGTGATACCATCTAGATGACATGCAGAATCAATATTTTATGAGTTTATTCATACAGCCTGTGAGCACCAGTGACCTGGAACAGTCTCATGCTAGCATTCTCCATATCTAACTTGAGGACTGGAAACCAAATCTGAAGACCTTTGAACAAAATGGGACTTGTCTTTAATTTTGAACCAAAACACAAAAGCACAGAAGCTAGATCTTGAAAATAATGAACACTGCAGATGTTTAAAATTATGATAAAACTTTGGGGATCTATTTTTATCTTAACTATATATATTCTGCCCCTCTACTCCACTCTCAGGAGACCCCACCTGGAGTACTTCATCCAGCTCTGGGGCCCACAACGTAAGAAGGACATGGAGCTGTTGTAGTGAGTCGAGAGGAGGGTCACAAAGATGATCAGAGGGCTGGAGCACCTCTCCTATGAGGACAGGCTGAGAGAGTTGGGGTTGTTCAGCCTGGAGAAGAGAAGGCTCCAGGGAGATCTTATAGCAGTCTTTCAGTGTCTGAAGGGGTCTACAAGAAAGCTGGAGAGGTTTTTACAAGGGCAGATAGTGACAGGATGAAGGGTAATGGCTTCAAACTGGAAGAGGTTAGATTTAGATTAGATGTCAGGAAGAAATTTTTCACTATGAGGGTGGTGAGGCACTGGAACAGGTTGCCCAGAGAAGTTGTGGGGCTTTGAGCAACCTGATCTCATGGGGCATGTTCATGAGACATGTCCATGAGGTCCGCCCGTGGCAGGGGGGTTAGAATTAGATGATCTTTAAGGTCCTTCCAACCTAAACCATTCTATGATTCATGTATTTACACCCATGCTGCTATTTAGACATGGAACTTTCTTAATTTTTTTGCAAGTTATGGCTTTGAGAAGGCCAGAATTCACATCTCAATTCCCATAATACACATGCAGGTCCAGGCTTCTCCGTCAATGTCTGCCTAACAGGAACATATATAGAAAGAAAAATCATACCAAAAAAGTTCCTTGCCAAAAATATTAAGGAATGGGGTGGAAAAGAATTCTAGAGGACTGGACATTTTTCAGCAAAGCAATCCAGTCTCCAATGGTAGCCTTGCATTGTAAAGATTTGTGGCTGTCCTTGTAACAAGTTTCACTGGTCATTTTCTCTTATGATAGGAATTACTCTTACCTTTTTAATTTCCTGTTTCTTTTACAGATAATTCTGTTCACAGCACATTTTTCCAAAAAACATAGCAAAGAATGACTGCATGTCAAAAATACAACAACTTGCCAGATTTAGAAGTTCAGTTACACAGTTCTAAGTGGGAGAGAGACCTACCTCAGCAGCATTGTTTAGTAGCTCAGCCAAGATATGAATAGTAGTAGGAATCAGGATAGAAACCTCATTTGCCAGTAAACAAATTAATCAGGAAAATGTTGGAAAAATTAACCCTAGTCCAAAGCAGCAGATACTGACATTGCTACCTGAGCCGTGTCTGCTGAACCCATGGGATGGGTAAGAAACAGGAAGAGTTTAAGTCCTTACCACTTTGCACATAATTGAGTGGTTTGTCGTCCACATTAAACTCCTATGGAACATTTTGATCTTAAAACTCAGTAACATTATTAGCAAGGACATGATCTTATATATCTTTGTTTTGGATTATGTCAAGATCCCTTTTTACAGAAGACAAGGTCGATGCTTCTTATGACATTTTACTTTTTTAGATTTATCTACTGACCTTACATTATCTGAAAGGACAGCACAAAATGCCCTAGAAATTATAGATCTAACTTGATTATGCTGTGAGTTATTTCCTTTCTCCAGGGTATATATTACCCAGAGAAAGCAGAGGCCAGCACAGGTCTCCACTTACTTCAGTTTTTGCCTGTCTTTTTATGAAGGGGTCATTTGAACAGCATGCTGTGCTGGAATCCAATTTAAGAGCAAGATCATAGCTCAGATATGTTGATAAGATTTTGTCAGATTTTCTTTGCTTTCCCCCCATTCTTCCAGTATCTCAGTACCAGATGCTGGACATCAAATTTATTGTCGTGATGAGAAATTGAAGAAAGGAGAGCTGTTACGGTTATTCTAACTGCTGCTCCAAGTTTTCATTTCTTTTTCCTTTCTGGTGGCTTGGTCATGACTGACTCTTTAGATTTTTGTTGATGTTTCCCATCAAAATTGTAAGCAGAGGCCATTTATGAAAACATTGTTCACCACTGATCCCATTGTATCTTCTTAAAAGAAATATTATTTGTAATTCTTCTTAGTTGGAATGATTTGCTTCAGATGTGAAATTCCCTCTTTGTTATTAATTTACTATGATAGTAGATAAGAGGTCCTCTTGTGAATCCCCTCCCATCATGCTAGTTACCATATAAGTATACACAATGCCACTCTCAGAGTTTACAGGCAGACCATAAAGGAAAATAGCATCCACTGGGGCTAAATTTCACATCATTTACTTCATCCAGCTAGTCTCACAGGCTTCCTTTAAAGGACAGACTCCTATAGAAGACAGCTCAGAGCAAGAGATAACTTGGGGTCTTTTATTCAACCTCTCACTGAATATCAAAGCACCACAGAAATACGAGCCAGCTATGTCTGTTACTCACACTTGGGTTATATGAATAAAGCCTTGGGTATTTACTACTGCACCCTTTCTCCCTTTTCTTACTGTCCACATTTTCTTTCTTAAAACCTACTTGGTTTTCACACATATTTTTCAAAGAAAAAAAAATCCAGCAGGGACAGGAAAACAAGGATTTTTCATGAAAACAAAGGAAGAATCATAGGACCATGTAAGTTGTAGGGGCCTCCAGAAGCCACTGCTTCAGCCTTCTGCTCAGAGTAGACCAGTCTAAGTAAGAGTCTTGTATAACTGGGAGTTGCTCTTCCCTTGGCTTGTCCAACAAAGAATGGAAGAGGTGGGCTGAAGACAACTAGTTCAGCCTCTTGGCCTCATTCAGACCTCAGACCTTTCCAGAGGTTGCTAGAAAATAGCCATCAGGAAGGGATGGTGAAGGTCTGTAATAAAGATCTCCTTCACTTGAAAATATGTTAAGGTGATCAAATATTTTTAAAGGGGCTACCGAAATAACAAAAATAACAGAACTTTCAAATTATTACTGATTTTCAAATTATTAATTTCAGAGCAATGATACACTAAGTAAAAATTGTATTTCATGTTTTTACAGAGGTCAAGGTGCTTATGCACTATACGACACCACCTTTTTTTGCTAAAATTCTGAGAAGTCACGCTAAATACAATGTTTGAAAGGGAAAAAAAAAGACTGACAAAAGTCTGGTGTGATTTAAAACCTGACTCAGCAATAGGATTACCCACACACTTGATGTGAGCTGTGTGCCAAAGTGACTCAAGTGCTTACAGGACTACTTTACAATTAGGTTTAAAGCAAGGATAATAACACTGTTTTCCACTCTATCACGTACTCAGTGACAGAACCATATATTTAGGTAGTCATGTTGTGGTTTTTCTGGGAACAAACTGATTTCAAAAGCCCATGAGTCCCCTCTCCCTTCTTGTGCTCCTCCTCCTTTCTAGCCACCCCAAACCACCATCAGACTGCAGTTCACAGCTGTAGCGGAGCAGCTACTCATGAGGATCTTTTGCTAACAGTACTATTTCCTGAGACAGATTAAAAATAATCATTAAAAGATCATGGGAAGACTTTTTGGGTCTGTTTCTGCTCAGAACATGACAGTGAATCAATCTGGAAATGCACAGAGCGACAGCTGACAAATTTAAATCATCTTCAACACTGAAAACATGGAAGGGAACTTGAATTTAGGATCATACATCATAGAAACATAGAATCATAGAATGGTTTAAGTTTGAAGGGACCTTAAAGATCATCTGCTTCCAATCCCCCTGCCATGGGCAGGGACACCTCCCACTGGACCAGGTTGCTCAAACCCCCATCCAGCCTGGTCTTGAACACTTCAAGGAACCCACAGCTCCCCTGGGCAACCTGTTACAGTGCCTCACCACCCTCACAGTAAAGAATTTCTTCTAATATCTAATCTAAAATCTTACCTCTTTCAGTTTAAAACTGTTACCCCTCGTCCTATCACTACATTTCCTTATAAAAAGTCCCTCTCTAGCTTTCTTGTAGCCCCCTTCAGATACTGGAAGGCTGCTGTAAGGTCTCCCCAGAACCTTCTCTTCTCCAGGCTGAACAACCCCAACTTTCTCAGCCTGTCTTCATAGGAGAGGTGCTCCAGCCCTCTGAGCATCTTCGGTGCCCTCCTCTGAACCAGTTCCAACAGCTCCATGCCCTTCCTGTGCTGAAGTCTCCTCCTGGTAGAAGAAAAGGGGTGACTCAGTGACCCAAATGTTTATATTATTCATGCAGAGTAATTTAAATTCAAATATTCACTTTCATTTATCACCTTTCTAACAGGTGATTTTATTCAAAATGTTCATACTTCAAAATTTCATTCCTTAAGCATTTTTTGTTCTCATAAATTGATTGATTCCTAAATTCAATAGCTAATTTCAGATAAAACGGACCTCATACAAAGGAGAATTGTTTTCAATTTTTGAAATAACTTCATTTTGGTTTCATTTATTTTTGATTGACTTGGAATCAGATTCTTGAATTCCGACAAGTAAATACAAAATTTAAAAAGTAATATTTACCAAACTCTGGTTAGGCTTTCTGGATGCTATAGTAATATAAGTAAACAAACATCCTGCTAGCACATTATGATTTTTTCTCCTGGTATTCTTTTTCTGTTACCAGAAAACATGAACAGTAATATGATATGAAGACATTAAAAGAGAATTGAAGGGGGAGTGATAATGAAGAAGCAGCATAGTGATTATCCTAAAAGATTAGGATATGTACAAGTTAGAGGAATTAGACACAACTTAATTTTTCATATAATTTATTTCATAAAACTCCTGTAATCTCAGGTATCATTCACAATTATAAAAAAACTTTAAGGGAGTGGAAAAATAAAGGAATCATATTATAAATGTGCTACTTAGTTATCATAAGGCAATCGTTTATCTTTCAATGATTGAGTGAATTTTCCAGTGTATATAGTCCTAGTACAAACTCACTTGTTAAAAGATATGTTTGTTAGAAGGAAAAAAAACGCAAGACTAAAAAAACCACAAATGTGTCCTTGAAAGCTACGCAAAGCATAATTGCTTCTGCTCAATTGCTAAAAAAACTTGCAGCATTGCTCCTTTGTTCGTGAGGCAGCAGAGTTCCTTTTATATTTCTAAAAATTTTTCACTTCGTCTCCTTCGCAGGTTTTGCCATGTCAAGAGCTGCAAAGAGGTAACATATCCACTCGCTCTGGAGAGCTACGTGTGAAAATCAAAACCAACCCTAGAAAACGATAAAGAGGAACATGAATAAACAGCGCTAGGCATGCAATCTTCTTAACCAAGTGGGTAAACAAGCTCAGGGAATTAGCAAGCTTGGCAACAGTGTTTGTTGTGCTGCTAGAACTATCCTGTAATGAATTACAATGATTAGTACCACCAGGCAAAGTGGTTGAGTTTCACAGAAAATTTTCCCGGCTTTCTGTCATTAATCTTACCTGGGTTTATTACTACCACTGTCACTTGCAGCTTGTGTAGCTAAACTCCTTAACATGCAATCTGTATGGGCAGCTTAGCATTCCTTTCCCATAGCAGAATGTGCAGACTGAGGATGCTGTGCATGCTGTATCTCCCATAGGTTTGTTTAGAGAGAAAGGAGGAGAGATTGTGAGCTGTGATTGTCCTAGAATGTAACTTCAGAATTAATATTCCCCAAGGAACAGGTTTTCTAACCATCACACATGTAACAGGGTTGATCGGTCGATTGCTTGAGTAGAAATGTGAATATTCTCAGGTGCCAGTATAAACAACTGCTTCTAAGCATTATACTAACTGTTTACAGTCGCATATTTTACCTGTATGTACCAAAAATAGCTCTATAAAGCACTTTGTATATTATTCTGAAATTATTTCCATACTCTCTTTCACAAACTTCATAACCACTAAATACCCTATAAGACAAAGCAAACACGGGTTTGTGACTCTAAGATGAAACCATGCTTTTCTTTTTACTTTGCAGGCAGCGCTCGCTAGCTCCAAGGAAAGAGGGCATTTCTTTTCCATCTGCAGCCTCTAAGGAGGAGAGCAACATGCCTGATGGGTAGTGATAACTCAGAAAATAAATTATCTGTTTCATAATATTACGCCTCAGAAAGAGCAGAGGTGCAGGACTCCAGTGGTGAGAGGCAGATGTGACGTGCACAGTGCCACAGTCCACCCACGGGGCTCCTCACCCTCCTCCCCACCTAAGCTCAGTGAAGGGGCCCGGATCATCCCACCCTAACACAGACAGTCAAAAGAAACTGAATTAATTGCATCATTAAGTGACATCGTTTACAAAAAGACTGTAATGAGTCTTGGACATATTGGTATAAACACTCTTGAGATTTATATTTGGGAAAGTGAGTCCAGTTACAGGCACTGAGGTTTCTTGCACCCACCTGCAAGATGCAGCCGTCGTCTCTCAAATGTAAATACGTACGCACAGTATGTTCAAAGGGTTATATTCTCTATTAATCTCTCTCCCTGCCATTGCACACACACACACATGCACAAAGACAAGCAGATGAGTCACAGTAGTAAATTGAAACAGAAAAAAACCAAAAAAATATCCCACAACATACCTTGCTCATATACAGAGTACAGAGACACGCATGATTTTGCCACAAATATATCTACGTATTTTCTTACCTGGCAAATGACTTCTTTTTGTCATGTTTAAAAGGCAGATCAGCCAAAGTATAGAGACCACTGTGAAAATAATTAAGCAGTCTCTCCATCTGAAGGGTGAGAAATAGGCCAGCAACTTGCCCTAAATAAACAAGTGCAAAAGCAATACAGTCATTTTGGTAAAATGTAAGATAGACCGTGATCTAGACAGAGATTTTATTTGAGACATAAATGCTACATGACAAAATATAAAATATTGAAATTCAGATTTTCTTTCAAAGCAGGCAATAAAACCCATGACTTTGAAAGGGGTTTAGATTATTTCAAATAATTCATGATTGATCATCAACTATTAAGTTTTTTTTATTTAGGTAGTCATTCGTTATACTGAATTATAAATTGAAAATTCAAACACAGTGAAATTTATGTGTTTTATTGTATGTGACAAGACAGGCAAACAACTCTATGGTGAAATATTTAATTAAGTACTTTTCTGTGATTAAGGCTGATTAGCCAGCCACCTTGAGGTTCCCACAGGGCTGGAAAGGCAAAGCTCACCTCTCCCATTTCCCTGCCTGAGGGATCAACTACAAAGGGATCGGCTGGAGTCCTGCACTTAACATTTCTGCAGATACAGGAAAAATGCCAGTTTAGGGTCTGTGAATGTCATTATTCTCCCCTGTCCCACCCACTTCAGATTTACATGTATAAACTGTAACTTACATCGATCCCTGTGTGCTTCTGTAGCATCAGAAATGAGCTGTTTCTCAGGAGACACAAGAAGAATCGTCCCCTCCTTCAGTGCCCAATAGCTCAAGGCAGGTGCCTCTTATTTCATGGAGTGCAACTATACAACAAAGTCCCTCTCTCCTCCTTCCTTGTTGTGTTTCAGCCTTACCTTGCCCTTCTCCTTCTGCTGCCTTTGTTTCAGCAGCAAGTTAACCTCCATCTATAGGGTTAGTTAGTCCTGTCTCTGAAACCATGACACCAAAGTAGGACCTGTTTGGAAAAGTTCACGCCATTCCCTGCTCTAAAATGGTGACAATCATTGTCCACTCACAAAGTGTTACACAGAAAGTTTTTTCTGAAGTATACCATGTTATGTTAAACTTTGATGTTTCTCTTTCCCCAAAACACAATACTACTGAAATAATACTCAGCTTGATTCTCCTTGGAGGTCAGAAGAGGGACAACAACCAGAGGAAAGATTCATTCTTCAACCTAAAAGCCTTTAAAGGTATCATTATAATTTGATTTCTACAGTAATAGCTTTTCATCATATTACTGCACATCTTCCTTCCACCATGACTGCATCCAAACATCTTACTAACCTTAAGTTAGCAAGCTTTCTGGTTTGGATCCCTCTCACCCTGCAGGCAGCAGAAAAACTACTCTTCTTCCTTCCTAACCTCCTGCTTCTTATTTTTCACTCCTACTCAAAAAAACCCAAACCAAATTTGTTCGGATTTCAATTGCAGAGAGACTGAGTACATGAAGATGCTGAACTGGTTTTGCTGATCTAGACCTTATTTTCTTGTCCAGAGGTAACCGCAGCCCTTCTTATTACTATTTACAGTGGTATTAAGCATAGTCATGAATGACAGGAGAAAAGGGGTAGCGGTGCAGTGAAAAAGTTTGCTGCTATTAAGGGGTTACGAAAAGCTCTGCAATAAAATGGCAGGTGAGACAAATGCAAAGCTATGAAGCTATGGAAAAATATATCATAACTTCACACATACAATGAAGGACTCTAGGATGCCTTCAGGAGTGAGATCTCCAGGCTGTGACAGACAGTTCTGTAAAAACACTGTCGACATGCTCAGTAGCAGCACAAAAAGTGAGTTAAACAGGGAATAAAGAATAAAAGAGAAGCTAGATCACCACCTTATATATCTATGGCTTGCCCACACTTTGAATACTGCAAGTTGTTCTGACCCCCTCATCTCAGAGAAGGTACAGCTGAACTGGAAAATGCTCTGAAGGCAGCAAGAGTAATGAAAGCTGGCTTTGCAGTGAGGAACAAGGAACTGCTGCTTAGTTAGCGTAAGATTCTTCAGCCTGGAACAGAGACAACCTGGTTTATGTCAGAGGTCTGCAGAGCCAGGAACTGCATGCAGAGAGCAAGCAGGGATCAGCTGCTCAACATCTCTCCTTGTACAAGAACCAGGAATCATCTCAGAGGAAGCTGGCAGCAGCCAGGGTTAACCAGAACAAAACCTGTAGTGGACAGAAATACTCCCCAAAGTATAATGGGGTGTGAGAAGATGTTTTTCCAAACACATATACACATATGTTCGTTGTCCATAGGCCACTCCTGGAGACCAGATTCCGGGTAGATAGACCTTTAGCCCAAAGTGCTACAGTGACTTTTATATTCTGCTTATATCTTTATTTACTTTGTAAATTGTGTTATGCAGCTCTACTGCCAGAACACAGGACAATGCGATTCAGCAGTGGGTGCACCAGGTCCACCAAACCCCAAATGCTGTCTCCAGCCTCCGTTGGCTGACGGTGAGTGGTGTGACTGCTTCCCTCCAAAGGGAGGGGCAAAGCAGGGGAAGCACAACCTTGTTCTTACCCAAAATACTCTCCCACAAACTGTAATTCAGTGTCTTCTCATTCGTCCATTAAAAGAAAAAACAACTAGGAAAACTCTTAGCAGCAATTATTTCATTCTATTTTAAAAACTTAAGACTTCTCAGGGAATAATGTACAATTATCACTCAGTCAATTTAACACCAGTGTCTCTATGCCTAGGCTGTTATTTACTAATGACATACACATATAAATAATACTTTCATAAAATGGCTGGCTTCTATCCTAGTAACATTGTGGTAGTAGCAACTACAAGAACTATAATACATACAATAATTACTTAGAAAAATATTGATTTGCATTTGCTATTCAATTCCAAGGACTGCTTAACATAAAAATAGCCACAGTAAAATAAAAAAGCTTACTTACAGGATCCAATCTTGAAAAATTCCAAACTGTTTAAAATCAAATTACCTTTTGGCAAAAGTTACATTAATAAAAAAAAGAAAAAAGTTGTCCAAATTGTTACACTTAATGATCAGACACAGAAGAAATGAACAATTTCTCTAATTTGAAAATACTAAGTAGCTAATTTATTAGTTGGATAGCTCACATGGTAGAGGAACACAAATTATATCCTACTTCCAACACTTTTAATGAAATAAGAAACCTGACAAGTACATATGTAGAATTTATCAGTGGGCACACTGATGGAGATAAACATCACAAAGATAAAAAAAAGATCAATATAGACATACTAATTCACACGGGGAAAAAAAGGACAGAATTTCTATGTTCCTTTGACAATTGTTTTAGTTCAAGACTGGAACAATTGTATTTTATTTGCACAGGCATTGGCAGAAAGCACATTTTACAGTTGCTTTTGCACATGCTCACACTGGCATACCACAGCCTGCACAATCCTTGTTCTTTCTAGTCCTTCTCTGCACCCAGCCAAGCAGGGAACAGAAACATCTCTAAATTTGTGACCAGTCACAAACACAGAAGAGTGTTTAAGGGACTTGGTTTTGAATGGCCCCAGCAAAATGTTTTCCAGTCATAACGTAACAGAAACTAATGCTCACAAAACCGTATGCAGCAGCTTTGCCTGCCTGAAGCCGGCAGCTGCCTGACAGCTGCCTGTACTCACCGGCGGCAGCTAATTTTGTCACATGCATTATTCGCTGTGAACTACTACCAGCTTATTTGGTTACATCTTCCGTGATTAAGTTCTGCCACCAGACATGCTTTAAACAAGGTTTTCTTAGAAGCAGTTCCCTTTGCAATTGGATTGGGAAGAATACCTGATAGATAGGGGTACAGTAGCTGTCACAACCAGTTAAGGTAGTGGCCCATCTGGGTCAGTGTCCTGACAGTAACTATTCCCCAGGGCAGAGATTTATCTCCATCATCATAAATTAGTTTGGTTTAAGTTACACAGTTTAAATGCCTAAGGCAGCAAGACTTCTGGTTGCCTTAAGAGCACAAATCAGACTCTCTGCAGAGGTAAGCTAGGGAGCCTGCGTACGTTACATTGCTAACATGAAGTCCCCAGGGGCTTAAAGCTTTAACAGCGCTTTTTCAGAGCATTATTATTAGCAATGCAGTAACTCCAGCAAATCTCAAATAGGGCTGGAATCTTATTGTCCTAACACCATACAAAAATTTTTGAAAGGCACTCTACACCCAGAAGCTCTCATTCCATAAATTGGTTAGAAAGAAAAGGGAAAGGAGGGTGGCAGAATTCCACGTCCTTGTCTGAAAGTACTTATGTTTTCACTAAAAACAAAATCACAATAGAATAAAATTCATTCACTTAGTACAGTATCTGAGGCTCAGTGTTCCTAAGCACAATTTTTTGCACTCTGGACCATAAGGTAATATTTTACACCACCCATATTTATTGCCTTTTTAAATTTTGTTCCTTAAGACCCTACTGTCACAATAAAAAAAAATAATTCTTTATCTTTAGTATGCATAGATCAAATAGCCTTTAATAATATCATTGCTTTAACAGACTAGACTGGATTAGTAAATACAGGTCATCTTAAAATTTATTAAGCAGTATCTCCATGAAGGGAAGAACTTTTTTCCATAATATCATACCAGAAGAATTTTTCACTTCTAATGAATAATTTCCGCAAGCATACATGATTCAAAACAGATAGGCATTTTTGCCTTGATACAAGACTGTTTAATGATGGCAAAACATGTCAGCAGAAAAGGAGCAATTTATCCTAATACTCTCTTTGATGCAAGGAGAATGAGTGGAAGGAAAAATTCCTAATGTGTGCCATGGATGACCAACACTACCCTACAGAGATTCTGGAGATATATATATACATCAGAAAGAATTAAATAATATTTTATCACATTTAGAGAGCAGGTTTGAGCATCAGAGGTGATAAAAGCCAGCAATTTGCAATACATTTTCAAGTAAAAAATAAAAATAAAATTGACACAGGTACACCTGTCCCCATTTAGGGTTTGAACAGTAATTGACAAGAAGTATTTATGTCAATTTGAGGTGGGTCAACAATGGTTAACAGTTAAAAAATACAGCAACCTTTGTTTACCATGCACTGAAGAAGATTATTATGAGAGGTAAAATCTTCATCCAGGGTTAAAAAATTGTGATTTGATTCAGAGTATTTTGTGCTAAAGTGCCACCATAATGTCTTCCCTCTGTGGGAACACTTGAATGTTCCCATCCCATACTTGAATGTTCCCATAAGGAATGCTTTATGAAAGCGATTGCCCTTTCAGTTTAGGGCGTCTCATTAAGAGGCCAGCTCTTTCTTTTACTATGTTCCCCAGCTTTTACCCAAACAGGGTTCCCTCCAAACAGTGAAGAGTGACAGGTGCCCTTAGAGCATAATTATTCTCATCTATCTCGCATAGACTACCCTGGGAGTTGGAATCATCCTCTGCTATGAAGGGAGCCTGATGACTAAGACTAAATAGAATCATAGAATGTTTTGAGTTGGAAGAGACCTCTAAAGATCACTTAGTCTACCCTACCTACCATTGGCAGGGACATCTTTCACAAGATCAGGTTACTCAAAGCCCCATCTGTTGCGTGAAAGTGGCGAGGCGGTTTTGGCAGAAAATAAACCCCCTTGTGTTCTAACACTCCTCACCGAAGTGGGAGGCTAGGTGCGGCTAGGTTTAAGTTCTGACTGATGCCCAATTTGCCACGACCAGTCCAGTCATGTTTAACCTATGTTAAACTCTCATGATTTGGATTCACTTATAGCGGACCGCATCATCAGTCTAGTCATGCTCCTGAACTTGTACGGCCACCCTTGAATCTGTGGTCATGTCCAGTGAGAACTCAAAGCAGCTAGCTACTGAAGCAATGCAGTTTATTTAAACAACAGCTATATAGGTTCTTTGGATTGTCAGTGAGAACTACACTGTTCGCAAAGCACGTGCAAATGAAGGTAATGTTAGTTACACAAAAGCGCGCGACAAAGTTGTAATCAATACAGCCTGGCTACAAAGGTGGGAAAGAGCTTCTCTAGAGAAGTTTCTAAGTTCAGTCTAAGTCTTACCCACAGGCGTCCCTATGGGGGGGAAGAAAAGCTCAACCCACCAACTGGTCCCGGAAGTCAGAGGCAGTCAGTGATGGAGTTCTCCTCAACTTGTTCCCAGTAGTGTCTTCCCTAAAATCCCCCCTTTCTCGGGCTATTTTTATATTATTTTTTGGCTTTCAAGGTGGAGTTTGAGTGACTTTAGTCATAAATATCATTATTATGATTGGTTTAGAGCCGGATAGCGTTCCGTTCCGTCCCCCGTGTAGTCATTGAATTGCAGGTACTGAAACAATACTGCCTGGAGACTGAAACAATACTGCCTGACTGAAACACCACCTGGAGCTCATGCCAGCTGCAGCCGCGTTCCCCTCAAAGACTTTTCTGTTATGTATGATGAGTGCTGTACTTTTTGCTGTTTTAGCCAATTTTGGCAATTATTTCACACCATCCAACCTGACCTTGAACACTTCCAGGGATTGGGGGGGATCCATAACTTCTCTGGGCAACCTGTCCCAGTGTCTCCCCACCCTCATTGTAATAAAATTCTTCCTTATGTCCAATCAAAATCCACTCTCTTTCAGTACAAAACTGTTGCCCCTTATCCTACAGGATATGGTAAAAAATCTTTCTCCATCTTTCTTATAAGCACCCTTTAAGTATTGAAAGGCCACAATAAGGTTTCCCTGAAGCTTTCTCTTCTCCAGGCTGGAGAACCCCAACTCTCACAGACTTTCCTCATAGGAGAAGTGTTCCAGTCCTCTGATGATTTTCATGGCCCTCCTCTGGATCTGCTCCATCAGGTCCACATCTTTCTTATACTGCGGACTCCAGAGCTAGACACAGTACTCCGGTCTCAAGACAGCAGAGGGGAGGGGCAGAATCACCTCCCTCGACCTGCTGGCCACCCTTCTTTTTATGCAGCCCAGAAGGCGATTGGCTTTCTGGGCTGCAAGTGCACGTTGACAGCTAAAGTCCAATTTTTCAACCACTAGTATCCCCCAGTCCTTCTTCACATAACTTCTAGATGGCTAAAGTCAAAGTAGAAGCAATCCCACCTTACTGAGCTGTTCCTAACAGTCCCTCTGTTATGGGCAAACATTCAGGGCCTGTGCAATGCAACTGTTACTGACTCCCAGCATACTTCAGGCACATGCAAGTTGTCAAAGTAATAAACGCTGCATGGTATAGGAGTCTCACATGGAAATTTTGGGGTTCCAAGGAGGCAGAAATAGCTCTGGGTGGCATTTTCTTTGCATACTGCTGTCATAGCATAAAGAGATATGGGTGGGACATGATCAGGCAAACATACACTCACTTTAATCTTTCCATCTAGCACTGCGAATATGGGGATGCAAGCTTACCATGCTCTCAGCCAAACAGGCAACTACTTTCTCTGGGATACTCTCAGGTGAAGCATATGCACCCTTTCTGCACTGCCACTCGTACCTGCAGAGGGGCAGGTGCTATAAACCCATCTCTCAGTCACTCCCTATGATAATACAACACAATCCACACCAGAAGGAAATTACCATTTGTTCAGGTTCACGGTCTTTGTGCCTGTATGGTTAAAATAGGAAGAAATTCAGTACAGCTAGAGGTAATTTTATTGCCACACTTGTAATGTTACTGGTTTAATAAAGCACCCAGAATATGAGAGTGGTTGAATATAAAATTATTATTTGTAAAAAAAACAGACTCTGAAGATGCGTTCTCCCCATGATATTCCTCTATGACAGACCAAAGCACTAAACTGGCTATTAAGCATTGCCTACTGTAAGTTTGACTTTGGCAAAGAAGTATGGTACCTATCCATCCATGCACTTTGTTACCATTTTTTTCCAGGGATGGGTGGCAACATGTAAATCATCTGATATGCAAAGTAATCCAGGATGTACCCTATGTCTCATCAAAGGATGCTACATGATACTAGAAATTCAGTCACGGTTAACTGTAAAGGAGTTTATCCGCGTTTCTAAATATTATCCCAGTTTTTAAGATCCTGAAAACAAGGAACAGATGTACATGACAATGCAAGAAAACTAACAACAAAGTACAAAAAAAAATTATGTGGAAAAGAACTGTAGCAACACAATGCCAAGGAAAATTGGAGAGGCACCACCTATAGAAGGGCTCCTCTGACAAATCCTGCATACTATGTGTTATGCACAAAACTACAGAGCTGTGGCGTTTGCTGGCTCAAGTCTATACCCTACTTGGTACCTTCTCTTCCTCCACCTGATCAAGGCAGTACTTTTACAAACATTCAGACAGACACTCACGAGGTCCAATCTTGATTTATTCAAACACATCTGGGAGTATGGCAGATGCTTAAACAAATAAGCTGTGTACATTCAAAGAATGTCACTGAAGACGGCACTCAGTTTTCTCAGTCTTTTTAACCTGAGGTATGCAGTGATGAAAATAACTGAACCAGCTCAAAATGCTGGGGATAAAATGCTCAAAAATAAAGATTCAGTTCACATAGAAATGCTACAATAGTTCCATATTTGCCATTTCAAGAGTAAGATTTCCTTTTTTGTTTTGCCACAGCAAGACGTTAGTGACATTTAGAAAAAATGATCATTCCTGAACAAGGCAGTTATGTTACAATACAGTTTACAACATTGAGATTTATTTTGGCTTGAGGCGAAGTTAAGATTAAAGAGATGGTGCCGCTAAGACTACAAAGGCTCATAAAACACTAAGCCATTATCATGACCTTAATATAGAACTTAGGATTCAAGACATCAGTGGTTATAATAGTCTTATATTCATTTAAAATTCAGCTACAGTTTGTCACAGTCCCCTTTTAGTTTTGATCTAAACTATCCTGAACTTTAGCTGCACAAAGTATTTATTATTTCTTTATTAGCTGCAAAATTCACAAGGTCCGAAGGTGGAAAGCATCAAGTCCCTGAGAAATCCAAGAAGCAACTGCAGCATTATCCAGGCTGTCCTCTTGTGCTGCCTTTTTATTGTAGAAGGTCAATTTACAACATAATAGAAAACAGAATTACTACCATTTCAGACTTGCCATGCAGGAATACATTTGCAGTGCGTTGAAGACAGAGACAAATTTTCACACCATAACCTTGCAGTCATTAATAAAGAAGATTGTGGTCTCTGTTTGTCACTGTGTTGCTCTTATAAAATATCAAATCAGCTTTTTTTGAGGATGGAAGGAGCAAAGTGAGTTTGCCTGTGAATGCTCTTGATTTCAAGTCTGTAAAAAGCATTATGCTAGAAAACTTAAACTTTTGCACTTTCCGTTTGAAGGTCACCCTCAGTCTGGTAATTATTAAACTGTAACTAGTTGAAAGTTCCAGTTAGAACCCTGGATTCACCTATGTATTCCCACAAAAGTAAGGATTGTTTTTGTGGGGCAAAACTGCAGAAGCAAAAGAAAGGTCAGTCTTCTGAAAGACAGAAAAAAAGTTGCCAAGTTTAAGTAATGCAAATACAATTAACAAAAAAATTTGGCAAAAAAGAAACATTTGCTTGCTCCCAGGCAATGACCCCGCTGGAGAGAAGGGACAGGGGTAAACCAACCTGGAAAACTTGAGGCATCGGGACAAACAGGTATTTACTCTTAGGACTTTTCTTCTGTCAGGTAAGCAGTGGAAGTATTAGCATATAGCTGAAATGCAGGCCATAGATGGCAAGCAAAAAGACCATATGAAAACCCTCATGTCACAATATTTGGGTTTCTAACCACAAGTAAAAGGAATTTTGTAAGAGGGTTTTTGCTTATTTAAGAGAAATTATGAAATTATGAAAAATACTAACAGAATCCCAGCCTCCATAAAAACACACCCATATTTATACTCTTAAACTAATGCATACAAAGCAGATGTTTCCAATAGGAATAGGAGACATTATAGTAAAGGTTTCCCAGAGGCACACTGCTGGATAAAAGGAGGATCCTGAATCCTTTATCACCCAAGAGCTTGTCTCTCTGCCTCAGATTTCCTGATAGCACTACTCATTTTCTTTGTTTTCTTTGACTTTCTTCCACATCAGACTGCTAGCATGATTTTACATTAGCGTGGCCTCATAATCTGTTCCCCCCTCATAGATACTATCTTTCCAGGGTAATGCAGTGGATCTTCAACTTAGGAGTAACTTCTCCAACCGTAAAATCTAATTAGGCGGACAAACCATCTCAAAATATAGCCAGCACATGTCTGTTGAGTCCAGCAGCCAGAGACCCCTCCCTAGCCACAGCTTCCACCTCGGGGAGTGGTATGTCAGGTCTCGCATAGGAAGGAGCACCCATGAGAAACAGATCTGGACCATATTTTTTATTCAGATTCAAAACCAGACGGTTTTCAAAAGTAGGAGGAAATAACTCAGCCAAGTGCCTATTCTTCTAACAGATACATTTGCCAAATATGAGTTACAGCAAAAAGATGTTTCTTCACTCAAGTCCAGTTTCACCTCTTTCTGGTTTTCCCTTTTCATTTATGCTACTTCTTATTCCCCTCAACCCCTCTCCCACTAGATTTGCTGCAATGCATACTTTCACACAAGAGTGAAAAATGGAAGCAATCAAAGGGTTGTCCAAAGATCAAAAACCTTAAGCTGTTGTTTTCAACTTTTATTTATGTTTATTAAACTTTCCGAACTCATTTCATTATTTTTCTGCTTACCCACCCTGCCCACCAACACCTCTTTGGTGGATAATAAAATAATTCAAATAACAGAAAAACAGACATCTGAACCAATTTCTTCTGGCAGTCAAGAAAGAGAGGGAAATACCAGATAATTGAGGAAAAAAAGAGAGAATATTGCACATCCACAAGCATTTTGTAAACCTAAAGACCTCACTATCTAATGATCTCTATTTTCTTCTAGGTATTCCAAGTCTTCAGAAAACTACATGATGTATATGTATCAGGGCATAAAATCTTATTCTCTGTGTGCCTCTGAGTACCTGTCCATGTAAACCACCACAATTGATCAAATTTAAGTGTCCAGGCTTTTAAATGGCCTATAAAGAACAAAGATGGAAAGTGTCAAAACTGGTACCAGCAAATATTCTTCAGAAAAGAATGGGGAGAGAGTCACTATGCCTGGTTACTATGCTATTAATAAAAGATGAATAGATGATTTTCAGTATCTTTTCATAGTTTATTAGCAGACTGATACCTGGGACAATGTTCATTCATAGCTGCTTCAATGTTTCGTGCAAACCAAGATCAGTTTTAATAAAAATGAGTCTGTTCTTCTCCCATCACCTTGCCTTGTTAACAGTATGTAATTTTCCACCCTCACCTCATGGTGCTGTTTCTGTTCCCTGGCTGAAAGCAGTGTTGTCTTAATAAGCAGATTAACAATGTTTGAAGAGCTGGACTTTGGTCACTGAAAGAAGCAGAAGCCAAGTATTTTGTAAAACCATGGACTTCTTTGAGATTAGGGTTGCACCTCTTGACCTAGGCTATGCTCTGTAGATCATAATTAGGCTAATAAGCTTGCAGGCACCATTTTATTTCCATCACAGTTGCACAGTTCATGGGAGGGAGTATCAGGCTGTGCAGCTCCTGCCTGAGAACCCCTGACTAGACGGGTTACTTACCTCTGTTCAAAGGTATCTGGAAAAAAGGATCATTGCAGGTGTGGTTTCTCCATTTGCTGCCGCTGAGCCCCTGTCAGAGCACAGCCCCCAGGGGCAATACGGATACCTGCACTGCGCCTCCCGGCCATGGCCCCTTGCAGCATAAGCGTTTTGCACCCTGCTGAAGGGAGCAATGCTGCTGGCATCCTTCAAGCACATCTGCTAATTCTGTTGGCCTCTAATTAACACTTCCATCACCATTCACCCGAATCGCTGTTATAAGCAAGTTGGCAGAAACTCACACTCCAGCTTGGTGCAGTGGTGTGCCCTGAGGTCTGCACCCAGCTTATGCTGGACTTCGGGGTGCGGGACAGGGGGATGAATGGCAACATGGTAGCTAAGGGTTGGCTGGAAAAGGGAGCCAGATGTCTTGTTGGGATGCAAATATGACTATAAGTCAATCAGCTTACTCTATAAATAGTGGACAGCCCAGGGCCTGTTGGGCTCTCCGGTGCAGCAGTGACACCTTTGAAATTCCTACTTACCCATGAGGAAGGCAAAGACGGACAGCATCCCTAGCCTCTTCTGCGCTACTTCCTGGCTGTGTGGGGTAGCCATCTGCCCGATCACCAACCCCAGGGAACCCAGGTGGGTCAGGAGGCTGAACTGTGGGGCAAGAGGCAGGTGGGGGACCCAGCACCGCCTCACCGGGAAATGTGAGCACAGGGGCCACCCGCTATGCCCCAAAGGCTCCTCACCTGGAAGAGATGGGTCACCACGCCAAAGTGGGCCCCCACAGCCATCACAAACATGCAGAGGATGAGGCTGGTACAGACCCTCTTCAGGTGCTCCTGGTGATGAGGCAGCAGTGAGGCTGGTGGTGAGGCTGGTGCAGGTGCCCATGAAGCCCCCTGCTTGAGCCCAGCCTGCCAGAGGCATTACTCACATGTGGGAGAACATAAAGAGGGCGTCTAAGTTGATGTTTTGATCTAAGATCATCATGGTGCCGGACTGGGAGTGGCCCCACCAGCTGCTTCACAGAGGTGCGAGGTGCAAGCTGCAAGAGGGGAGGAGGGTGAGGAGGACTCCAAAGCCCTCCCAAGCTCACAAGGCTCATGCCCTCAGCTGGCATAGGGGTGGACCATGGCTGCCTGGGTCGGGGGATAATGTCCTGGTTGCCTGCAGGAATGTGATGTCCACAGGGATGGGGAGAAACATCTACAGAAAGTTCACATGTCAGCAATAACCCCAAGGGACATGGGTCCTGGGGTGAGCTGGGCTAGGGAGAGGGGGAGCCAAACTCCATATGGAGCTGCAAATGGGACGGTTTCTAATCAAAGAAAAGCTAAGCAAGATAAAAACCAACAAGGTGCGAAAGCTTCTGGGTTGCCTTTCATTGGCAGCAAAGCGCAACTCCTTTAATGAAACGTGGAAGGGACAGGGATAGCTCCACCTCAGTCTAAAGCTGCTTCACTTAGAATCATGGGATGGTTTGGGTTGAAAGGAACCTTTAAATGTCATCTATTCCAAACTCCCGCTGCAATGACAGGGACATCTTCAACTACATCAGGTTGCTTAGAACCCTGTCCAGCTCAACCTTGAATGTTTCTAAAGATGGGGCATCTACCACCTCTCTGGGCAACCTGTTGCACTGTTCCAGTGCTTCACCACCCTTACTGTAAAAAATTTCTTCCTTGTATCTAGTCTAAATCTTACCTTTTTTGGTTTAAAGCCATTACCCCTTGTCCGGTCACAACAGGTCCTGCTAAAAATTTTGTCCCCTTCCTTCCTGTAGGTTCTCTTTAAGTACTGAAAGGCGTTAGGATTATATCACAGTGGAGTTGTTTTCTATCCCTTAGAACATAGAGTGTGAGCCCAACAAAATGGAAGCAAATGGCAGATTGTTAATGTTAATACATTTGTTGTACGGGAACAACAGTATTTATTTCTAAGAGTAACACCATCAAAGCCCAAGACAGTCTTGACACTGAACAAAATGTTTGTCATTTTGAAATAGACCTGACGAAAATGTTAAAACTGGACTTGTATATGTGTTGTGTGAGAACCCTTTGTGATTTTGTATTCATAGATAATGTTACTGTAGATAGAAGCAACCACTCAAATACTTGTTTTGGTAACTTAACTAAAGTTATGAGATGCGTCTTTAATTACTCAGTTCCTATTAGCAGTTTTTACAATCTACTTATACACTGAGTCAAGATTTATTGCCTACCCCCATTGGAATGAATCTTAGATTGGTGAAGAATCTACTACAACACAATGACCTGTGCCAGCTGCTGGAGTGTGTCCAAAACAATGGACACAAAACTTTAATCACTGTTCATCATGATACAGAAATGATATACCATGTCTTGGAAAGAGTGGAAAAGGATGGAGAACACTGTTGGTGGGAAATTCATCTTGTGTGGTCACCAATAGCAACGGGAATGTTTAATCTTATGTTTCACCTAGTTGTGATTTTGCTTACTCTAATATGTTTATTGCTTATAACTATGTTGTATATAAAGGTTTGGTACATGATAAAATAAATAACCCACCTTCAATCACCCTAAACATACAAATCAACAAATAGCAGTGCTTCACTATTACCGTAGATTTATACACACACAATCTATCAGTCTCCCATTTATGGCACAAGGGCAAGAGGTGACTGTACCACCACTCTGTGAAGGTAAAATGAATTTACTTAGTCACAAGGTGAAGTGCGGCAGTGTGGTGTGTGTCCCCAGCCTTCCAGCTTAAGCCATAACCACCACTGAGGGTTGTGATGGCTGCACCTAGCTTACACTGGACTTTGGGGGTGGATGGTAGCATGGCAGCCTAAAGCTGTCTTGGTAGGCCAAAAGATGTCTTGCTGGGATGCAAATACAACTATAGATCAATCATCATGCTCTAAGTAGTGGACAGTCCACTGAGCTCCCCTGCACAGCAGTGGGCTGCACACCAGGATCTCCCCTTGAAGAAGTTCCTGAGGAAGAACTTCCCTTGAGGAAGAAACACCTCTCCAGGTTACTCCTCAAGGTTGAGAGATTGCTTGCCACAACAGATCCCCAGTAAGTGATTTATAGCATGCTAAACTTTGAAATCTTAGTTAACTGATGTAAAGGATTGATTAACGCCTCGGACATAAACCATTGACCAAGTCTGGGACTGGGATTGAATCCAGATGCGCCTAGACTCTTCTCTGAGAAAAAGTTTAGAAATCAAGGAGGTCCTCTCTGAACCTTATGACTCCACGGGAGGGCCTCCCTGACAGTTTTGTCTGACCCTGTCCTCTATGCAGTAAATAACCGAGTGTACCTTGCCATTGAATCTTGTTAAACCAGTCACATTTACTATTAAACTCTGTTAAATTTTTGGTTTTAACCAATAAATACATTGCTGCCTCTCTCTTACGAGTGAAGTGCATCACTCCATCCTCAACGCTTGGGTAGATCAGAGTCAGTGGAATAGTGGAAAAAAAACCTGCCCTTTTTATCTGCTTGTCTGAGTAGTACAGTCACTATAGAGCCTGAGAGAGAAAGCAATTTTTTCTGCTGTTGGCAACTATTTCATCCCTGATTCTTTCAACGCCCAAGTATGATACAACTCTGAGTTGACTATATCATGTTTACATTTAAGAAGAGTTGTCTTTATAGTCCATTGTATTAGGATTTGGGGAAACAACCACCATGAAGCATACACAATGGTGTCAAATTGATTACACCCTTATAAGCTCCAAAGTGTACTTTTGGCACTTTCCTGCATTTCACTGATAGGAAGATAAGGCTTTGGCTGTATATCTCTCATCTCCAGTCTTTTAAACACTGTTAAAATTAGCTATCCAAAAAGTGTGGGCTTTCGTACATTAGCATTTTCAAATGCTTTATAGTCATTTTAAAGTCTGAAATTGGGGTAAAGAGATTGACATTGAATTTTTGAGTATGCCAGGTCCCCTCCATTCAGGCTAATTGAAAGAAGAGACAAAAATTACTTTAGCTTCAGGTAAAACAACAGAAAACTGCCTCTGGGTAAGATCACAAACAAACCTCAACCATACAGAGTTTGTAGCAAATACAAGGGCAAGTGCAGCTCTTCACTTAATTACAGTTAAAACAGCATGTTATTTTGCCTCCACTTGGCCTGAACAGAAAGCAGCAGACTTCAAGCCACTTCTGCAAGAAGTTTTATGGTTTGCCCATATAACCTTAAGGATGTTACGCTGAGGTGTGTAAGACAAAGAATAGGCAGGTGGTTGGACTGTAGGCAAAGGAATAATCATCTGCCATTTCTAAACAAGGAAACTGAACTTTCACAAGAAGGGTCAGTAAGTACATGACCTTGTGTCTGAGGATTATTCATCATCACCACTTTTTTTTAAATCCTAAGGGAGTGAACCCTCAAATCTCTGACTATGATACTTAATGATACAATATTATTCAGAGCTCTGTATCACAAGGAGCTGAGCAGGATTTTAATGATCTTGCAAAACAAAATCTCCTGTTTCCTCTATTGCCATATAAATATTAATTTGAGGGAATTAGAGAAGTGTTCAAGAATTGTGTTTATGCCATCAGGTTTCTGTCTCTTCCTCCCCTCGAAGCACTGACAGCTGGGAGGCAAAAGAAAGAAGGTACGTATTTCAGAAAAAGTTCTTAATCACAGTAAATCACAGAGTTGACTTTTTGCCATTCAGAAATTCTCTACCCCAAGATAAGGTTTGCCAGTATTTCAGAAATTACAATATGGTTGCCCTGGGGTTGGAGTCACTGAGGGAACAGAATAAAGCAATGCAGTTGTGTGTCAGCTGTGAAATGGAGAATGTTAAAGAGTTTCAGAGTTTGAAGTTATCCCAGCAAACGTGTTGCATGCCACGAGAGTCAATTGCTTTTTAAAAAAAAATACGAGAAATGGAGGCCAGCCAAACTAAGCATTGCCAAATCCTCTGTAAATTCAGCCATCTCAACTATTCTTAAAAGTAAAAAAATGTTTAAGTGGCAGAGAGAGGACAAATTTTCGTGTCTGTTTTTCCTGGAAAGGACCATGGGCTTTAATGACATAATCTTGGTCTTTCATCCCAGCAGCAATATCCAAAATAACTCCAAGAATGCTGTAATTGCACTTATTTGCTAACACTTGAGCTTTCTAGAGAATAGACCTTGGGTTTGTAGCTGACTTTTTCCATCCTACTGAGGGGTTTGGGGAGTTCACTCACTATATTTAGTCATTTTACAAGATATCAAGGCAGCATCATTCCTCTGAAGGTACAGTATGTCAGTTGTGTGAAGCTGTGTAATTCAAGTAAGGATTATTCTGGAAACAATCAATTAGTTGTTCAAGCGTTCCCACTACACATCAGCAACTACGCACTAGAAATTATTCTTGAGCATTCAGTGCAGCATCAAGGAAGACACTACCTGAGAACAAGGTTTCATCATAGACCTCCACAGCAGTTAATGTCATGATTTGAACCTAAATGATTAAGCAGTGCAAGTCCTGGTTACGTATATACTTACATGATGGAAAGAGGTAGCTTTAGCAAGGCAAGTCATGGAGGGGTTTTTGAAAATCTGCTCACTCTTAAAATTCACCATCATTTGGACTTCAGGCTCTTTATTTTTATGTATTCATATATCTCAAAAATATTGAGAAGCTTCACAGCTCTCTAATCAAATGTGCTCAGTCTATAAATCAGTCACAATAAGAGCCTTATGCAACTCCCAATATGCCAATTTTCTCAGTGGATATTAATAATGGAAGTATATAACATAATACTAAATGTAGTTATAAACATACTAAAACCTTGCAATCCAGCTATAAGACTTGTTGTTTCATACTAATACCCAACTTTCAAGAAACAACATTATTCAGAGGGAATTGCAGCTCTACAAGCATGGTTGGTCAAGTGATAAATCAAGGCAGTGAAGCTGTCATTAAAACAGATAATCTATCCTCTAACAGGAGCTTTATTCAAATTTTATTGAAGTCCACATCAACAAGATCTCACCAGAAGTTTGGCAAGAACTCTGGTGAGTCTTGGGAACCTGAAGATACTATATGAAGAAATCCATGCAGATTCAGTTTCTTTACATTCAAAGTGATCACAGGGTCTTTGTTGTTGTCACCTTTTACGGTACAGAAGTCCTTAAGTCTGGTAACACCTCCAGTTACCACAGAAGTTGCTCTTTCTACCTCAACTGCAACATCCTTTCCATTATCTTTCCAAGGACACTTTCCTTGTCTTCCTTTATCTCCTTCTGTTCTGCTTAGGGAGTTTTAAATCACACAGTGGCAGCTATTCTTCCCATTACTTTTTATGGTTCAGTCATTGGTTCTTCATGCAAATGTGCTGCCAGCAACAGACTACTTGGCCTCAAATCCTCTCTCTGATGGTCCTCTTAGGATAAAGGTCATCTGGCGACCATCCAAATCAAGGTCTGACATGGTAAGTGCCTCCACTACTCAGCATCTCCAGGGATGTAGCAAATAGCGCAGCTAAAAGTTCTTTCTGGCATGTGCACAAGAAACTTCTACACAGTCTTAGTTCATTGGACAGGTCGTCTGACACTTGTCATCACTCAGCCAGCAATGACACCGTAAGTCATTGACATGACATTTCCCACATTTCCGTTAGCAATGTCCCTACCCAGGCCGACATTTCAGAAGTAAGAATGATCCCTGGGAATTTCTGCTTGGTTAGCACAGCCTGGTGGAAATCCACAATGTAAAGTTCATTTAGAGAGTTTAGCTACCTGGACCATCTTAGAGGAAAGACAGGAGCTTTTTGCAGTTTTGATTAATTGAAGCTTTAGGATCTTTTCATTTCAAGAACTAAAGCATTTTGGAACAAGCCCATGGAATAATCAGTTCTGACAACACTCATCCCACTTCAGCCTATTCACTCAGTTATCCAAATTATGGATCAATGCTTACTCATTCTCATTCGTTCCCTTGAGGAACAAAAAAGAAAATATTAGAAAGCATCACTCATGAAAATATGACACTACTGGAAATGGTTTGAGAGCAAAGGCTGTTGTATAAACACTACAGTTATTTTTATGTCTCCTAAACAATAGCTGACGTGAATAATAAAAGTAAATGTTCCTATTGATTTCCTATCTGTTATTCTTTTTAACTGCCAAGGTATATTATTCAAAATATAGCAGCACAGATTCTCTGTGAAGAAAGAGTCAACTATTCACATCAAAATATCATAGTCACTAATGGAAAAACTGTAGTAAAAGAACAGGATTTAACCTTATGAAATCACGTCATCACATTTTTCTTCATTCATAGCTTCAATATGGATTACTTTTGGTTCTCTCCAGAAATCAGCTAATATCTTTATTATTGGCATCTTTCGTCAGATATTGAGCATTTCTTAGACAGCTTAAGCATCCATAAGGCCTAAAGCCACATTCAGTAACCTCTTCCTGTTCATCAGAGTATAATTTTCCTTTAAATATCCAATGAAGAATGGCTTTCCACTAAGCAAATGGCATATTGCTGCATTTGCCATACAATTCAGACTGTGTGCATTCAGTTCCTGATGCATGTTCTCTTTCTGCTGTCTTCTGCTGCCCAGGGAGAATGACAGCAAAGCCCCAGAAGGGCAGACTGATGTGAGGAGATCCTGAGGGGCTGTGGCCAGCACGGAAGTGAAACAGGGCAACAGCAGGTCATCCTGAGTGACAACCAAAAAGTGAAAGGGGGAAAATATATGAGGAAATTTTAACTAATCTGTCTACAAACTGAAGGAATAAATGTTAATGGCAAGTGTCAAAAACAGATGTCTAAAATATAGCACCCAGATCCATTTTTAAAGGTATTCATATAAAGTGCTTGAGTGTCACAGATGAGGTACAGTACAGTAAAGATTTACCATCTTCCCCTCCCTCCTGAAATACATCATTTAACTCAAGAGGTTTCCCATTTCCTTTGGGACCATCCTGGTTGCTTTTCAGATCTATAAGATTTTATGCTCCAAAATTGGAACAGCTGCTGCTTAGCTCCAGCGACCCAGCACTGCCCTGTTCCATCTGCACCTTCTTTCATTTCCTTGAGAATTACCTTGGTGCCAAACTATACGGTTCCCCTGTGCCCTTGGACAAGACCGGCACAACAGGCAGAGTAAGGAACCTAATGTTTCACATTTGGGCGCTTTGCTATAATTAAAATGATTCTTGTACATGAAGTCTAATGACTGGTCATGATTTCTGTTCTGTATGTGTAGAGCATTCTATAAAACCCCTAAAGTCTTTCTATCATTATCTTAGGTTAATTTTAGGCATGTTTTCTTTGCATAAAAGGCATTATAATACTGTCATTACTGAAAAGAGTGCAATGTGCCTCCTATCATCATCACTAGGCAATTAACCTTAAAGCCATTTAAACCTAATTTGAGATTTTGTTTGTACAGGTGCTTTCATGCCACCATCATGGCACAGCACTTCTGGCTACCGTAAAAACATACTTTGGTGGCACAGCTCACTTTTTCAAAAAATTATTGTCATTTTATATACAAAATATAGCACTACTGTGCTCTCAAGTTGTAAAAGAATATAATGAGCTCCAAGTATTGCAATGGCTTCTCTATCCACTTGCAAAAATGTGTGCCAATGTTCCTGCCACCACCTCAAGTGAATGCACAAATATTGAATGTACTAAGAAGTTGAGAATAGAAAGCCAGAAGAAGTATCTCATTGTCTATGCAAAACAGTATATGCATTTAGGACCAGATCAATTATTCTAACTTTTTACATCTAATCTGAGGAGCACCGTCACTTAACTCTCTTACAAATGGATAAAAATAGGTAATTGCGGAAGATGAGTCAGGCCTTAGATGGCTGGAATTAGATAGCTGGCACCCACACTGGTGCCTCTATAACGCTGCCAGTTTTAAAAGGATTGCGGAGGACTACACCCTTATGTTAAGAACTTTGGCTAAACATCTTGAAAAGCTGGGGTACATCCAAGTCTTCATGGCAAACAGTAAAATGCTTGTGCCAACTGAAATTAATCTTGCTCTTTGAGATCTACTGAAATCAAATAGAGGTGTCAGCAGGAAATGGCCTATTAAGGGAAGCAGATAGCCCTGTAATTCTACCTATGCGGACTCAACATTATTAATGTTTTTGATACACATTAGAATTGATGACATCAAAGCCTAAATAATACTTAACACTGACTTGCTTACCACATTCCAGTTCTTAATGCAGGGAAAGAAGTAGCCTTTAACATTAGCCATCTAAGAATTAAAAATACTATTTAAAAATACTTGCATCACATTAAAAAGAATTTTAGGACAGTCTATTCACAAAGCTAATTTGACTTCACAGCTACAACCACCATGAAATGATAAAATTAATATATTTATTATCTGATTACAATTTTTTTTATAATTCTATCCAATTTAAAAACTTTGGTTTTTTATTATAGTTGATTAAGTTTAGATTAACATGGCCTTCTTGCCACTAGCATGTAAATTCCTCATCCAGAGAGGGCAAAACACTGAGCATCCTCCCTGGACACCTTTACTAACAAATTCACCCTTTTCTGCCAAGCCTTGCCACCAAGGATGGGTGATCAGATTAGGTGAAAACTGTGAAGATCCTTTCAGACTTGAAACCTATCTAGCCCTAGACCCAGTGGTTCACTTCTGAGCCTTCTGTTTTCTGAACCTTAATTTACATTTTAATAAAGGAGTTTCTCCTGTCTGCTTACTCTTTACTAGTATCAGTTAGTTAAATAAAAGATATCTCTCTCTACAAACCCTGTCTTTTTTCTACCCTTCAACCACAACAGCGATACCATTATCACAACCCTTTCCCTCTCCACTCCAGCCCCTCAGCCATGCAGCAGAGATGACCAGATTTCAATCTGCTTATATCCAGCATCCCAGGATCCCTAAACTGATACAGTAGGTATCATGCCAAGGCGGCCTATCTCATTGCCTAATAATATTATATTGATGTGGGCTTCTTCTCCCACCAGCTGTATTTCTAAAGATCTGGATGCTGCTTCTGCTGAAGCAGTGAACTTGCACACCACACTAACAAAGCCTTTAAAAAGTGCTTCATTTACAGTGTATGCATATACGTGTGGCATTCCTCTGCGCTGACTGATTTTTTAAAGCCCAGTTTCTGACAGATGGAAGTCTTTAGCAGCTACATTCTTCTTATTTATGTGCAAAGATCCTCCGAGGAGATAGATAAGGATTCATTTTCATTTGTTCTCCTGAAAAAAGTCTTCTAAGTAAAGCATAGGAATACACTGCATACATTCAACCTTTTTCAAGTTTAATTCATCTACTCATTATCTCAAAAATCTACTCAAGCTGTTGACACAGAAACACATAGCACTTCAGTTTATTACCACTTCATTTTCAAGAAGCATTATATGAATGTTACCTGTGCAATAAACTGTTTGCTGCATTTCGTAGAGTTCAGCCTGGATTCCTAAAAACACCCAAGTCATTAAGGGTGCCTTGACTTTATATTTACACAAGGGAGCAACTGCAGGTTATTAGGCATCCTAAACCTTATGAGCACCCATCTGCTATTTTTTCATGTGTAGCAGAAGCCTGTCCACATCTACTGCTTGTGGGGGGGTTCATCACTTTGAACATCTCTCCCTGGAGCTTAGTCAGGTATACAAAACCAGAGGATCCCATTTGTAAGTCGCTTTGTAAATGTGGATTCAGAGACTTGTTCAGGCCCAGGCAGTGGGGTTCGAAGCAGGACAGACAATACAATTGAAGGAGTCTTTTTTAAATCCATATGCCACGCAGCCAACACTCGCTTCAACCAAGCTCAACTGAGGTTGTATTAACTCAGCGTGTGCTAACTTAAGAACTCATATCTAAAAATAATTACTGTGAGTAAATGATAGTCGATATCAATTGTGTCACAAAAACATCATAGTTTGCCTGGAGGTAAAGTTGAAATGTTAATGAGTTGTAAAAGTGTCTGTTTAGTGAGAGAAGCTATTACTTCACTTACTAGAATTTTTTTTGGCTTGAGTAAGTTTAGCAATAAAATTTCCTTTCATTTTTGTCATCTACCTTTCCATGAGCTATATCATCTGCTTTCAAGCTTCATCGTTAAATATATTCTGAAGGCAATTTAAAAACTACTAGATCTCAGTTTTTCCAGCCGTAGTTGCTATGGTTACATATATGCCAATGTACATCTGGATAAAAGGAGGAAGAACATCTGACTGTTTGCCTTTTAAAAAGAAGGGCATTATGTTCCACGGCTAAAAGCATGACTGAACATCATTTCACCCGCTCTGCTTCAAGTCAGTGGAAGCAGAGATGAACTCCTTGCCACCTTCTCTCCATCTCCCATGGACCACTGACCAGAATGAAGATTGACTGCCCAGCCTGCAAAAGCACCACTGCTACCTCTGCATGAGCCATAGTGCCCAGCAGGGCAGGCAGGATGCCTCCATTCACCAGGTACATGATCCCATGTAGGTCATGCCTCAGAGTGGTGCTCCAGACCCTCACACAAAGCACCTCAGCCATCATTCCCCTTTCTGCTCCCTAGCACTCTTTCACTACATGGTTTTGTGGTGTTTGTGTTGTATGTGCTCTGTGTCACCTCCAGTTTTGCTTTATTTTGCAAATAAAGGTGCGTTTATTTCCCCTCCTTTCCTCATACTTCAGTATCTTTGGAAACTGAGATTTGACCTTCTGGTTATTGACTCAGACATGCTTCAGTTTTCGGAAACACACAAATCAGGTCTAGCAAGATACTGTTTGGTTCCAGGGTCACCAGTGAATAGCATTTTGTGCCAAAAACGGGTCAGTCAGGTTAGCCATAATTTGAGGCATGCAAGAAAAAAATAAAATCTAAAGGGATTTTGTTAGCATTGTTTCTTTACAACTGTTGTGGTTTAACCCCAGTAAGCAGCTAAGCCCCACACAGGCACTTGTTAGCTCCTCCCCAGCGGGATGGGGGAGAGAATAAAAATAGCAAAAGGTAGAAAACTGATGGGTGTAGAAAAAGACAGCTTAATAAGACAAAGAAAAGGGGGGAAAAAAGAAAGAAAAAAAGGGATGTACAAAAAACCTAATTGTTTATCACCAAGCAACCAATGCCCAGACAGTCTCCAAGCAACCACAGCCCTGACAAACTTCCCCTGGCGATTTTCTTGCAGAGCAGCTTGTCGCATGGCAGGGAGTATCCCTTTGGTCAGTTGGGGTCAGCTGCCCCGGCTGCGTCCCCTCCCAACTGCTTGCACACCCCTAGCCGACTCGCTGGCAGGGCAGTGTGAGAAGCAGAGAAGCCCTTGATGCTGTGCAAGCACGGCTCAGCAGTAACTAAACATCCCTGTGTTATCAACACTCTTTGCTCACAAGCACCATACAAGCTACTATGAAGAAAAATAACTCTATCCCAACCAAAAGCAGTACAACAGCATTTTGCCTATTCTGTGCTCCCAAATATCACAGTAATTCAGGTCATTAGTCATTATTTGAAGATTTGTATTTTTGTTAGTGTGGAGGAAAAGTAGTTGCCTCTCAGTTGCATCTACTTTGCAAGATCAAGTTCTGTAGCGTTAGTGCAAGGCACTGATCCCGGCACAAAGAGCTTAAGTGCATGTGAATTGACTTCAAATGTCCCAAGAGAGAAGGTGATTCCTCTGCTTGTCTTGCAAAATTATAGGACAATTTTTCTTAAATGAGCATGGTTCTTACCAGAGCACAAATCAATCTTAAGTAGACTCGTAACTTGAGGGGTTTCAGAGAAAAACCTTACAGTACTTTATCCATCAAAATTATTGAAGCTGCTCCCTATTGCATGCACAAGATGTAGCCCTGGACAAGCCTCAGAGCAGGAAAGCTCCACAAATAAAGTATTTCACCCCAAAAGCCAGAAGCCATGGGAAAGCATACAACAGAACCTTATGAGCTGATCTGGCCAGATTGAGCAAGAAAAATTCGTTCTTACTAACAGTTATAGTGACCAGGTAAAGTATGTATTCATACTTTGCCTGGTCACATACTTTACCTGCATGTGTGACTCCTTTTTACCAACAACAGGAGTGAGGCAGTAAGAGGAACTAAATGTTGGAAATCCCTCTCCTTTGGGAAACCTCCACTCCACTTTTGTTTATGTTCTGTTCCAGTGCCATGAAAATTAATATTAAATTTACACTGTATTAACACAATTGCACAAAGCCTGAACAAGGAGGAGATAGTCATTACTGATATTAAGCTGCTGATATTTAAATAATTGCTTTCCTTTATCAGCCTTATTATCAAATGATCTTGTTACAGCTAAAGAATTACCTATAATCACTTGCACAGCGAGGATTTTAAGGCTGATCAGAAAAGAATCATTAAACATTAATTGAAATACGGCATGTGCACTCTGTATTTGACTTGACAGTTAGCAGGAGCAGCCTGTTAAACAATTCCTGCTCAGTGCAGAAATAAAGCAAGGTGTGTCTGTACTGAGTGCACAACTGGGAACTGGGAACATGACTTTAGTCCATTTATAAAGTTTTCTCATTAGGTTTCGATTCAGGAGCAATGCCACAATGGTATTTAAAGGATATTCAGTCACTCATGACAGAAAAGCTAGACTGACATTGCACAAATAGTGTTTGATTATTACCAATCTATCATGTCAGTTAGCAGGGGGAAAAGATACATTTCAATTGATTTCAAAAGACCACTGAGACAAATGTGTTCCAGGAAGCTGGGCAGCAACAGATTTCAGCTGCTGATTAATCCAGTACACACAAAACTGTATACCCTGGTCTTTATAAGCACACAACACACTCTTGAACAGAAAATTTGAGCAGCTACGTGACCAAACACTGGATTATTTTCTTTCTAGTCTTTCATTTGATTCCTGTGTTTGTAGGCTCAAGCTGACCAACACATTAGTCTGTTCAGCTCTCCAAGAGGTAGTGGTTACAACATTCATTTAACATCTGGACTTCTACTCATGTGTTATATTGTCACCAGAAGTAAAAAGTAAAACAGTGTCTTTGAGAAAATTACTCAAAATATTTGGGGACCATATAAGGCAGTTGGATTACGTAGGAGAAAGTAATGCAATCCGCCAATGGTGGAAAGGGAATGTTATCCACTGGCAATGCATTGTACAGCCTGCTACCTAAAGCTGCTCTAGGGGGTACCAGGGTCTATTGAGGTGTCTCCCTCGATAAGAAGACCTGTTTGTCAAAGAAACATCTTCATTGAATTATTTTTTTCCTTGCTGTGGACACTGGTACTGAAACCTGGTGTGTAGTGTTCTCCAGAAACAACATGCAGGTTTTCCCATGTCTTTTGTGTTCCCAGATCTGTTTACCAAGTAAACACAGAAGAGATATTGACCTTCCAAACATGAAGAAAACATGAAGTAAAAATAATAGGTTCAAATCAACACTCCCCAAACAGAGAGTACTTAGCACAGAGGTTACCAGCGTATATGATTCCTTACAAAGGGTCCCATTACAACAGGGAAATCCATTGAAGTAGGTTAGATTCATTTGTTAGATTATCTGGTGATTAAGACAAAGAATTGTCCTTGCAGAAATTGCCTTTCCTCTCCATATGGCTAAGATAGCCAAACATTTTTCCAGGTCTTCTCCACTCAGGATACCACAGAGACAAATAATCTAATTTTTTTTCAAAAAAAAAAGGTCCCTTAAAAATATGTTTTCAAGGGTGGAGAAAGGAGGAGACAATGGAAAATTTCTTTTATGCAGGCTATTGCCTGTCTAGTTAGAACCATGTGATTGGGGAGATGGCTTTGAATATTACTGTATGTCGTGGAAGACTAAGTGCAGGGACTCAAAAAAAACCCAAGCTCCTTCATCACACTCCTTTCACATTAACTCTGATGGTCAAGGCAATCAACAGAAAGAGAAGTGTTACCCCTTTTGCTAATGTGACTGATGATTAACTAAGACTGTCTGGCACTGAGGGAAATATTCTAACAATTAATAGGGAAAGTGTGAAATGTAATCTGCTGGCTTCTTTGTTAGCTGAGGAATTTGAGAAAAGAATTAAGTTTAACAGTAATTGATGTGGGCTGATGTAGTGAAAAAAACGGGAGAATCAATCCTATGGTTCAAAGTCTTGTTTTCTGATTCTCCGGTGCAAACATAGAAAAACATCTTTTGTCTTCACACTAGGAAAATGAACTAGAATACGGATCAACGTGAGGCAGTCTTTCATTGGAATGACTGTACTTAGAGACCTTTTTGGCATTTCTATCACATTTCCTCCTTCTGGCAACTGGCAAGAAGCATAATGCTGTTGGATGACTCCCAATAGACTGATCCATAACAAAGGCTTGGGTAAACTAGCTGAATTCCAGGTAGGGCTCCTGAATTCTGTATCACAAAGCAAAAAGGAAAGCAGGCAACCGGCTTCCTTCCATACATGCCCATAGTTGCCGCCCTCTCACTGAGGTTACGACTAAGGCTGAATGCTTGAAAGTCGGATTTCGGATTTTGCTTAATGTCAGTTTCTCAGTGCAGACATCTTTATTTCTACCTGTAATGGCAACAACTTTCAGTAAAAAACATCCACATTTTGCCTCACAGTGAAACTGAGCTACAAGGTTTAATCATGATTAGCTAACACAATGCTGAACAGTTTCTCCTGGTCTAGTAAGGCTATAAAATCACAATCAGAAACACAGCAGCCATTTATTCTTCAGGACAAATTTTCACTTTGATAAGCTTCTAGTCATGTTTTCGGTGACACCATTCATAAAGTGAGGGACTGCTCAGTGAGAGTAAAGGAGGCAGAAATGATTTTTGTGATCGGCACCATCCTTGTAGTCATATCAACCACAGAAAGGCGTCTCTCTCTGGTTGGGTCCTGAGTGTTCTGAGCACATGGAAAAACAGAACTGGAGAACTAATTATTTCCCACTTCTCATAAGAACAAAAAACAAATCTACTCTTGGGTCTGAAGACTTGTGTGACAAGTTCCAGTCCATTTACTAAAACCCCTTGACATATGGAATTCATAAACTCTCTGACGGCCTTAGTTAAAAGTGTGCCATCATAATCTGCTGCACAACTTAACTATCTATTACCCAAAAGTGATGTTCCTGCATATTGACTTTGTGAAACGTGGGCAGGCAGGGAAAGAGGGAGGGAGCTGGGATAGGGCAGCATGGCACCTGAAATGGGCTTCACTGCCTCACACCATTTGTTGAAAAACGCACTTTGAAGTTAATCACATTTCTTTCACCTCAATAACCAATGTAGACCCTGAATGTTTAATTATGCTACTGGTTTTATACCTAATCAATCTTTTTCATTAAAATCCAGTGAAGCAGACAACTGAGATAATTACTGAAGAATCATCTTAATTAAAAATTTTTAGCTTCTAATTAAGAGTCATTGTTTACCTCATCAGAAAGCCATTAGGATTCAGGACAAGGTTGCCCTGTTCATTATGTTTTCACCTTCATTTTTTTTAAAAAAAGGCTTTGGTTGAAGAGAGTGATACACGTTTTTATGTTAAAAAAAGAATTATTATAGTTGTCCCACAAAAAGGGAGAATGTGCACAAGCCAGCGTCACCGTTTGTCAGAAGCCCCATAGCATATTTACATCCAGAGTAATTGCAGAATATCTTTGCACATAAATTGACACTGCCTTGGTCCTTGAAGATAAAGCCACGTCTATACTTAAAATGGGCATGGCCTCCTAAATGATTTCTTTATTGCTGTCCAGCTAAAATAAAGATAATTTCAAAATCCATCAACACTCCTATCCTGCAATCAGAACTTCTCTCTGCTTTTCACTGTTGTTCTCGCAAATGCCCGACACTGACTGAGGTCTGCTTCAGCTTCAGGAAAGTACAGTCAAACATTTCAACTAGGGAATGAGAAATGCTTAGCAGCTAAATGACATCACTGAAGATGTGCAGCTTCACCACACTGACACTCACTGCAAGGTATCAGCATCAGCTATACAGATGCAATGATTATGAATGACAGAATTAATCAGGGAAAATTATTATCCAATCCTAAACCTTGCAGGTTTCCCTTCTATATGCATTCCAAGGCAGACGGCAAAAAACAAAGATATCTCCATATGGAAGGATTTTCCCACCCTCACTTCTAGCAGATATATTTGTAAAAATCCTGATGATGTCAGACTAAGATGCTGAGTTCAGATGCTTGAAGTGCAAAGATGAACATGTCTAGCTAAAGTGGTTCCTAAGAAGCACTTGACCATCTGCTATAGATGAAGCAAACTATGGTAAGATCAGCACTAAAAGAAAAAAAAACCCTATTTTATAGAAACATCTTGTTCCATGCATTTGTTTATTTACTTTTAGTAGAATCCTGCAGGACATGGTGTAAAGAGCAATACAAATCTTCAGTTATGCTTCTCAGCTGACCAGTATTTCTGACACAAGGAGTTCACACTTTCAAAAATAACTGATACACATGTCCCACGGGGAACTGAGAAGATAGTTTTCAGAGTATGGAGAATTTATTTTTCATGCAAGTTCTTTGTAACCATTTAAGTAGGTAAGGGTAGAATGAATAGCTGCCAGGGAATTCATATAAAGGCTTTGAGGTACCACCTGGCTGTTATTAAGTGACAGTTGCCTCTATCAGTAGAAATTACATTTGCCAATAATAGATGGTAGCCAATTATGGTTCAGAAGAAAGTATTAGGATTATAGGTTTAAGGGAGAGAGCGAGTGACAGAGAAAACAGAAGACATTTAAAAGAAACTATGCAGAAGAGTAAATAGCAGCAGCTCCTAGCTGGTTTCAGACAAAGCACTCAGTTGTGCTCGCTGGTGCCAGCACTTTTTAATCAGTCATACTTGCTCTAACCTTTTAATAGAGTGTGATTGCAGGAGGCTGAAACAGTTGTTGCTCCACTCAGCAGGTAATTTGAGCATGCACGACTAAGTGGCAGGCAACCAGCTATAGTAGTACAACAAAGTGGCACACCAACACACTCTTTAGGGGTCTGAAATGCCAGTAGGTGTACATTTGCTGGGACACTCTAACACAGAGGAAGGGTGGGATAAAAGGTTACATCTACATATGCATCTGGGTGACCTCACTGAAGTTTCGGGTGATCTAATCCAGAACTTAGATGTTCAAGCTATTGTCAAATGCTGACTGCACAATATGCAATACACAAATATTTCTATAGTTGTGTATATTTCTCTCACTGAAGTGAGCAAAATCTCTTCTCCAGTAAGAGTCTCAGGCCCTCTTGTGAGGCCACATCCTCTAAGTGTGTTCAGATATCAGAGATCAAGTTCAAATTCTCACTCTCTCTGACTTGCATGAGTAAGCAGAGGAAGACCCACGCCATAGCCTAACTGTTAGGGAATTCAGGCCTTACACAACATTTCACATTTCTACTCCCAAGTAAATATGGGATCTTATCACCAGGATCTTGGATGTAGAGGAAGGAGAACCAAGAGTAAGAACAAATGAATCATTTTAAGAACCAGTCAAGGCCCCTTAGCTTCTGAAACAGGTTCATGATTGCTTATCCAAGAGGAGGAGCAGAACATTTCTTTCTAATGAAGGGTTGGGTGCTTGCCTACCTGTGCTAGAGAACAGAAAGCTTTTCAGTACTGTGTCAGCGAGAGCTTAGGCACTTCTTCGCTCAACTTTCTTGATTCGCAGTCGTCGGCACCTCTGCCTCCCCATACACTACAGGGGAGCCTATCTAGCCTGATTTTACAACAGAAACTTTCTAGTTACTAAGTAAATAAGACTAGTCCTTGTAAAACTAAGCCCTAGCCACCATTATAGGGTTAGTTGTGAGTCACTTTTACTCATCACTTTACACTATGCCCATATAAAGCCTTTATTGTAGTCACTAATGAAAAACACATGCCAAACTGTAGGAAAGCCAATGACATAAAACAGGCACAGTGCCTTGCCATTGACCCCCTATAAAATTGTGGGCCTGCTATTTTAATTGGGCCTGCTATTTAACTAAATCAATTTATCACTTAATTATGTGTCAATTTATGAAGAAAAGTGATTTTTTACTGATCAGGGCTACAGCAATTTAAACCTAAAAAACTCCCATCTTTGCATACTCATCCATTTTATCAGCTCCTTTAACAAAATAAATTATCTGCTTACCCAAGAAACTAAATTCCAGAGGTTTTGAAATGCAACAGTATTGAAAAGCAATTGTAAACAGTCATAAGGTAAATGTGAAGATTTTCTAGGCTGGGAAAATACATTTACAATTAGGCTAGATGAGCAAACATTCTCCATCTCAGTCTTTTGCTATCTTGGAAACCCAGAGGCAAATGACAGACAAAAAAAATTCAGCCTTTTAATCATTGGACTTACCTGGGCATAAGTACCTCCAGAACCTCAAGTACAGCCATGTGATCCAAACTTACAGAGGGATTTTATGAAGTCTGAATGACACTTAACATTATACCTGTGAGGCATAGAAACTAAAAATGCCCGCACTTGCTCTTTTCCTGGGGCTGGGTTGCTTGGTTGGGGGTAGGTCATCGTCTCTGGAATAATGATGGCAGCTCCCGCTGCACAAAGAGGCAGTTTTCCATATAGCAGCACAAGGTCTGGCAGAATAAGAAGAACTGGGAGCTGCTAGCCAGCAGCAGGCTCTGCTGCTAACTGTATAAAAAGTTAGTCATAAAAAAATATCCCCTCAAAGGAAACCTAGCACAAGATAACATGCCCTGGCGACCATTGTGAGAGAGGTGTTCACTTGGGTCAGTTTGAGGAAAAGGAAGGCAAGAGAGGCCTCTGACTACAGAAGAAGAAGGCTGTAGTTATCCTTTCTGTGGAAAACTGATGGGCTTTCCATTCAAGAGACAATATCACCTGCCTGCAACACTGAAGGCAGCCTGGGGATGGGCAAAGTGCATCAAAACTAGTCCAAGCATGCCCACGCTTGCCTTTATTGCTGAGTGGCTACAAAGCTATGAAACAGGATAAGGAAAGAGATAATAAGGAGCTACAGCTAAACAAATATCTTACTAGATCCAGGAGAGGTGCTACCACCCCTCAGAACTTCCAGAAATGTATTAGTAAACTGTATCCTGGAAAGAGAATGAAAGAAGGGCCGAGTAGACCTCTAGACACAGGCATTGCATGAGTGTCAATGGCAACAGCAGGATACAAGAGGCGTTTGCTACACATATCAGGGAAATACAACGTTAAAAGAAAACTTACCAAATATCCAGATCTCATTCTAATTAGCACATCAGGAAAAAGAAAAAAAAAAAAACAGCCCAAAACATTTAGCAGTGGGACTGAAAGCTGCAAAAAATCATCAATCTTGGCAATATGCAGTGGAATACACTTAAGGACAGCTCAAGGCAGAGGAAATTAACAGATTTACTGACATGTCGGAGGGCATGAGGCATCTGCAAAGACAATGAAGAACTCGACCTCTCACTGAACGCAGTGTCAGTGGTGCATGCAGAGCAACATGCATCAGTAGCATTACGGCCAAAGTGGGAGAGTAGCTCCAGCATACAGCATAATTAAGTGTAATTGGAAAGGTGGAGGAATCCTCAGAATGGGTTATCTTGATTGCTGCAAGTAATAAAAACCTAAGCACATGCTGAGCCAGCCTGAACGTGCAAAGCCCCTTGGGACCTACACACAGCTAAAAAGAGGAAAATTGTACCACAGCCACCCTCCCAGATGTAACTTGCAAGGATTCCACAAAGGCTGGGTTCAGTGCTTAGGAACAGATACAGCCTACTCTCATCTGCTGGGGAAAGCAGAGGGGTCGTTACTTCCATTACTATGTTAGGAGGAAAGCACTTCTATACATTAGAAACACTTCATATCTTAGAAAAGGCAATGAGATTTGGAGAGGGGAAGCCATCTGATCTAATCCGCAAAGGAGAAAACTTGCAAGGCTTTAAAGCAACAACCTCCATGAAAGAACTGAACCACACTGAAGCTGTGAACTCCCTGTTAGTATTTACACAAAGATTAGGAGAAATGTCAGCACTGCTATCAGGTCCAAGGGATAGAAGAGAGCAACTGCTAGTGAAGGAGATGGACAGGAGCATCCAACATACAAACGATGACAATCATACTCAAGTGACTCAAATTAAAATTCAAAAAAGATTAAATCCTGTAGCATGCAGCAGGATGATGGCATACAGAAGAGAAGGGACAGATGTTCACTCATACCTATGATCTGCCAACAGAAGATGGGAAGGGAAGCAAAGTGTGTAGATACCATTGACTTCTCTTTAATACAGCCAGAGAGGCCTGGCTGTCAGGCATAGTGCATGGCCATCAGAGACGTTTGGATTTTTAAAAAAAATCAGGCTCTGCATGCGAGATATGAACAAGTCCAAAAGTGGTTTAAAAAAAAAAACAAAAAAACAAAAACAAAACCAAAAAACCTCAAGGGATTCCAGACAATATTTCCTCCAGACATATGGAAGAAAGTCTGTGAGGGATGCGAAGATGTGTCACTGTACAAAAGGCAAACAAGTGCACAGGAATTTTCCAGAAATATTTCACAAGTAACATAAATTCTCCTAGACTGTTTTATTTATTTAAAGTATCAGAAAAAACAGCAAGGAAGCAATGATAATTCATGATGCACCTAATAGACGCTTGGCAGCAATTGGTACCTGATTTATATGAACCTAGGCAGAACTACTACCTGCTGATACTTGATTATTACAGTCATTTTGTCAAAGTAACTCAACTTAGAAACACATTATACAGCACTGCCATGAGTCAGACCACAGTAATATTCACCAGGCATAGTATTTACAGCAAGCTAATTTAGAATAATGGCTTGCAATACATACCCAAGGAATTCTGAATATTTGCAAAGGACAGTATTTCATACACGCAAGCAATCGTTTGTATTAGCTGAAGTCCAACAGAATGGCTGAAAACACACATTTGAGTAAGTGAGCAGACATTACTCAAGACAAATGAAGAGGAATGGAAATTCATACCTCGGTTTAGTACACTACTCAAACCAAGTTGTGGAGCTTTGTCAGCACTGATATTAAAAGTGCAAGTAGCACTAAGAATAGTAACACCCAAAGGTGCAAATCACTGAATACAATAATGCATGACGGGCAAAAGATAATGGAAATTTCACTATAAAATGTCAGGCAGCTAAAACCTTTCAGAAGAAACACCAGTGTCATAGTATCACATCCAGGCAATAAGGTGCAGGAACAGGATGATAAGACTATTTCAGGTTCTTCTGTAATATAGAATATTGTAATATATATAAATATATATGCTATAAAATAGAATACTACTTCCTCTGCAGTAAATACCAGCTCATAGTCAGATGCATCCCACAAAGAATCTGCCAAACCCAATGATCAGTGAGAAGTTGTTACACCTGTACCACTTCCTCAGGTTACATATTTCCCACCTGCAGCTGATGGATCTTCTGTTATCTGGCCAGATCTGCTTTCAAAGCCTGCTAATATCCCCAGGCAAATGCTGCACCTCCACATATAAATATGGGATTAATAGAAAATGAAGTATAAAATAGCACAGGAGTTAATATTAAAGAGTATTAAGTACATTAAGATTCACACACTCAGTAGTCAGAGAATACCAAGATAATGTTGATTCATACATGTCTCATTCTGTCCCGGCAGGTGTAAGGACCATGAACAATTTAATTCTTTATTCCACACAAGAAAAGTGGCAAAACCAGGGCTGCAGAAAGGGATTGGACCCAGAGGTGTTGTACAAACCATCCAGTTGCAAGGTCCCACTCTCAAGCATTTAAGTTAGCAAACAAACAAGAATGGAAGGTAAAACAAACGCAGAAGAAACTTTCTTGTAGCCATGCACCATGTCGGTATTCAAACTGGGACCAACACTAGTCCTCCTGAACTCAGTTCAGAGTTTACTCTGATGTTGCATCGTAGGAAAATCAACCATTGGCCTATAACCTGGGCACACCACAAGATGCTATGAAGCCATCAATGTGGTTCCAAGTTTGACTGCAAGAACACCAGCATATTCACAGGTAATGAATCCTTCCTCCCAAGGTCGTAAGTCCTACAGACTCAGTGGTAAAGTAAACTAGACCTGCTGGGAGTAAGCAGGCCTTGAGTTCATAGCTATGTAACAAAAATTCAAATATTATTCAAATCTTTAAAATAATGACTTCCTTTTTTAATAACTAAATAATCCAAAGAAGTACACCAGAGGATGCTGCCTCTCCCCAGACAGTTATAAGCAATGCCATATTTCTAGTAATACCCCAACAGCAGCCTGAATATGTAACAGATTAAAAGTACACTGAAAGAGTTGATTAACAGTCCATTATGGGCTCCCTAAAGTAACATTTTCTGAAATATTAATATTTAATTATGGAGGTGGCAGCAGGCTTCAGGGTTTCCCTTCTTTCTTTTCAATGTGTTCTCCTTATCTGTCACTAAAATATTAGAGATAATAAGAAATCATGTACCTGTGTAAACTCTAATAGCGGTAATATGGCAAAGCAGAACAGAAAAAGAAAAAGAAAAAAAAATAGGCCTCAAGCTGTTCATGGGGTCTCTGGTAATTGGAAGAGTCAATGGCTATATGATTCAAGAAAATACCTTCCCTGGAGAAGGAGACTGATTGTCCCGCATTTATACAGCAGCTAACCAACACTAAGCAGGCTTTCCTTTGCATATTATTGGTGCCAGCCCAATGAGGCAGAAAATTGCATCGTGTCATTTAATTTCCCAATCTTTGTTTTCATTGTATTAATCTTTTGGCTTTGCTTCACTTTATAATTTGAAGGCTCAGCAAGAAGCAAACCAAATGGAAATTCAGCTTACTTTCATGTCTAGCTGAACGTTCGTTGCAGTTTTGGAAAGTTTAATTCTGTGTAATCTCACCCATGAATAATAATCATCTGGTTTTGTATGCAGACATATTAGTGGTTATTAAAGACTGCCTTAAAAATTCTTGGGATTGTGCCCAAAAGTCAGTCACCAAAACATGATTAACAAATAGGTTACAGGAAGAGAGCAGATAGGTTTTTAAGCAGAACCATGTGCCCTGTTGTTATGGAAGAAAGTAAAGAAGTTGGCAAACTTCCTGAACTTGACTAATGATTTTAAAGTTTACAATTCCCAGACTGGTAATTCAGATACTAAGGATGTTGAGAGAGAGTGGTTATCTTGGAAAAAGCACAGGAAATAAATATAGAGGTTTCACTTAGCTATATGGAAAGGGAGGAAAAAAAGAAAAAAACCACTGATTCTGTCCTTGTGTTTACCTCACCAAGGGTTGTGTTGTGCCCTCAGACGGCAGGGCTGTACCGAGATCTTCTGTTCAGAAGCAGGAAGCAGTTAGCAGGAACATCTCACAGAGCAATGCCTTGCCTCCACCTCGTTTGCCATGCCAGGGCAAAGTGAGGAATGATCCCAAATCCAGGCCTCCAGTTAACTCTTCCCCCCAGGAAACATGCTGACTTCTTGAAGAAGATCTGAAGGCTCGTTCAAACGCTATTGAGTGCATTATGTGCATAATTCTTGTTTTCATTTATTTAACTATCATGAAAGACACACTGCAAATTTATACAAGACATCTGATACCTATATTTCATGCTGTGGTTATATGATTCCCATATCATCCAAATAGGATTCATGAGCCATAGCAGTTGAATAAAGTTATTTTTAAAATGAGATGTCTTTTTCACAATTCTATCTCTGTTTTGTCAAAAAAAGCAGATTTTTCTTTCAACCATAATCTCTTGTAACCACGATGAAGAGTTTAAAGCTTCCCCTGCTCAGATCTCCAAGGACATGTCTTACCCAAAAAAGTTTAGGTGTTTACCTATTATCTTTCCATTGTGGGAAGTTTTCACACTTGCATGCAGCTTAGTCACATGAAAATAACACTTAGCAAATATTGCTGTCACTGTCTCAAGTCCTAAATGATGAAGACCTAAACAAAATAAAGCTTGTGTTAAAAAAAAAAAAGAGGAGAGGGTATCTTTGAAACATTCATGACTTGGGAAACAAAGGAAGACCACCATCAGCTAGACCCTGCACCTCAGTGCAGTTCTCCACTTCTCAGTGAGAGCTGGAAAACCTCTGACATGTTGCTAACTGATGGTGAATGGAAAGACACAAAAGAAACCACTATCTGACACAAGACTCATGAGAGTCTCATTACCTAAGTTTAGCCAACATATTTCATCCCTGTCAGGGTGAGTAACCCTACCCATTCACTTCTCTATTTCTCAAAAAAAGCTGTCCTCAGGGGATACTTAAGAAGCTGATTGTAATTAAAAGACTCCAAACTTGCTCTGCTGCTGTCACTTGCTCTACTTGTGTCCCCTGAATGCACAAATTATGTAGGGGTGCAATTGCTTCTTGCTACTGGAGCCTGTTGCAGGTATCTACAATTAAACATGTGTGAAAGTACCTGGTTATCATCACAAAGTAGATAAGAAATTTTACTGCCTCTTATGAGATGGTCATCATTCATGGAGATGGTTTTTTGGAGTTTAAAATTCGAGTCTTAAAATTCAGATTTTGAAATAGACTTTCGAAAAGTTTAGGAAAACTTTGCTAGAGTCAACTGTGCTCCAAAAGCAGCAGAAGTTATTGGACTTGAGCATAAAATATGTCAGGAAACTCTGTATCTGTGGTATTCTAGATGTCTCGTCAAAGAGTCATAACGTTTCCTGTACCTCCCAAATTTCACAGGAAAAGATGTGTGGCAGCTCAGAGTCCATTAGTCTTACTGAAATCCTAGAAATACGGTCCTTGTTAATCTCACTTAATCTAGCCTCAAGCAAACTCAGAGCATACAGAGCTGCTTCAGTGTGCACATTGAAATAATTATTCTTCTCCCATTGTAGACTCCCTGTGAGCTCATTTAAAATAGACCAGAGATACCCAGAATAGTTTTATGGACCTCAAAACTCCCTGACATAAATTCAAATACTTCACGGATTCTATTCAATGAAGTTTTCAAAGTTCATTAGCACTGCGAATTAGATTTAATTCCATATACCTAGAATAAATCAAGTTCTAGTTACAAAAGGAATTGAAATTTTTTACATTCTGCCTTAAATTGTCAAGAAACACAACCTGCTTCACCAAATTGTAATTGAGGCAATAGAAGGATGTTGATAAGGGTTGGTAAAGGTTGATAAGTTTCTGGGAGTTAATTACTAGTATTTTGTGCAAACTGTCAAGCAGTTTTCATAGACAGGGCCTGTCATGAATGTATTTCTGATAATTGCTGAACTGAGAGAAGAGGGAATATGTATCAAGACAAACAAATTATAAATGACAGTTAGAAGTCCTGAAGTTGGTAATTCCTGTTTTTCTTCTACACTTGATAGCACCTTTTTAGTGGACTTTATGCTTTCTGTAGGAATATTTTTCTGTTTAACTTGTTTTTTACAAACACTTGTTTTTCCTTGTTATCGTGATTTGATGCAGAAAGGATGAACCTTTTCTCTTGAAAATCTTGGCTGCAGAAGTAGCATGGGTATTTGGGCCTGCATTACGGGAGGAGGAGAAATAATGTGCCCCTTGCCCTCTTCCTGCTTTACTTGAGAAGATCCCGGGATAAATCCATCAGTCTCCAAATACCCCTCTTCTATCTTCCTCATAAAACACTAGTAAATTGCCCCTTTCAACTCCTTCCTCTAGTCTGCTCCATTGACAAAACTACTCAGAAGCAAGAATTTTAAATATCAGCCTTTTTCAGCACCAGAGCATGCCTGGTGGATCTCTAACCTAGATGTTAAGGAGAAAAGTGCAAACAATGAAGTCTTAGTCTTCCCTGGAAGCCTTTCCCAAAGACCTCACTTGACAGTTAATTTATATCTTCATGAAGATCTGTATGTGTGTAGACACATTCATCAGTAGCTTAAGGCAACCACGAATACACAACTATAACCAGAATAACAGTGAAGTAAACAGAATTATAATATTAAGAAGGTTGTCATCATCTTCAGTAAAATCATATCATAGAATCATAGAAAAGAGTAAAAGGACTGTGTAAAATATTAAATAAACAAAATACACTGACATGTTATACAATAGATTATCGTCCATGAGAAATTACATATAGTGGAATAGCTGCATGACCATATTTATTATGAGAGAAGAGGGGAAAAAAAAACCACAACACCAAAAAAAACCAAATCCAAAAAAGAAAGTAGTTGGCAAAAAAATTATAAGAAATGTCATTAACATTATAATTATGTAGGATTTTTTCATTATGCCAATTATTCATATTGTCCAGATTGCACTGAGTGAAAAAAAATTAAAGCAAATTTGATCAGCCAGTCTTCTAATCTAAAGGAATTAGTAAAGACTTGTTTGGTACCTGAATTAAGGGGTGTCACCTTTTTTTTTTCAAGCTCAATTCCTTAAAACATTATCAAATCATTGAACAGCCATTAAATCCTAAATTGTTAATGGATGGTCTTCCTAATGCACCACAAGTCACAGAATCTTGCTAACAAAGTTAACAGCTCAGACCACAAAAGAAAAGACAGGGAAAAAAACAAGATACAAAAGCAAGAAGAGAGTGCAGGCATCATCAGCTTTTTAGGTCCCTGTAATAGCAGGACATTCATTAAGAGGTAAAATCCTGTTTGCCCTGGAAAACGAGCAATAAACAAGGAAGTGTTCACGCTGGCGGAGAAAGTTCAAAAGAAGTGATGTTAGGAAAGTTAAAAATTATGATAGCTTTTTTAACGCTTTTAGTTGGCAGAGATTAAATTTCGTCTCTAAGACTCACTGACAGTATGCTTTAGCATACATAAACGTATACGTGTTCCTTGCCTATCCGGAGATAAAGGTTCAAATGAGCTGATATTAAAGAAACAATTCACAGTTTCAGAAAGAAACTTTCAAAATGTTTGCAATGGAAATTACAGCACTGTTTCTTGAATTTGTATATAGTCACTCTTCCAAAACCAAAACTCTCATACTTTCCGCATCTGTCTTCTGGATGGACTATAGTTTTCTTTTACAATTAAAAAACAAAGGGGGAGAATTTTAATTTTGGGGACAGGGTCGGGAGTGGGGGGGAGGGGTTGTAGGGGATGTGTGGTGTACCTTCTGTGTAAGCCAGAAGAAACAGATGTTATAGCTAACAGCAATGAAAAAGAATATTCTACGGTCTCCTGTGTTTTCAGAGCTTTGTGTGGGGACATCAGGGTCAGTAGGCTGCTTCATTTTTTTTCTAATTTCCACAGACTGCAGAATATTTTTGTACTTTCCCACCACTGTAACACTCTGCCTTAAATAGTTAGTGTGGTAAAATACCTTCAAGATTTAAACTATTGAAGAAACTTGAAGAACAGTTTTAGATTGCTCAACATTGTGCCCTTGAGACCACTATAGCCTTGTAGTGCCAATAGAAATGATCTTTTGACTTTTCTGGACTTTCTATTAGACCCTAAAAGTATAGTTTCAGTTCCGACTAATTGGCTCAGATGAAAGGATATGGTGATAACCGTTGCCCAAAGTGTTGGACCCATATGCACTTCCATGACATCTAGATATTAGAATAGAATCCCTGTACTGCCTGTGGCTCTGGCTTCTGACACTGCTTTTTAGGAAGACTGTCACGTTCTACAGCACTGGCAAGCTCTCAAGAATAAAGGATTTCTGATGGGAGTGGGAAGGAGAGATACTGAAGTTATGGCTACAGGCAAGTGCTATATTATTACTCCATTAATACCCAAATTTTGGGGCCTCGGTCTGGAGCCAATTCCCTCACAGAGAGTCTGTCCTTAATTGTCCGTCACAGCTTGTAGGAGACTACTGCTATGTTCACGGTGGTGCGCACTGCAGCCCTACCGTGTCCCACGACCATCCTGGGACTTGCATCTTCTTAGTTCTGCTCTATTTGGGAACAAGCACATCTCCTAAAATGTGAGAAAAGGCCAACAACAACAACAAAAAAGAGAAGTTCTCTAATAAACATTATAGTCTTCATTTCACACAAGGGGAAGCTAGAGCAGAGAGATTTGTTTGCCTGAAATCAGGGAAGAAATCTATGCCAGAACCAAAAACTGGAACTAGGCTCCATGCTTTGACTATAACCAACCCATCCTCAGGTAGGTATTAGCCACATCCTATGGAGTGCAGTAACTAACCAAATTACCTCTGATGCCAGAGAAAACATCAGGTGCGATGATGGCACCATGTGAAAATCCTCAATCAGCAATGTCAGGGCAGTTTTTACCTTCACCAGAAAATAAAAATCGCCCCGTGGCAGTATTGGAGTGTTAGACAAGACGACAACACGCTCATCCCAACATAGGGAGACCTGCATGAGGACGACGAGGTGGGCATTTTCAGGGAGCTGAGCAAGTGTGTCGGTAGGAACAAGAGGCAGCCCTGCCCTGCCAAGAGGTCCGCCAGAGAGAAACATCCCCCATACAGAGAGGAAAGGAGGAGCAAGTGGAGGGAACCAGCTGGATCTATAAGGAGATTCATGGGAGAAGTGCACTTGGAAAAGGTAACCTCTCAGTGAGGAAGAATTTGGTAGTTGGGAAATGGGAACAAGTCCACACTCAATAGTTTATGCAAAGAATTTTGTCAACTATTTGGAACAAACATTTCAAGTTTGCATTTAAAGTTAAATTGGGAGAGGCAGCAAATAATAAGAAACAATACAGACAGATAAAGAAGGTCTTAGAGTAGATATTTTAAATACCAACCCAGCTAATAAATGCAAATGACGTTCAGTGCCGATAAGCACAGAATTATGAGACTGAAAGCAAAGAATAAAAAGGAGGAACTATCTGCTTAGTGGCAATCAGCTGCACTGTAATGACCAAGAATGAGATCTGGGGAATTATTGTGAAAGAAATCCCTAAAGCTTTCAGCCCAGTGAGGAAATGATCGAAATAAACAAGATGATAGGCTTTATTAAACTACCAGAGTATAATGTTCAGCTTCCACACCCTGCAAAGGGTAGGAGTGAAATGCACCAAAGCAAAAGGATTAAAACCAAAAAAGCAGCACTAGCCTCACAGAGTAAGATGGATTTTTGCCCTTGGCTTTTGTCTGGAGTCTGAATCTTTTCGATTGCTCTGCTCCTTTGTTACTATAATGTCCTCTTTTATTATTTCTCTTCCTTTTATTATTTTTTAATCTGACATATAAAACTTTATGAGAACTTAGCCAAGAAAGGACAACATCTCCTTCACAATCACTGTAATCTATTGTCCAGGTCAGGCAGATTTTTAAAACATCAATCCAAGTCCTACATTGGACGACAGCCTGGATTACCAGATGACCTCAGAACTATGAGCAGGAATAAAATTAAAAGCAGTATTACTTCAATATAGCAACATTCAGAGGAGGTACAGGCAGAGATAATACATGAGCTGTATGCAGAGGAAACTTATCACTCCAGCAAGACAGTTTTTGCCTCCCATCTCTCACCACAGGCCTTCCAGTAATGACTGGGCAGCTCCTGGCAGCCACTGGCATCTTCTGGTGCAACCTGATGCCCCTTCATCCCCATCCCTCATCCTCACTGCTGACTCTAAGAACATGGCAGAACAGAAGAATGGCCGTAGTGTGACAGCCTGAAAGCTCATTTAGCTCAGACCTGCTAAGGGTTTAACCATGGAGCACATGCGTAGCAGTATTTTCCCATGACTTTTTCAAGCCCCTAAATAAAATACTGTTGTTCAAACAGGACATTCTGTTCCCATTTAGTTTGTCTGGTTATCTTTTAAATTCATGTAAATTTAGCACCCACACAATCTTGTGGCAAGAAATTTCCTGAGTCCACCCATAATAAGAACATTATCCTAGCTGAGGCCTTTCTAGTGATGAGCAGAGCAGGGGACGAAGTTTTTCTGCTTTTTATTTTATAGTTCCATAGCCTGCCTCAAGAGCATTCAGCTTGTGGTCCACAGCAGCCCTAGATTTTTTTCCACAGAACTGGTTCCCAGGCAGTTGTTCTTAATCCTGGTTTTGGCAGCAGTAAACAACTGCACTGAGCATGGAATCCTGCCTTTGTCATTATCTTTTATGTGTTTAGACTGTTTTTGCATGTTGCCAGCACGACTGAACCTGTCCTTCACGTGGCTGCTCCTCCCTCCTTATTTTGCTTCAACTTTAAATTGAATAGGATATTTCCTATCCCTCAATCAGGACATTAATGACGGCATCGACTTGTACCTGAACAAGAACAGACCCCTGCAGATACACTTCCATTCTGTCAGTGAAATATTGTCTGAGTACTTTTCTAATGTGTTTTGCATCTACCTTGCAGTAGTTTCATCCAGGCCATCATTCCCAACGTGCTTCCAAGAATTCTGTAGACAGACTCAGAAACCTCACAAACTTCAAGGGTTTATTTTGCTTTGTTTTGTTTTTCCCGTAGGTACTTACTTGTATGTAGTTCATCTACCCCTGTATTTTCCCACAGTTGAGTTCAAGTTGACTGGCCCTCAGCAGCTCCTCCACCCATTTTATCCTTCATGAAAATCGATACTACCTGACATTCTCCCAGAACCTCACCCACACTCCCTGAGCTTTCGGAGATAACTTCCTACGGCTCCAGGATCATTTTGGGCTATAAACATCCTAGTGCTAAACTTCTTACTGCCCAGCAGAACCAGCGAATTCGAAAACTTGAACTTCAGATAACTAGGCTCCACCTCCCCAAGCTTAATTAGGATGTACCTGCCCCTGCAATGAAAATGAAAAAGCAAAAGGCTTTAGGCACTCTGTTTTGATGACATTTTTGGTCCATGGCTTTCCTGCTCTGTTGAGCAACAAACCAGCCCTTTCCTTGAGCGTCATCTCCTTCAGCAAGTATGGCTGAAGAATGATTTCTTACTGCTTCTTGTGTCTCCCGCTAGTGAAGTCAATTATTTTCATGCAGAAGAGTAACGAGCAACTAAAATGACAGTGACACAGCACTGATGTGATCAGGGTTCAAACTGCTGAGCTACGAATGCAGCTCCCCCATTGCCTGGTGATGTATTAAAAATGCCTCCTCTGGTCTATTCCTGCAGACAGCTGTTTTCAGATGGATTCCCGCATAATTGCACTTTCCAGGGCACATTGCTTCTCATTCTGTTCTAATCCTTCTATTTTGGTCAGTCCAGTGTACTAAAGCTTAAATCGAATATTTTCAGGCTGTCACAAAGGTTAAAAAACCTATTTACCACAAAATTAGGCTCTCACTTGCAGGAGATGCCAAGCTCCTCCGGACTCAGCAGGGCTCCAGTCTTTATTAGGACCTCTGAAAACAGCCGTGCTCCTAATCAGGAGCTCTCAAGGCTGGGTCGTTTTGTCTCAGCAACACTACTTTGAGCTCTATGGGCAAAATGGAGCCCCAAACTTGGGTTACGTGCTGCCTGGGCATTTCCAGAGGACACAAAGCCTCCAGAAACAACTCTAAGACTTTGCCTAGGTGTTCCCAACACAGTAGTAAAGAGCTGCTTTCTTTATCCCTTTGATTCCTTGTGTATTTAGAGGGAGGTCCCAAAGGGCAGAGAGATGCCATAGTAACTTTTGCATCACCACCAAGCCACACAAATATCTGCAAAATGTGCCTAGGTCAGGGTCAGCTGCGGTTCAGCAGCCCCAGGGGGAGGTGGCACATGTCAGAGCAAACCCAGAACACAGCTCTGCCTTTGTGTCATTGACTTTGTGACTTTCCTCTCACTGAAAAAAAAAACAAAAAAAAAACAAAAAAAGAAGGACATGATGAACACGATGAAGCATAAGNGGGGGGAGGGGGAATGAACTATCCCAGATTTTAATCCTGGAATCATCTATTTGAAAAGCAAAGTATTTTTTATCAGACCTCATCTTCTGGCTATCTACCCTTTTTAAATACAGCAAAGGCTAAATTGATTTCACCTTCACTAAAGGTGCTNCAGTCCAGTGTACTAAAGCTTAAATCGAATATTTTCAGGCTGTCACAAAGGTTAAAAAACCTATTTACCACAAAATTAGGCTCTCACTTGCAGGAGATGCCAAGCTCCTCCGGACTCAGCAGGGCTCCAGTCTTTATTAGGACCTCTGAAAACAGCCGTGCTCCTAATCAGGAGCTCTCAAGGCTGGGTCGTTTTGTCTCAGCAACACTACTTTGAGCTCTATGGGCAAAATGGAGCCCCAAACTTGGGTTACGTGCTGCCTGGGCATTTCCAGAGGACACAAAGCCTCCAGAAACAACTCTAAGACTTTGCCTAGGTGTTCCCAACACAGTAGTAAAGAGCTGCTTTCTTTATCCCTTTGATTCCTTGTGTATTTAGAGGGAGGTCCCAAAGGGCAGAGAGATGCCATAGTAACTTTTGCATCACCACCAAGCCACACAAATATCTGCAAAATGTGCCTAGGTCAGGGTCAGCTGCGGTTCAGCAGCCCCAGGGGGAGGTGGCACATGTCAGAGCAAACCCAGAACACAGCTCTGCCTTTGTGTCATTGACTTTGTGACTTTCCTCTCACTGAAAAAAAAAACAAAAAAAAAACAAAAAAAGAAGGACATGATGAACACGATGAAGCATAAGCATTTTAAAAGTACACCTTTAATAGCCTCTCCTGGGCAGAATCAGCTGAACTCAGATGCAAAACTGCTTTCTGCCAAACTGCTTGAAAGCATCGTAAGATCTCATTTTATCTCTGTTCTCTAGATTTATCGTAGTGATGCCCTCTCATACTTCCACTCCAAAAAGCATTCCCATTATCAACCTTCCCCCTTTTTCAAAGATTTTAACTCATTTCTGTATGTTCATGATACTGTAGCTTGGCATTCCAAGTCCTTAGTCCAGATGTGATTTCTTTTTTTAAAGAGGCTAAAATGAGCTCTGCAGTTTTTGATTTACAGACGCATAAAAACCGTAAGATTTACACTTTAAAGAGCTAGGAAGAGTATCTGAAAAGCAGAAATGATTGAAACTGGGGGGGGGGGGGGGGGGGGGGGGGAGCGCCCGGTTCTGTGGGGCGGTCGGAAACGGGGAAGGAGCTCTTTTGGAAAGGGGAGCACGTTCATTTCTGGGCAAGTGATCTATCAAGCGTTAAGAGGGGCGGGGGAGCCTCTCTCCTCCCCCG
>VXBO01013343.1:0-45496 GCA_013400135.1 Rhinoptilus africanus | reverse complement strand
GTAGCATATGCTGTGTGCGGGTGGGGGTAATGTAGTAGAAACAGAGAGTTTTGCCTGTGATACGTGGTTTGAGGGAAGAATTTTGGTATTTGTAATGATGACTCAAGGAGTTACTAGGCATGACCAAAGGAACAACTATAATGTTACCAGACAGTGATGGCAGCAATATGGTGTGCTAGCAAAGCTGGCACTGCATGCGAAAGGTAACAACTTTTGAGAAGTAAAGAACATGGTGGCTGATCCCTTAGAAATGCAGCTGCTAGCAAGCTGTCCACACAACCACATTGGGCAGTTTTCCCTGTGTGGTCTGAGCCCGGCGTAGTAGTCCAGGTAGCTCCAATAAAGCCAACTCAGTTTTGCTGAGAAGCAAAATCTGCCACACGCCAGCCAGTACTCAAGGCACTCCAAAGGGGGCTCTAGGTGCCACAAAGCAAAGGAGGGTCCACCTCTGCTTGTCTGCATTATTGCCTGAATCTACCGCTAACTGTTTAAACAAACAGGCAGAAAAGTCCTAAAGAGTTAGTTTACAGCAAAAAGGGACAAGATGCAGCTAGCAAAGCACCTAAAAAAGCAGTGTTTCTACGTTAGCTGTTGAAAACATCTTGCATAATTTTATAAACCACATGGTGTTTTCAGCAAGTGAAATTGCCAGTGGTAGGATCTTTTGAACCATCCTGCTGATAAGCTGGAGTAGGTAACACAGGAGACCTGCTGACCAGATGTTCGAGACCGGAATGGACCACTGGTCACATTTACTCTCTCCCTCTTAAACAGGTAAGTATACAACGCTGCACCCTGTACCTCATGCCTCAGTTCGGCAGAAGTTGCGGAGCCTAAACTCTCCAGGGGGCTGAGTACATATTCCATTTGCTAGTCAGTGCCATCGCTGCCGCTACCTGGTCTTGCTGCTGGTCTCCCTGTGCAATAACCCAGGGACTCCTTGGTTCAGGCAGACACACTATTAGGAGACCGAGCCAATAGTTCGAAAAGTTGCACTAGCTCCTTGGTACATACATTGCTGGTCTTTCCACATGGAAAAGCCTAATTGACTAATTTTTCTACTGCCTCATGACAGGAGCCTCTTTGCATGTTACTAGCCTCCAAGTACTGCAATGGAAGGGGAAACTGAGGCTATTTCACACCCAGTATCACATCCTCTGAATCGCCTTGGCTTTGCTTTTTTTCTCTCTCTTTCACCACAACACATGCATTGAAACAGTCTTTCATCTATTTCAAGAGACATGCCAAAAATTTGGTATTTAACTAAGGCTATGTGCTGTAATATTGCCTTCATAAACTTTGCCTCATGCTTGGAAGTAATCCAAACAAGAGAAAGTAGGAACTTCTCACTTAAATCAGACAAGTTCAAAAGTCAGATCACTGAAGGCATTTCAGCAGCAAACCAAAATGGGTCAAGACCCTGTTTATGGCCTTTTTAATTATTTCTTGTAAACTGAGTAATAGAAGAGATAAAATAATGACTGCTTCATTCTCTTTCTTTTTGATACATTGCCTGAAAGACCTGACATACTTTAAAAGGACACAGTAATTGAACATTTTAGATTTCCCCTGGCATTATTTTACTATATATTCTAGAAAATATTTAGCTTATTGAGACATAAAAGAAGTGCACAAGGAGATGGAAAAATAGAAGTGACATCACAATTTTCTTTTTTAAGGTGATTCATAAACCAACATCTTGGTAGCTGTTGACTGAGATATTTTGGTATGAATTTCAGAGTGTTCAGTATGAAACTTCCTTAATCTGTTCTGCAGTGAGCGAGCAATGTGGGAACAGGATATTAACAAAGGTGCAGCTTTCTGATAATCCATGAAACCAATAACGTACACTGCATTCAAAAAATTAACTGCATTTGCTCTTATGTTCCAGTTACATTTTCTCTTTAAATATACATGTAAATTCCTTTTAGATGCAGCATTCTCACTACCTATCTCCTGCAGCTGTAAAGGTTTTGTTTTTCTCACTTGATGGTGGGTAAAATGATACCCCAATATAAGCCTCAATGGTAGGACATGACATTTAAGTGTTTTTTGTTTAAGACAATTCTAGAAAAGAAAGTGGTGTGGTATTGCAGTGCAAAACAGTAACCTTATTTTGCTGTTTCATTTTTCAAAATACAAAAATCAAACCACTTGAAAACAGAATCATTTAAAATTAAGCTGGGGAGCTCAGTATTTTCTGCTGTGCTTGTTCCACCAAGCAAGCTCAGTTGTGAGCGGGGACTTTTCCTCCAGAGCAATGAATCCTGCAGTAACACCCAAGCATAGAGCATTTACTTTCCCTCATAAATAGTCACACTTGAAAACATCAAAAAAAGGTTTCTATATTCTCTTTAATCAAAATCAGTCCTATAAAAGCAGAATACAGGTTTAAAGGAGGCCTCCAATAATACATTACCATGACACTATAAAGCACGGTGTGTATGAGGTACGCTACACTGACGGTGCTACTGAGCTGGAGAGAGAACTGCAATGCAGTAAACGTTTGATAGGAAATGAAAGGCTAGGAAGGTTCTCATTTCCCTTACATGTACTCAAAGCATTACATATTTCAACATACTTATATAAACATGCCCTTGTTTCAGGCTTTTAGGAAAAGAAAACAACCAAGCACAGTTTCCTACTAAATGACTACTATCTGCAAGTGGCAATTCCAGATAGCAGCCTGTAATTTGTCAGGGACAGATAACAGAACACAGTTATACTCCACCTGGTTAATCCTAGCCCGCTTTATCTTGTGTGCATGTCTGCGCAGCCCAGAGATGCAAGCGGTAACAAATCTCATGGCACATGTGCACATGCTGTTGCCTTGTTCCTCTGATTTTATTCTATTTTTTAAGCCACATATAAAATGTTCTTCCAAGGTTTGCTAACTGTAGAATGTACCTTTGAACTCGAGGACAACTGAAACTTAATGGGAACCTCGACTCTCATTCAGCTGTTTTGAGAGAGGTAATGAGAGAGGGAGAGAGATTTTTCTAAACAAATGAGTTTTCATATTGGAAATAGTCTACTTCATGTTTTAATGCGTCATGGTGGAACATTAAAGTCTGCTGTGCAGGCTTTTAAAAGAGAGAATATTGCCATTTGTGGTTAGTCACCATCCACAGCCCATTATTTGAAGGAAAATATTATCCACTAATGGCAGCACATAGGAAATTGCTCCCTTGATAGAAATGGTTTACAGCAAGTAAGAAACAACTTTGGAATGGAGATTTGCTAATAGCTTTACCTTGTCTTTGCAACTTTTTATATTCTTCTTTGCCTTTACTGCAAAGTTGACTCCCTAATAGGATAGAGCCTTTATCAGAGAATATTAGTTATTCATGTAGCTTCTGTGAGCAGCGGAAATAAATCACTGCAAGTTGAAAATGTTTCTCAAAGACCATGAAAGCACCTCTTTTAAATTGCTCCATTAGGTAAAATTATTTTATTTATTTCCCGCTTTAGATTTCACAGTTAGTATCTTGTTCACTTTTCCTAGGGACGAGTTGTAATTTGTCTTATCAAAATCATCCAGCCCAGCCTAAGGTTAAATTTAATTGGGAAAACAACTAGTAGTGATATAGTTCATCTTTAGTAAATATAAGTGCAGTGTGCCCAGACTTTCACATTAGCAGGCAAATACTACACAGAATAGCATGGATCCAACATTAACACTGGATGCCGCATCTTCCATTCCACCAGTAGACATTTCAAAATGCAGGCATTTCAGTAAAGCTATTTTTCAGAGTAAGATTTAACCGTGTAACTGTCTTACACACTACAGAACATGCATTAATGCCTTTTTTCAATATTATCTTTCACCTGACAATCTCAAGTAGCTTTTGAGATATTAAAGCACTAACCAAAAATGGTTAATGTTCTACCAAATGAGATTTCTTTCTCTGTTCTTGACCTGTTCAGGTTTCTGTTCCCTTTATGACCAGAATCCAAATATTAGGGTTGGGTTTTTCCAAGCCAGCTATAGAAATCTGTTCAAAGGAGTGTTTCCTATGACTCATTTTGAATTGCTAACACACATAATGATCTTCGTGATGTGTTGATATTTGCAGAGAGTGAAGCCCTTTCTGATTTCCACCCCCAGTCCTTTTCCTCAGGACTTCGGAGGTGCTGGAGAACAACTCATGGGCAAAAGTACCTGGTAGTTGGGTATATTATGAGCCTCTGTCTTCTGTCTGTCAGAGAGCAAGTAGTCAATGTAGGAAGCAGAGGTCAAGGAAGATGCCTGTTTACCCATAAAACTCATGGGAGCTGAGATCATCTAGTGCAACCCTCCTGCCAAAGCAGGTTCACCAAGAGCAGGTTGGACAGAAATGCATCCAAGTGGGTTTTTAATATCTCCAGAGAAGACATTCCACCCCTCCCTGGGCAGCCTGTTCCAGTGCTCTGTCACACTCAAAGTAAAGAATTTTTTCCTCATGTTGAGACAGAATTTCCTGTGCTCCAATTTGTGCCTGTTGCCCCTTGTCCCATCACTGGGCAACACTGAAGAGAGTCTGGCCCCAACCTCTTGACACCTGCCCTTCAGATATTTATAAGCGTTGATGAGATCGCCTCTCAGTCTTCTTTTCTCCCTCCAGGTGCCCCAAAGGAAAAATAAATCTTGTTTTTCACCCAGTAAGGTTAACAATATGTTTAATCCATACTCAGTTCATGGTCATTTAGATCAGAACATCCAATAATTTGGGCACATACTTATCATCCTTGAGAGCCTGAGTTGCCAGCTTACGTTCCAGCTAAGTACCCTCTAGAGTATTCAGAAGACAGGTCTGCAGGTTCAAGCCTTAGATAGACAAACCATGACTGTCTTCATGCTTATATAAATTGACATGTATTTTGCCAACTCTCTGTATTGCTACCACATATGTTAGCCAACAGCACAAACCACAGCAGAGCTTGTCTCTTTTAGCTTGCAACAATGACAAAACAAGCTAACCCATTTGAGCATCCCTCCTGGTCAGGAGCACATGCAGGCACAACCCTCTTCTCACATCACAAGCCCGTTTCTCCAGAAGGCAGTGCTTGTAGCCAGCTCAAGCCTGAACCCAAATGGATCAGCTCCACAGTGGGAGGAACAAACTACTAACCCACCAGTGACAGGAGAAGCAAGATGCTGAGCCCTTCCAATAAATTCTCCCCACCTAGTAGGAACAGGCTGTTAGCTGTCTGCATAAGTTATCCCCACAATCCGTAAAATAAGGAGATTCTACCTGTCCAGCCTTCCCTCCCTGAATATATCGTAACAGTAGGATATAATTCAGCTGCTGAAGATTAAAACTGTAATTCAGATGCCGAAGTACTTTATAGGTGAATTAAACCTGTGTTTGAATTTTGTCTATTAAGCATTTCAGCTGAAAGGGAATGAGAAAGTTGCATAATTTATTATTTAATGTTTTCAATAGACCTTACTATCATACTCAAAAGCAAATAGTTTGCATGAGATGCATATGTAGACAGGAGTTATAAAAAGGCTATGCCAAAAGGTTTTATGGTGATGCAGATGCAATAAGAAGATTGCTTTATAAACGTTCTTTCTGTGCAATACCTCACTTAAAGACTGGAGAATTCTTTGTTCATTATCACAAATGCATACAAGACAAATTCAGTTCTTTTAATGACTGTGGAAAGCATGCCTCATTCAGGTTTCCAAATTTTGATCCTAGTCTTTCCCTGCCTCCCCTTACAATATGACATTTGCCTATTTCCTCAATAAGGGCTAATTTCTTTAACATCCCTTACAAAAGATGAACCAAAACAACACACCCCTTTATGCTTTTCTTTGGAACATCATCATTGCAAGTTACCTGTCCCATCAGTTCTCATTTTCTATTAGCTAGATTACTTATTTGCGCCACATTCAGTTCCACCAGGGGCTGTGCAATATAATAGAACCTCCTCAATTTTTCTTTTGAGGTGGTGTTTAAAAATACTAAAATCACAGAATCCAGCTACTGTCACTACCTAAAACATGAACGGCCATTTCAACCGTTAAAAGTCAGGTATTAGACACCGGTGTTACAACCCAGTAGCATTTCCACCTACTTTTTGCAGTGGTGCAGGCATCATTCTCTGCTGAAGATGTGATTACTGTCTCTCATACTGCCAAGACCTTTAAGGAGACAGGACCATTATAGGTGCCAGCTCAGTGCACCACACTAATAGAAAATCAAGCACACATTTGGCTCCACAATGCCATGCAGCCACAAAAAAGCAATTTTTTTTCTGTTATTTGACCTAGAAATTCTTTAGCTACAAAACACTGCAATCTGTAACCCAAGACCCTGAAGAGTTCTCTTATTTCAGGGACAAAAGGCAGAAGCTGATATCACCACAGATGAATTATTAGATTGCTTCAACACTTTCTGTGTCATCAGGCACATACCTTTACACATCAGATGTTGCCAGCAGGCTTGTAGGAGGCCAACTTGCTCAATGTCTAGAGAGAGAGCAGCAATGACACACCAGCTGTTTGAGAGAGAAAGGAAACCAACAATCCTAACCACGAGGGCCCAGTTCTGTATAGGGGCACTGGATGACTAGGGAGCAGCAGGGAACCAGATAAGAAAATCTGTAGACTCCGGTTCAATCGAGAGACCCTGTGGGATACCAGTGGTTTGTGACAGAAGCGATCATTGGATGGGGTGGGGAAAATGCACAGATAATAGATTGGAGCAAAATTTATGCCCAGATAACCCTCCAATTCTCAACTAATACTTAAAGGAGATGTCAAAGGAGCAATAGAGCTACCAATAACCATTATACCACTTTTCATCCTATAAGATCTTTGGATGCTTTTCAGACTGCAGGATTGCTTATCCACAGCCAAATTACAGCTAGCTACAACAGCCATTTTGCAGCACTATACAATAGCTATTAGGAAGGAAATGAAGAATAAACTTCTTCTATTGATCCAGCAATGGGAATCTTCAATAGACAGAATGTAATTGCCTGAGCTAAAGCAGAGGAAGGTTGCAAAATGGCAGTAACTATGAGTGTTAACAAAGTTAGCAAAGCTAGCCTTGAAACAGCCAAGAAATCTCTGTGAAAAGCTACAGAGGACACAGGGGCAATCAACAGCAAGTTTTAGCGTCACATCAGGGAGCAGGGAAGAAGGGAATCTCAGCTCTGCCCAACTATCCCACTCTCCTTCCCCCACAAATATAGCATCCTTTCCAGCCAAAACCACCACTCCCTATGGTCTTGTCACAGAAGTAAACAGTGACTGCATATGCAAATATAATTAACTTGGTCTGAAGAAACAGAGTGAGAAAGGAAGATAAGGAAGGCTTCTTTCCAAAACAGTCTCCCTCACACTGCCTGTGGGGAATTACACTACTTACAGCCTTTTTGGGTGGCAGTCCTCCCTCGTTCTCTGGCTCCAACGGAAGCGCTGGCTTTGCTTGCAGAACAGCAGCACGTCCCCGGAACACCCAGGACTGGCATTGCACAGTGTTTAGTTCCAAAACTAGCTTGTAGAGACTCTCACTTTATAGCCTGAGGGCCCACAAAAATACAAGTGTGATACACAGCTATTTTTTTGCTCAGATTCTGCAGTACACCTTTGTTGTCTCTTGTTACTGTTCCTGCAGAGGACAGCTACTTTCCTCTGGAACGAGGCCTTCATGTATTCCCACAAAATATAGCTGCTTCAGAGCTCTAAGGAAAAGGGGATCAACAAATCTCATCATCCAAAAAACCAACATCATTTTCTGAATTTGCATGTTAACATGCAAAACTACTCTTCTCTTTGTCAAAGACTGCCTAACACATACAGCGGGAAAGAGGATCAGAGGTGGTTCTGAAATTTACCTACAAAAGTAGCGAGCTCAAGACTCTGTCTTTTTTCTTTTCCCTAAATCACCTCAGAACTTCCTGGCCTCACTGACGTCTTCCTACCCTGTCATCAAACTGCCCTTAGGATTGTTTTGCCTTTAGGATTTTTTTTCCAGAAATGTGTTGAATTTTGCAGTAAGTCATTAAATTAATTCACTAATTAATTAAACACAAAGGACATCGGACTTGAAGGAGTTGATGGGGTTTTTTTGCATTTACTTTTAAGATTATCCAAACATCTTCGGCTTCATACAAGTAAGGAATGTACCTTTTCACCCAACAGTCATATATCTGCAGGGGAAACAAAGGCCATACAGTACCAGCTCCTGGTAGTAAAGACCACACTTTGAGACTTAGGCATCTGAAGGCAGCTTATTCATTTTAATTGCAAACTCTTGAGAAATGTGAAAAGAAATATAAAGTCATTACAGATGACAAAATGCAGAAAAGGCATAAAAATCACTCCTTGACAAGGTGCAACAGTTTATCGGCCATTCAGGGATGGACACTAGTATGAATAAGAAGGTGCAGACCATCTTCCACTGGTACGGAGGAGAGGGGGATGTTAGTCACTGGAGTCCTTTACATATTCCACCTATCATTTATCTAACAAAATCCATCTACCTTCAAAGAAAAAAAATTCATGTAGAAAAGTCCATTTTGAACAGACTTCTTGATCTGCCCACCATAATGTATAATACTACTTGGAAGATGGCATTTTCTACAGCTTGCAACAAGTCAGATCAGCAGAGTCAATCTGGGAAAAAAAACCAAACAAACAAAAAAAACCAAACTAACTTTCATCTCCTGTTTGTCAGGAAACTGGCTGTCTCTTAGGTACATTTAATCCATATTTTATAGACTTTGTAATATTCTGCAAACATTCCCCTAAGTGTTAGTTGTTGTGCTGGGGCATGATGCATTTAAACAACCTCATGACTTCATTGATTCAAATGGTCTTTGGATAAGACCCAAGCTTGCATCCTCACCTAGTCTCATATTTGCCAAAACCCAATTTAAAAACCATTAAGTCCCGTGAGAAGAGGATTATCATTAAGAGATTATTTTAAATCAATACCATTTAAGCTTAAAGTGATAGCTAATAACAACAGGCAATGATTAAGAAATGTCTATAGTGCTTTGAAGATAGAAAGTGTTCTTTGGTATTTATACTGAAAGAGAGAGTGGATTTTGAGTAAACAGTATCTCTTTTCAGAGGAGGGAGAAGGAATAAAGCAAGCTGCGATGTATCAGTCTGAAAATAAATAGCTTTTATGCTACTTGAAAAGGCTCAGCCAGCTAATAAGGTTGACATCTGAACCAGAAGATTTCAAGTGGTTTGGTGCTATTAGGTACTAATCTATTTCTTTGAATGCTTTCGTAAAAATGGCCATCTTCATCAAACAAGTAAAGTGGTAAAAAACAGGTCTCAGCAAGACAGCTTTTCAAGAGCTTGCCAAATTACAAGAAAAAAAAAAAAAAAAGACACACAGTTAATTATGGCTTTGATTTAATTAGCTTGGGTAAGCTACAAACTAGCTCTTCTGGTTTCATTTTTTCCTCACAATTATACTCAGAGTTAGTGTGCTTCAGTGATCAGAGGTGGATGAATCTCACAGGTGAACAGTTCTCCCGTGCAACAGTTAAAGTCGTACACATGTTGATTCATTTCCACCCTAAAGAATGGAATGGAGGTTGCTGGGAGCTCACAAGGGTAGAGACAAACCAGACTGAGTTGTATCCCCAGCATGAAGCTGCGGCACCTAAACCAAATCATATTAACAAGGATTTAATTTGTGAGATAGCAAACAGGTCTTTCAAGAAAGCCTGAGACTGCTGCCTTAATGAATCAAACATCCAGGACCTTTGCTTCAGTGCTCTGCCTTCAACACCAAGAGCAGGACTGAGCAGCAAGCGGTTCTAAGTGAACCCATTACCTTTGTGGGGTCTCTAATTGAGTGTCAAATCGGTGATCAGCCCCGGTTTGACCTACTGTTGTCAAGCGTTGATGTAAAGTCATCTTCTCTGAGGCCCTTCTTTTGGCTTTTCTCTGTGTCAAGGACACAAATGCAGAGCTGGCTCCCTCTTGGGTTGTGAGTACATGGACGTGAGCCTGAGACAGGGCAAGGGTGACTCATGACTCAGTGTATGAAGTGCTCCACTGCCGCTCGTGCCCTGAGTTGTTCTCTAGCAGCACTGCTATGGTAAAACACACGGACTGAAGTTAATTCTGATTAGCCTTGAATGGTTGTCTTCTTCCAGACTCAGCTATGCCAGAAAAAAGGGCAACCATCTTAGGTGCTGATCACCCTTCTCCCTTGTTGGAGGCTACTGTCCCTGCCAGTCCATAAGTGGAGAAATCTGTCCAAGGATTTTCATTCTATTTCAAGCCAAGCCATGTGAATTCACTCACATAACACCACAGGTGTTTTTTCCCTGAAGCAAATAAGAGCGAAAGCTTGCACAAAAGTCCCCATAGTCTGACCACCATAGGACATAACCTCTTCCACCAGCGCAGCCAGAATATATCTATGTACAGCCCATACTGCTGGTTTCTTACATTAACAACTTTTTGTTTCAGTGGACAGATCCGCCAGGTCTCAACCACATAATACCACGAGGCAGTTTGTACAAGTAGGTTACCGGTCTCCAGATAATCTGGCCTGTTTTCCTCAAGTTTCACTGTATTTCAGGAGTGCAGTAGAAAAGATCAGCTAAAGGATGAAGAGGATGAAGAGTAGCAGCAACAAGATGACACATCTCTGTCAGAGTCTTCTTGAAGCCAGAATGAATAGGCCAAGACAGAGGGACCTCAGGACATCAACAAACAGCCTCAGAAGTCTGATGCTGTTACGAAGCTCTCAGTTCTGCTGAAAAGTGTCTCTTGGGAGAAGTGTTTGCTTCTTGGGAAGAAAAGAAAGAAAGGAGATTCCCTTTGGGAACCAGGAAGGAAGGAGGTCCTCTGTTTTGTGCACTATTGTGGGTCTCATGAATCTGCTATAGATTCCACTTTTCACCTCATGGATGTCTGGCTGCCTATGCTAAATGCTGTCTGAAGGCACCTTTGCTTTCAGGTGTGTGTTTGCTCAGGGTGACTTTCATCAGATAAATGCTATGAAAAATCCTCTTACCTGTGCTAATAGAAAATGCCTTTCTGGATCGTGAAATGGAATCGGGACAAGTCAAACGACATTGAAATTGCACAGAAAATGATAGTAATGAATCAGCAGGAAGACGAACGGTACTTCTGCAATGACATGTGCTACACAGAAAGCTCTCTGTCAACAACTGACCTCTTCAAGTTGTCATGCATGATATCTGATTGTACAATTCACCACCTATAGCACTGAAGGGAGACAGTTGTCAAGCATCATTTCTTTATTATTATCATTTTCCATAGATTCAAATGCTCTTGGAAGCGATCAGAGATTAACAAATAGAAGTAATTCGCCTGTTCCATCACTCTGCAAAGATTAACACAATCGTGTCCTTGGTGAAACCTTGCCATGCGAAGCTAACATGAACGTGGCAGTAAGAAAGATATTCAAAAGGGCTCTTGCAGATCTTGGAGCAATCTACAGCTGCATCCTCTGGGTGTCAAAACAGGAGTACAAGATGAGGCCTTGTCCTGTAAAGGTTGAGTCTGTCTTAATATATCTCAGGAAAGGATAGGAAATCAACTGAAACTGTCAGTGTATTTAACAAAAATTAGAAGAAAAAACAATAGAGCAGGCTCCAGTTTTTCTTTTGATACCTTCCTGATGTTATCGCCAATCACCTCATAAGCCATACCCACCACACTTCCATGAGCTGCAAAGTGCGGTTAAATAACATGCCCAAGCTTCTTTAGGAAGTCTGCTGCAGAGCAACAAAAAATAAAAATTCAACCTGATCATCCAAATCCCAGGCTAGCCTCCCAAGCACTGGAGCATCTTTCCTCTGCCAAGTATTTATCAGACCACTTCACGATTCATTGCCTTTCCAAATAGCTTTTCACCGAGGAACAGTGAGTTGCAAAAGGCTTTGTAGATTGAGCTAGAAAGGTCTTCAGAAGGTGAGCCAGGAATGATTTCAGATACAGAAAGCAAAATGCTGTCTTAAAAGAGGTCAGAGAAACAGGTCCACATCACTTCAGTGATGCTGCAAACTGATACACTGAACATTTAGCCTCAAACATGAACTGAGGAGCCTCCACCCCCTACCTCCCTGCCCCTGCAGCCTATTACTTAGGTGCCATTTCAGAATTTTTCAGCTCTTTCATCTCTTGCAACAGCTTCTCAGAGCTCTTCTACAGTCCTAGGGCAGACTCTGTTATAAAAATAGAATTATGCCAGTTACAGATGTGACTTTTGATAAATTATCCACCTAACCCTTTATGCAGACACCAACTGCATCATGATAGTGCCATATATGAACATTATTTCTTTTCCTCCCTATGCAATTAGAAAACCAGCCCTACTGACCCTGCGAGCAGCGTACAAAACTCCTGTGACCAAAAGCCATAAAAACATTTCTTATGTCAGAAAGCCAAGGGGAAAGGAGGGGGCAGGTGACAAGAAAGGCTAGGGGATAACAGCTGCACAGACCCTAAGGCTCCATTGCAGGATGGGACTCAGCAATATATCTGGCTGGATCCAAGGGTGCCCCAGCAAAGTTCAGCCAAACATCATGTAGTGAAAGGATCCTGCGGTCACATGCTGCACGTGGCTCAGGAGTCACAGGCTGGCCACGGGGAAGCCACTGATAGCACTCTCAGGTACCTTCAATAGTGATATTCGTGGGTCTGTCCTGGATTAAGAGGAGGGAAGTTTGTGCCCCTGCCATTATCCTGACACAGTTAGAGCAGAACAACTTTCACACTCAGGCAAGATTTCATTTCACTTATCTGACAAAAAAAAAACCCTCAGGGCAAAACCTTCTCAAGTGGATTTTGACAAAAAACTACTGGGAGCTCAGCCACTAAGGACAGCCATGCTCTTTCTGTCTGAAACTGTCAGCGGTCCCCTGCTTGGCAGAACATCGACTCCAGCGCCACAGGGTTTGGGGGCTGCAGGGAGGAAGAAGGTAGATTTTAAACAAATACCATCAATAGTGTCTTACTGGGTAAAGTGCAAGAGGTTATTAGACCCAGGACCTTTCAACAAGACTTTCAGTTTTCTTCTTCTGAAATCCTGCAAACTGAGTTTTCAGAGTCACTGAATATTTTCCTCAGTCTGATCATATAAAATGCGATTGAGGGATAAACAGAGACCTGGACACTTCACCTGAATACCTGTTTTCAAACAGCATATCCAGTGGTGTTCAGAAGGCAATGCCACATGAAGCGCTCCTCCACACTTCGCTTCAAGCTCTCTACAGCCTACCAGCATTTTTCAAAAACAAGACGGTGCGTCTGTTAAAAAAACAGAAACTAAAAAGAGCTGCCAGTTTAGGGTCTTGAAGTCTAGTTACTGCTGTGCTAGAGGATGAAGACCGCAAGCAAGGGGTCTAGTACCAGCAGAAGAATAAGGAGGAATAACTACACAGGTGCTTTTTTCATCCAATGTGCTCACCTCAACTTGCCTTGGGGAGGGAGGGAAGGTGCCTGGCACAGGGGACGAACAATCGTTCAGTTGTTCTGAAAAGAGACTGCACAGAAATAAAAGTTTAAAGTTCTGCTAGTTTGGGGGAACTGTTACTGACCTCTTTCACTGAGTTGAAGGGTTTGGGCTTTGTGGGGTTTTTCTTCTTTTAAACTCTGAGATGTCACTTCCCACACTAAACTCAAGTCTGCCAGAAATCAGCTGCTACTTCTTCCTGGCGTCACTGTCATCATTAGAAGCACTTTGATTTTAAAAAACAATTGAGACAAAAGTGGTTTTATTTACAATTCCAAAATCTTTTAATCTAGGCTTTTCTTTAAGGTGGTCAGTTTTGAGCTCTTAAAAACAAAAGAATTCACTTTAACATAAAGAAGCATTTGGCTTCCATCCACCATGAGCACAACACTTACCTGGATTGTGGTTTGGTTTTTTGAGATAGCTCAACTATCTTTAAAGCACAATCAGGGTTAGTGAGGCATCAGACATACCCTGTGACTCTTGTGGAATTGGCTGAGAGGTGAAACCAATAGAAACCAGGCTGCCAGCAAACTGGGGGGTGTCATTGTCACCCCCAGAGACAGGTCCTCTGCTATGCCACCCCCCCACACCCCACTGTGACACACACATGTTGAGAGCAGACCTTCAGCTTTCTCCCAAGGGCGTGAGTTGATTTTACCCAACTGACGGAAAAACACATAAGCACTTGTGAAAGTTGAATGCGTAGAGAAGATGTATACTGTGAGTATGCCTGGATATCAAATACTGAAATGTTACATCCTGTTATAAAATATTTGTGGGGAAAAAAAAAAAAAGAGAGAGAGATAAAGGACATCAACTTCTAAGTAGAACATCTCTTAAAACAATTTATTAGCAGCTAGGGAGGTATCCATTTCTTGATAAGAATATCTATTTGGAAACTCTCAACCACTATTAAGAGACATCATAGTTTTATGCTGCTTTCTTCTAATCAGTATTTTTAGAGGTAATTTTAGGGTTTGTGAATTTACTTGCACCATAATCCAGAGATCTTCCTCATATTTCTTCGCTTCCCTATCTCACGATTGGTTTTAGCAATTTATTCTGACAAAAAACAAATACATTCTGCTAAGAGGTTAAATACACACGCACTCTCCCAAGGAATTTCAATCTTGTTTATCACAAATGCATCTTTCATTTCTGCTTTTTTCTATTCCACAGTGGTAACCAGATGAGCTCTTGCCTGTTCATTTGCATCCAATCCCATCTCCCTTTCAGAAAGCTCAAAAATATACTGCCAGCTCGATACACTGTATTTAATTATTGCCTGACAGTTCATACGGGTCCCTTTTACATTTGGGTCTCCACAAATAACGCTTTTGCCTTACACCATTAGCAAGCAGTAAGGTTGGGCAGCTCTTTCTTCTGATACCCGCCCACCTATTCCATCTGGATCTCTAAGCACTTCTGCAGTACAAGGTATCATTATTCGCAATAATCGTCTGCACTTTATTTGCATAAGCAGTACATCTTGATGCACAGCATCAAAGCAGCATTGCAGAATCAACATTGAGATCAGCAGCGCACCAAGTTCAGTGTCAAAGAACAGTGGAAGATTTCCCATATAAAGCATTAAGGTGGTGTGCGTTAAACCAAAATGAAGAATGAAAAAAAAAAAAACCCAACCCTCAAGAGTCTACTGCAGTTTTTCCATTCAGTTGCGTGGTCTGTTTTGTCATACATATGCCTTTCAGTTTGTCAAAATGATGTCAAATTTGGAGTTAAACTCTCAAAACTATAAAGAGGAGTCCCACGTGATGCCAAGCAGGCATTTATCTGTGCATTTGCCCTGCCTAAAACTAGGGTCTAGAAAAAAGGTCCATGGATAGGAAGGCATTTCAGTTAAAATATAAAAGCCAGAAGAGCTGCATTTCCAAATCAAACACTTTTGACTTCCTTCTGTTCAAATTGCATATAACTCATGTCATTATCCTAACTTGTAAGAAAAGCAATTGCTGAAACAACCATCCCAAGCTCCTTCTCATGGGACAGAAGGATTACACTTTTCCTAGAGCACTTCCACACACTCAAAACGTTGCTGGGGGTCTTATTAAACCCTCCATATGTTAGAACTACTCAAGGGATTTAACAGCTTCTGTGAGCCTGTTCAGCAAAGGCATGGTCTGATGGCCTATTGACAGCAACCTACCATTAAGGTCATGCCATGGCACAGCTGACAGTAGGGTTGGCTCATTTAACAACATCTTAACATTAAAAAATATCTCTTTGAATCTTACAGAAACATTACAACATTCTGCCACAAGCTCAGTGAACTGTGACACTTACTGAGTTTCCTTGAAATTCTCTGAGAAAAAATAATCATTATTAAATATGAATTCAGAACAGAATTAAAACCAAAATGAAGTAGTCTTTGGCAGGAAGATGCTGTATGGTTTTTAACAGAAATCATCTGTGATTAGCTGTCCATTGGGCAAACGTCAAAATAAGGCTGCCCAATAAGAACTGGAAATGCATCACATTCATTTCCAGTTCCTGAAGTATATTTTAACCTGTATTTTCCCCTCTTTTCTAGGATTTGTTTAATCACTTACTACAGACCATCGTTTAAAACAAGCTTTCTAACTTGCTGAGTTGTAGGGGGTTGTTTCCACAGGTTCATTTTTGCATCCATACTACCATAAAAAATCGCCTTCATTTACAGCCTTATTATCTTTCCCCTTCTAGTATCTCTCAAAGCAACATTTTGCTGGCTGCTCTTGTGTCTGGGGTGGAGTAACAGTGCGCATGGGCACTGAACCATATTTTTTAGAGAAACAGTCCCTAACATGGTTCTTCTGTACATTTTCCTTGCAAATTTTAGAACTAAACATTTCACAGGTGGTTTCAAAGCAGAGCAGTAGAGCTTCTCACATACTTTTCTTTCCTCTTGAAAGCATGCCCTTGCAATAGCAAGTTACACTCATGTTTTACTGCTCATAGATTGAATTACATTTATCACTCCACAAGCAGAAACAGCATGACTGCCCTTCTACATGTGAAACATGCAATTCATTGATTTCTGGTGCTGTAACCACAGCTTTGCATTTATCATATGTCAGTTCTGGTTTATTTAGCAGTCCCCTGTGCAGGACAATGTAGTTTAAAACACAGCTATAAAAAAAGAAAAAAAAAAGAAACATTTCACATACAATGGTAACATTCATCAACTGTTCTTTGCAGAGTGATGTAGCACTATTTATCAACTACCAGTTTCCAATCTCTCTAGCAATAACTTTCCTACTCTTACAGACAGCTCAGAGATCTAAGTACAAAATGACAAAAAGAATAGTTCAAATACAACCCATATAAACCTGCTACTTGTGCTGAACGACGGTCCTTTTTTTACAATAGGAAGGAGCAATTTTTGATCCCTGAACTTTTTGTCTGAAAGTTCAGATCAGCTTCACCACCTTTAAGGAAATTACTTTTCCCCCGAAATCAAAAGCTTCATTCCCAATTATGAATACCTCCATTTAAGTGAACAACTCTGTATTGAGGCATCCTATTTCAGAAGCCCCCAAATCCCTCAAGCACTCAGCTTTGTGTGGGCAGCCCCCGCTGAAGGGGACTGTCTGCTGACCTCAGGGACGAATTACAAACACAAAAAAACCTTGGCACCTGCTATTCGGTTTCCAGATTAAATAAAAATGAGGGAAGTGGCAAAAACCTCACCTCTACCTCAACTATTTAAGTTAATATCTGCAAATATGTAACACCTTTACGTAGTTCTGAAGCTCTTCCACCCACTTGCCCCTTTTTTAAATTTGTGGTTGTAGTCAGCACGAAGGCTCTGACAACTGGTTGGGTGTGCGGGGCTAACGTCTCTGGTTCCTGGCCACACAAGCCTATTCTGTCATCTAGGAAGTCAGGAGAAGGTTTTCTTCCCTTCTCTTCGGAGGTGTTGCACGTCCCTTCCAAATCCCAGGTGGACGGTGGGAGGGTGGCTACAGAAACACACCTAGGATCATCTGCAAAATACTTGGCAAGCAAAATTTCAACAGCCTGGAGCTTGTCACATCTCTCTAGACTTGAAGGAACAAAGTGTATTTCAGCAGGAGGAGCACCAAAGCGATGGTTTTGCCTGCTGCCAGACCTGGAGGCACAGCAGCTGCCTGCCTGACGCCATGACAGACACAGCAACGCAGTCACCCACTCGCTCCTGCTCAAGCATCTTTTCTTAGTGCTTTGCACTAGAAAAGACAGCTCTTGCCAGAAGAATAACTTGTCTTGGGGTAGGAGGAATGTGGGGGGAAGAAGGTGGCAACTGTCACCACACCTTGTTCCTCCAAATGAAATAAAACATTTTCATCTGGCTGATGCAGAATTTGTTCTGTCAGATGACTACGGGGACACATCAGCACAACGGCAGGAACCAGCAGACTTAGACTTCTTATTGAAAATACATTCTCAAAGGCAAATGAAAGCAGAATGGCTTAAACAAAATGACGTTTTCTTATGACACTTAACCTTGAAGATTGCTTCTTTCTTTCAGAACTACTTTCATGCACTTTACAACATGAATAGCAAAATCATAGACTCCTTAATCACAAAGCAGGTCCTATTTGTTTGTTGTTGTCTGTGTGTGAAAATTGCTTTTCTGGTTAGCGTCAAAGATGTCTGAAACGAAAGGCTGCAAAAGAAAATCTCCCAAAAAAAGCATTGGCTTCCACTCTTGTGCAAAAAATATGTTAGCAAAGAATAAATTATGTAATGATTTTATCTGTTTTATCTGCTCAGGAGTAAATTATTTTTAGATTAAATAGGAAAAGATAACTCCCAAGAACTCACATTTCCACCTCCGGCAAAACTTGTTTGTATGAAAACAAAGCAAGGTCTTTCCAATGTTTCTTATTAAGAAAGTGTGACCATTTCCACCCATCAGCTAGGATAGTCACTTGAAAAGTGGGAGATCCACATTTGAGGTCTCATTGTCAGTTAGGCAGAGACTTCAGTTTGTCTTTCTCAAATCCCAGGTGTGGAAAGGACCTCAAAAGGTCAGGTGATCTGACCTCCTTTCAAAGCAGATCTGCTATATCAGGTTGCTCGTGGCAGCGTCCAGTCTAGCTCTGAACTCCTCCAAGAATGGAGATACCACAACTTCTCTGCAGTGTTTGATCACACTCAAATAATTCCTAATATCTACTTGGAGTCTTCCTTGTTGCAGCTAGTCTCTGTTGCCTCTCATTCTTTCCCTGTGCACCTCAGGAAACATGATTAAAGTGGAAACATCACCCATTGCACTCCCTTCATCTGCTCACCACAGGAGGCAGCCAGGCTGCTCAGGCACCATCTGCCCAAGGTACATCCATGTTGGCTGTTCCCAGTCACCTTCCCAGTCGCTTTCCCCTCCTTCATGTGCTTGGACATGGGTTCCAGCAAGACAAGCTCAATCTTCATGGGGACAGAGGTCAGGCCAATAGGTCCCTGGATTCTCCTCTTTGCTCTTCATTAAAATGGCCAAGACATTTGCCTTTTTTCTCTCCCCTGACTGTCATGACATTTCCAAGATGGTAGAGAGGGGCCAACCCTCAGCACCCTTGGATGCAGCCCATGTGGTTCCACAGTCTTGTGGGTTCCACAGTCTTGTGTTCGCCCTGTGGACTGAAGTGCTCACTAACACAGCCTGCCTTCCCTGCAAGTCAAGTATCAACCTCCTGGTCTCTACCGCTAGACTCAGAGAGATGGGAGGCCTCAGGACAGACCTCACCACTAAAAAATGAAGCAAAAGGGGTATTGAGTATCTCAACCTTTTCCATGTCCTTTTGCCTCAGGTCCCACACCACACTGAGCCATGGCCTCATAGTTTCCCTCGTCTTCCTTTTGTTACCAGTGTATTTGTAGAAGCTCTTCTTGTTGCCCTTCACTAGATCCAGGTCCACTCCAGTCATGCAAGATACTCTAGCATATTTCTGTAATCCCAGTGATATCATAAGCCTTCAACTGCATGTGGACTTCAAATTCCTTCTATTTGTTTCCCATGCTGCATATGTACCTGCACAAACACTTGACTGATTGATTGTCTTTACAGAAAACAAGCAAGCAAACTTTCCTCTTCTAATACTTCACATAAGAAGTTCTGTTTATCTATATCACAGTTCTTGGATAGCTAAAAACTGTAGTAGTAAGTTAAAAGCTTTCTTTTTGCCTATATATGGGTTTCATAAGCTAGTCAAACACTAGCTATAACTCCCATGTCCATAGTCTGAAAATAAAACACACAAAAAAGCAGATAAACCAGAAAGGGTGAAAAGGACTCTGAAGGGAGAGTTACAGGACAGACAAGAAGCGAGAAGTGATGCACAGTTGGGTATTCTTGGGTATTGATACTCTTCCCTAGTAGTGAGGAGTATTCCCCAATACTGAGCACAGAGTTCAAATTATTTCAAAGTCTCAAGAATTAATTAGAGGAAAGAAAGGGTTTGGCTCTTGTGTCCAAGTGCCATGGACATCGAAAGCACACCTTACAAAAGGAATATTTAATTTAATGAAATCGAAAAAGCCAAGCTCCAATGGAAGTTGAAGCCAAGTAAATTTAAGTTACATGTAAGTTTTTTTAAATAGTGTGGCAGTTGGCTATTACAATGCATTTGTAAAGAAAAAGGTCGAGTCTCCAGCTCTTCAGTTCTATTTAATGACAGTCTTTCTGGAAAGTATATTTTAACAGAGCAGAAATAATTGGCTCCTGAAAAAACGTATCTTGTGGCTTCCTATACTAAAGGTCAAATGCGAATGTACTGGTAGGCCTGAACGTTCACAGACTGAAACCAGCATAAAGCATGTCATTTCTTGGTTCTGCCTGCACAGCAAACAAAATACTCAGCAAGCACCATAGCGAGTCAGAGGTGTCCCCAACAGCATCACATTCAGTGTAGCTGCTAAGGCCCTTTCTACTGGAAAACATTCATTTTCTCTTTACTTGAATTAATAAATTCAGACAAAGTTTTAGGCACTCTGATGTGAATACACCAGCAATGCAGTAGGGCAACCACCTGTCTATATTTGTGTAGAATGACATTTATTGCAACAGTGAACTTTACAAACACTTTGGACCAGATGGTGACTGGTCTCCTTGGTGGCACATGGGGGAAGGAGAATCCCAAAGAACTGAGCACAAAGGAAATCTCAGCAGGTCACAAGGTAACACCTCCAGTGACAGTAGCTTTCCCAATGCAACAGGGCTTTTTATTTGCCCTTTGCAAGGGGCTAAGCCTGGCTGGGTATGAGCTCATCAAGAGGAGCAGATGTGGCAACCTTGTCAACATGGACAGAGCTGTCACCTGCTCCTCACACTCTTCAGAGACTGGGGCCTTCTTCAACAGAACTTCTGAAGATAGTTCAAGCCTATGCTGGTGTATCAGAACATTTGGAGAAAATTTAAAGTGAGAACAAACAAGGACAATGTTTTGGCAGGTAACTCTCCTTTCTATTTTAGGTCTCTGATCATTTGCTTACATTCAGCAATCCTATTTTAGCTTTCTTCCCTTGCTGCCTGAGTCAACCCTTTTTAAACAGTTTGCTGTCCTGACCCTCGCAAGATGCAGATTTTGATATTGGTCTGGTACCCCACTGCAATGAGCAGAACTTCATGCCCACGCTGCAGGCATGGAGCAGAGCCCAGCCGCTCCAGCCAAAGGGGCCGGGAAACAGACATCTTTCCCCTTCGCTCTTCCCTAAAATGACTCCCGTGTCCTGTTCGACTCTCACAAATAGGCTTCAAATTTTTTGCAGGCAAATGCTAATCTTCTATCTGCAAAATCACACTTCTGGCTGCACACTGCAGATGATACACTCTTTTGGTTTTATGAAATGCAACTATTTGCATCAGCAAAATCTACGCGCTTTACTGGGTTCTTCACTGTTAATTCTCATCTGTACCACAGAAACAGGATGCTCTTTGAGACACCCATTGAAGGTACTCTTTAAGCACTTTTCACTGCCTACATAGCGCACACAGAACACCACTATTTGCGTATACCTCTGCAGTGCAGCATTTGAGAATGTACCTTTACATATTACCATATTGCAGGCAACAAATGCAAGCTTAGTGTAACGACGTATCATTTTCACAATCATCCAATCTATATGTTAGGAGGTGAACTCTGCAGACTCATCTGCATAGACAGCATAGCAAAAATGTTTTGAAGAAAGATTTAGAAATAAAACTGGGGATGCTACGATTCTAGGAGAAGTGAAAACTAAAAGCTAGAAAATCATGCAGGCTTCATTTTGGACGGGTTGAACTTTTAAGTACAGCTGCTTCACGCATTTTCCCAGAAGAACTGAAAGCCACTGGAGGAAAAAGCATTTGTGTGCATGCATGCATATCTTGTGCATACACACAGACCCATACATTATATTTATGCATGCACATGGTGTGATTTCTCCTTTGCACTGAATAAAAAATACAGGATCCTAAGAACTACCAGTTAATTTGGTGGCTGTATCTTCAGATATAGAGCACATCTGCCAAAAGAGAGAAACGAATTGATAGCCACAGATATATTTTTTTCTTATTTGATGCCGATGTAGTTTATATCAGAAGCAGAGCTGGAATGCCAGACCGGACCAGCGGCCGGCTGCGGCCCCAACGCTTTTGCTCCCAGATTCCTCTGTTAGTTGTGTACATCTGTAGATCTATCAATCTGTCAGGCCCAACTTCTGAACCGCTTTAATGTGCTCCAAAGATAAACAGTCCTATATTTAGGAAAGGAAATGAGAGGCTTCTTTTGCTGATAAAAATATGATTGACAACAGGCATTGGGACAGAACCGTTCCAATTAAAAACACCACTTTAAGCAATTTTTTTTTTTTTGGTCCTCAATATCAATGTGATCAGAACACCAGTGTAATTCTGTTTGTTAATTTTAACTTGATTTACTGGGAATAATCCCCCTGAGCCAGTAGCTGACCTCCAAAGCATTCCAGCTTCCTGTGGGATAACAAGGAATAATAAGAAACATACTACTGTAAAGTAAGCAAGGCTGGTGTGAAGTTTTTTCCTGTGTTGTCAGATAGCCAAGCCTATAGCAAGTACTCAGCAATGATCAAATAAATGCCCAGAGACCTTTTTCTAACAGACAACTCGGCAACTTCAAACAGATCTCTTGAGCTAATTCACTCGTGGTATGGGCCGATAAAGCAGTATTAATCTCCTCCTTTAAATCAAGTTTCTGTCATAAGGCTCCATTAATCTCTCCCGTGTTATCAAGTGTCTTAGTGGTAGGAAATTATATTTTTAAATTGAATTTTGTTCTCTTTCACTGCAGTAAGAAATATTCTCCAGACTTCTAATAGGAAGTGTAAAACCTGTGACACTGACAATACATTTGAATAAATAAAAGCTATAAATTAAAACCACTTTCTTCAAAGCCCCAATATTAGAGCAAAATAACGAAAATCGGTTACCTAGAAAGAAGAAATTAAATAGAAGATTTTAAATGAAAGTGAGACAACAGATGGTTAACTTTTTCATTCACTGTTTTATAGCAATTGGATTTTTTTTAAAAAAGTGTTATAGCCAAATAATCTCCAGGCACTAATAAAACACTTACCGATTCTTAGTGTATATACTTATTCTACAAAATGTCCTAACTTGCAGCCTCTACTGTTTTTAATGGAAAGATATTCCTTACACAAGTCTGCAAAGTTAGTGCCCCTTTGTCTCATGGGAGACAAATTTACAGTAAGTAAATGTCCCTGCATTAAATTTACTATGCTAAAGCTAAAATGAATAACCACAGGCGACACAACAACTGAATTTTATGGCCAGCAATACAGCCGCAGGGTGGATAGGGGTAGGAGGCAGCAGAATCTACTGCAGCATTTACAAATTTAACAGCCTTTGCTTTTCAAGAACAATACCACAATCCCAGTAGTGTTTAGATAGACTTGTCCCACAGAGGACTTTGAATCTTATCTACTGTTGACCATATCATCTCACCGAGTGCAACAAACAACACTTTAGATCAGAGATACCACTCACAGGGTCGCACAGCAGTAAATACAGAGAACTTTTACATATCAATATATTTGAATTTCCATTAGGCAAAGCCTGGGCACCACCACTCAATCCACATCAGTTTTGCAGCCAACTCCTAATCCAGGTGGTACAAAAGGAAGGAATCATCTTAATTTATCTGGCTTTGGATGAGTTACATGGATTTAGATATCAATTTACATTTAAAAAAAAAAAATTATCTGTGTAGCAATAGATTTATTCCCTCTCTGTAGCAATCAGACTTTTGTCACAAAGTGAAAGGCAGAACCTTTGCCACAAAAACTNGCCTTCTGGCTCTCAGGATTACTAAGATTACAGGGTGGTCTTAACTCTTTAAGTTCAGCTGGGAAACATGATGTAATGACGGAACACAATCAAGACCACAGCAAGAACTTATCTGCCTTAAATATTCCTGTTTTCACTCCTATGACAATGGCATTGGAGAGTCCCCTCCGGCACTGCCGTGATCTTCATTCCTGCATTTTTTCATATGTCCCAACCTTCTAAGTATCTGTGCTCATAATTAGAGCTGATCATGAAAACACGAAATAGTTGTAAAAGTTGTCCATAAGGAAAATTTATTATAAACAAGGCACATGCCTGATGTATTTGCAAGTTGAGCAGTCTCATACATGCACAAAACAACTAATAGCAGTGAGCCATGGAGGCCATGGTGAACACCATCTCTCAGACCACTGGCTACTTCTGGTGGCAGGAACTAAATAAGATTTGATGCAGAGCAAAAATATAATTTAAGTGTTTCCACGAAACAGACCTCTTGATTTTTGGCCAGTTTTCTTCATGACGAAAGGAAGGATCATTTTCCCATTCAATAGAATGATGGGGAGAGAAAGGAGGGAGGGAGAGAGAGAAAAGAAAAAGCAACAGAGAAAGGCGGGCATGACTACTGAGGCTGGGGAGAAAGGGGGATCGCATCCAGGAGCTGGCAAGCCTCAGGTAGCATTGCAGCAGCTGTACTGCAGTTTCTGCAAATGATTAGTAATGAAAGGAGCCTGTTCCTGTCAATGCATCCAAAGGGGCCTCAACAGTTTTTATAGTCCCTTTGTTTGCCCATCGGGCTTCTCTGTCTCGACATTAATTTTATCCTCTTTCAAGTAAAGCTGTTTTACTGCACACATTTGAGAGGCGTTTGTAGCAAGCAAATAGATGATGCATACCACTGCGTTCAGCAGCCTGTGCACAACACATCTCTGTGGAAACTTCTGCAGTTTGCCCTAGGTATACCTCTGACAAGTAGCAGAAGAAATGTCTTCCCAAAACACCGATGTTTTCCCTGGAGACTGCTGATCAGAGTCTTTTCCTACCCTAAATGAGATCCAGCAATACAGGGGAAACATGGTCTTAGGACAACATAAGTAGAATGACATGCTCCTCTAAAAGTCAGGATTTTAAGACCTCCTCAAGAGTACACGTAAAAATGTGTAGTGTAGGGTGGATGTTAACTCTCATATTTCAAGGTGCTCTTCTATAGGGAGAAAGGGATTCTAAAGACAGTAAAAGACTCCTTTAAGATAAGCGTCCATATTTGTACTGCCTGAATTCAGTAAGGATTTAGATAAGTCTCTGCTCAGAACATAAATACAGAAGTTTGGCAGTTAAAAGAAAGGCCAGTAATCAAAAATGCAAAGAAATGACGAAGCAAGTTATTCAAAGGTCAAACCCACACCTCCCATAGACATCAGTCTATTAAAAAAGGGCTAACATACAAACACTAAAATCACTAGAGGGAAGAGGAATTAGACTAATTATCATATAATACGCTCATCAGAGGAATATTGTATTATCCTCCAATTCCAGTGATTTCTTATACCAATTTACAAGCAAGAGACCGTTTTCTTAAAAAAACTTGATACAAATGATGCCTTTTCCCAAAAGTTAAATGCTAAGCACCTTTGGAAGTTCAGCAAAGATTTCTGAATAGAGACTTCCCTTTTCCTACCAAGTTACACGAGCCTGATGCACAGGATGGAAAACATTTTGCTGCGGCTTTGACAGGTTTAAGGCCTGGCATCCTGCAAAGACAGAAATCAGAGCATTCTACCACTGGTAAAGGAGACTTAGCAGCAAATATTTCAGGACGTTACATTTAAATGCATTCCCATTGCTTGATGATACTGATTCATTCCTTGCATGAAGTGTGCAGCAAAACAAAACCAGATGTTTACCTCCTGATGTAATTTTATATGCCAAAAAAGCAGCTTAAAGCCCTGAAGTAACAGCGTCTTATAATATTTAATGGAACGGCTGGCAAGGTGATCTCACTTGTAAAGCTGGATGCCACCAAGGTCTCAACTCTCCTGCAGTCAAAAAGAAAACAAAAGTGTCAGCAAAAGTGGGTGTTCTGCAAGTAGCCCTGTGCGCTTTGAGATCTGGTACTCTGAGACCGTAATCTGAATTTCACGTGCTATAATCAGAGATAGAGAGGTTTTGCCACCTACATATATGGCTTATATCTTTCATTATGAAATATTCTTAGCGTGTGATTTCTTACTTCCGATGATGTCGGTCTTTACATTACACTTGGGGAAATACAAACAACATAAAACCCACAAATAATTAAGTTCCCTTAAGCAGGTTCAGACATACTGAACTAGCAGAGCTTTATGATCCGGGATCAGGGTAGATAGTTATCTCCTAAGGCAGAAAAAGCAATGGAAATATTTTTAGATAGATTTATACTTGGCGCTCCCTTTTGTAGGGCTGGTGGGAGCTGATGTTTTGGCATATATCACCACCTGGCTATATATCACCTTCAGAATTAAAGACCTTCAGACCTTGCAGATTCTTTGCTGCTTTACTGCTTTCTATCCTTGCCTTCATCAAGACATGTTCAGAAGCATTCCTGATGCCGTGAAGTTTGATTTGTTTGAAGGAGAAGATGGTATGAAATTTAAAGATCTGATATTCTACACTCACAGAAAAATAATATACATTTTTAAAAAAACAGCATCTCAGCAGAGCTGTGCCTGGATGAAAAGATGCACATTTCTGGAAAACCAAGAAACTCCCCAGCCTTGCTCCTCAACTTCTTTTCTTTTTTTTTTCTTTTCTTTCTTTTAAGTGCTGCCTGCTTCAAATACAAACTTAAAGTTCTTTCATGTATGTAACTGTTCATCTTACAAAAGACACAACGTGCAAAAACAGACCAAACAACACTTAATTATCTGAACAGTGTCTAGAAACTGCTTTCCACTTTGTAGAAAGCACTAACACCCAACTCACTTTTCCCCTCCAGAAAGAATTTTTACAGAAGCAGAAGGTGTGTACCTACACCAGTCATGATAACAGTGGGTTTTAAAGCATGATGCCAGCGCAATACTGGGTAAAAATAACCCAGGAGCCTTGAGTTAGACAAAACCTGCTAAAATATAGGCATTGGGCTTTATTTAGTAACTAAAAAAAAAAAAAAAATCATTATTTGTAGCAAATATATATTGAAGGCACATACCAGATTTAGTGTCAGTCTCTACATAACAGAGGAAAAAAATGCAGGCTTATCTTAAGTATAGGTTGTACTAGTGAGAGCTTGTACATATAGCAAAAAGGTAGGATCGACACAAGATGGACTGTGTCTTCAGCTCTAGGTGGTTAATCTTGGTACAGAAGTTGCCAGGTGATGTTGAACAGATACAGAAAAAGATCTAAACTAGAGGGCACTGACATCAAGGCCTCTGAAAATGAATTTCATTTCTGCTGTGAGGAGAAAGTAAGATTTCCCATAAGATAACCCCTACTGCTTAAAAGCAACTTTCCAACTATGTCAGAAGTTGGAAAGCAACAACTAGAAACTTATTTATCTGAAAGTTAAGGATTCAGTGTTAAACCATGGGGATTTCCCACCTTTATCAAGTGCACTTCTCCATTCAGGTTTCTGGACATAAAGCCTCCAGTAACAAAGCAATGAAAACTCTCAAGAAGATGATGCCTCGAGGACAAGTTAAAGCACCTGAGTCACGCTTTTACAGAGCGTCCCGGCCAGTTCACTGGCTCTTGAACACGATTGCTTTCTAGACAGATCACAGGAATGAACCTATAGCCCCACACTTTACCGAGCATATAGTCAAGGTGACAGGGAAGGACAGAACACTGAAGCAGAAGCAAGCCTTGGAGAGCGTTTGGCTGATCCTGAGTCCTTCTGTATAACTTTATCATCGTTTTCAAAATCTGTGACCAGTGAGCACTGAACAGCATTTTCAGGATGGAGAGTTTCCTAACTGCATGCTTGTGACAGCCACCCGCTCTGGTTTGCTCCAGCTGCCAGAAGAGCTCAGCAGGATGGCGAGACAGAAGAAGAGCAAGCAGACTCCCGAGGTTTCACTCAAGGGCTGTCTCCAAAGAATGGTCACCAGAATTAAACCCTGGGTAAAAGTACAGACACTACATCTGGACACTTCCAGATGTCCCTACCAAACTCATCTGTTCTGTGAGGCGTCACACAGATACACAAAGGGTGTCTCCTTCCCTCAGAAGTTTACAGTCTAACTATAATAGCATGGGCCTACGTACAGAGGGACGAAGTGATTTACTGAGGTCACAAAGGAGGTCGGTGGCAGAGGTAGACATCAAACGTGAGCCTCGGCAGTCTCTGTGTGATCTGTCCATTGAACTTCGCTGGCTGTTAAACACAGAGATACACGACAGAGCAAAAGCCCCTGGTGAACTCACATCAAACCAGTCAAGACTGAGTAACAAAAAAAGCGTGGTACTAGATACAAGACAGACACAGAAGCAGAAATAAACACTGCAGTCCAGCAGTGCAAGACGTGGCCAAAGGTGGTTTTCTGTGAAAGTCAGTAAGGAAAATATCTTTATCAGGCTTTTACACACACACACACACAAAGCACACATAGCTATGAGCAGTAATTAACACACTGGCCTCTTCAGCAGTTTTAATCAAAGTATTAGTACAACTTACAGAAAGCATGGCTTTACATTAAAGGTTATCACAGTTACTCACTCACACTTTTCCATTATTTCAGTCCATTTATCTGGTAACACTATTAGCGGAGATGCAGGAAATCATCACCAAATACACAGAAAGAAAGTGTAATGAATAGCAAAGACTATGTTTGTCTGGTCTAAGACCATTCTTAAATTGTCACTATCCAGTCAAGACTGGAGATTCTAGTTATGCTAAAACAAAAGGACTACCACAGGAACACTGAACCAAAATAAAGCCAGCAACGTCTACTCGAATTTAATCCAACTGGATTTTCAACTTCTGTGTGTAAATTACTTCAGAGTAAAGTCAGGAGAACGGCCCAGGTAATGTTAACATTTACAATGTATTTTTGTTTTTAAAATATACGCACACTATTTCCAAGACAACATAAATGAGGTGCATTTGAAAAACATATCAGCAAGCTAAGGATCAAAAGCACAGATATGATAATTAAGCCCCATGTGTCCTGCCCATGGGGTTTACATTTGGAGTTTTGTTAAATTAGACACACATTTTAGCAAAATTATGCATGCCATTGTGCTTTACGGGTGTACAGAAGGGAGCCCCTTCTCATACACAATCCTAAGCAGTGGCCTTTCAGTAGAAGCTTAACTTGCTTTAGCAAATACTGCCAAAAAAATCTACCTGAAGGCATAGGGGAAAAAAAAAAAAAACTATCATCAGAAAACTCATTCTGGACTAGTATTACATGTGAAAGAGAAAATTCAGCATCTCCACCAACCCTCCCTCTAGACCTGCTGAGCCTGTCCAGTCTGACCAGTCTCTGTGGCAGACCACAGCCTTCAAAGCAGGTGGGGAAGAAAAAAGGATCACATCTTGAGGAGGGCCCATCACTTTTCCCACCTGCCAGCTGAATGACTTATCAGTTACAGAATCACAGAATCATAGGGTTGGAAGGGACCTCTGGAGATCATCTAGTCCAACCCCCTGCCAGAGCAGGGCCACCTTAGAGCAGGTTACACAGGAACGCGTCCAGGTGGGTTTGGAATGTCTCCAGAGACGGAGACTCCACCACCTCCCTGGGCAGCTTGTTCCAGTGCTCTGCCACCCTCAGGGGAAAGAAGTTCCTCCTCATGTTTAGGTGGAACTTCCTATACTCAAGTTTGTGCCCATTCCCTCTTGTCCTGTCACTGGGCACCACTGAAAAGAGCCTGGCCCCATCCTCCTGACACCCACCCTTCAAGTATTTATAAGTGTTAATTAGGTCCCCCCTCAGACGCCTCTTTTCCAGGCTAAAGAGACCCAGTTCCCTCAGCCTTTCTTCATANTGAGGGTGCACTCTATCCCCTCATCCAGGTCATTGATGAATATATTGAAGAGCACTGGGCCCAGTACTGACCCCTGGGGAACACCACTCATCACTGACCTCCAGCTAGACTCGACGCCCCTAATCACAACCCTCTGAGCTCTATCTTTCAACCATTTTTCTATCCACCTCACTGTCCATTCATCTAACCCACTCTTCCTAAGCTTCCCTATGAGGATGCTGTGGGAGACCGTGTCAAACGCCTTGCTGAAGTCAAGGTAGACCACATCTACCGCTCTCCCCTCATCCATCCATCCAATCACCATCCATCCAGCCATCAGTTGTCAAAAACATCCCCGTTATTCCACATTTACACTCAGGACGCTATTCATCCCTTCCCTGAAGGTACTCTTCACTTCCAGAAGTGTGCTTCTACCATTTATTTTCTCTTTCCTCTTGCTTAGGTCTTACATCTAGAGCATCAGTAATATGTTCCACAAATCAGGGGTAAAGTGCAGTAGTTGTCTCCGAGCCAGCTCACCAGGCCTTATCTATTACGGAATTTAGATTCCCTGTAGGACAATCCCTTTCTTTAGGTGACATACACCTAAAAGCCATACGGCCATTACACCAACTGGCGTCCAAATACCAATCAATAGCTGCATCACTTTATTTCCACAAAGACAGCAATTAGAAGAATTAATCTAAGATAATGCTTACGCATAGACTCACATAAACACGTCAGAATACGCTTATTAGCACAGACAAGCTGCATCGTAGATATCTGCGAAATCTTTGCCCATGTGCATGTAAACTGGTATCACTCTTCATGTTTTCAGTTTTCCTTCCAATCCACGTAATTCGTAGACCAAGGTGGTTTTATATACCGGACAGTACTAGGGTTCAGTTTCCTTTTACCAAAGGTTATAAATTTGACTAGACAGCAACAATTGCTTTTTAATCTAAGCAAACTGATCTGTCAGAGGCAATCAGTACAGTGAAGCTATCCCAGGAGAATCCTAATAATCCCGATGAATCACTCGGCGCTGTATGAAACTCAATAGTTGAACTCTTGGCATAGAATGTCACAAGCACTTAATGCAGCGAGTATATACAGCTGCAAACGCTGGGCTCGGGGATGTAAGCCATCACAGTGTTTGCACTCCTGCTGAATTTCTACACCTTTTGGCATAAATCAGTTTCTAACCATATTAGCACAACCTTGTGTTTGTTTGTTCTTAAACAATTTCTCATTAAAAAAAATAAAAAAAACACAAACCACGCATTTAGGGATGTGGTTTGATATTCCTATAAATGAGTAACTGTTACATTCAGAGAAAATGGTCCGAAAAAATCTGGGTGAGCAATTGGGAGGGTTCTGGTGTAAGAGAAAATTTAGTCATATACAGTAGTCGATGAAATGAGAAGACCAAAATGGACGGAAGACACTGATTTCAGATGAAATATTTTGATGGACCTTTGCAGCCCTTCTCGTTGCTTTTTTGAGCCTATCTGCAATATTTCAAACGTACCAAGTCAGCCTTTCAAAAATAATGTGCTACAACCAAATTATATGCCATGTATAGAAAAACATGCAGTAATGCCATTTTTTTAAACTCAAACTAAAGGTGCATAGGACACCCATTCTATTTTAATTCAAATTTTATTAATTTATTCTATTAGTTCAAATTACATGCATATTTTTATAACTGAAACTAGAAATACTGCTTTATACACACAACTAGAAATGTTTCAATCTACTTAACTGTATAGAGCAATTTTCCAATGAAACCAAGTATAAGCCAGTAACCTTATACTAGATTTCCTTACGGGGTTTGATTCTTACTGCCTCTAACCTACATGTCGTCCCACAGAAGTACATTAACTCTGTTATTATCCTTAGAGAGTAAAAAAATTGTTGAATTGACAAGTGTGTCTATAAAACATGTATCACAGTCTCTAGACTATCAGCTGTATGATTATCTATAGTAAGTCTGGGTACAAACAGATGTTCCGACTCGAAAAGCACTTATCTTTACAACACCAGAATCCCTGAGGAAGTTCAGTCTAGTTGATTTAAAGCTTTGGTTCTTAGCATCAGTTTAGTAGTTGGCCAATTTTGCTTCTTAACTGCAAAAATACTCTTCCACGAACATGCGAAAAATTCTTAGTAACAACAGCTGCATACACAAACTACCGATTTGCTCAAAATTTCAATTGAATACCCACCCACTATTTCAAAATGGATGTAAAGAACACAGAAACATATATGCAAGATCTCCAGCCACAAGGCTAAAAGTGAAAGCTTGCTTTATTTAATCTATACAAAAATCATCCAGTTAGTAGCATTAATCTCCACAGCCTAAAACACGCTGGTATGTAGCATTTTAGTATCGTAGTACTAATAATATTGTATATATATTTTAAATATATGATGTGTAATTAAAATGTTTTGGGTTTATCTAATGTATATATTTATTATATATTGTTTATTTATACCTATTTAAATATTTAGTTATATATTATATATAATGTAGCATCAAAATGATAAAGAATCACAGAATCATAGGGTTGGAAGGGACCTCGAGAGATCATCTAGTCCAAAGAAAGAAACTATCCTTTAAATTCAGAAAATCTGTCTCAGGAAAACACCTTCTTGTTCTCCAGTCTTGAACATCCCCATCACATTCCAAAAGCTTGTGGTGGAGATAAAAGGTGCTAAACACAGATCACAATGCCTGCCCGGTAAGAATTAAAGACAGGGTCATCCATTTCCTCTTACCACGGTTCATATTTATCAGTCTGTTAATTAATCAGCTGGTTTTCCTCAAGCATTCTTTCTAATATGCAAGAAAAAATCCCACAGAGGTAGTTGTTTGTTTTCCAATTACTTACTACCTGGAACAGAGGATACCAGTACAGCAGTCAATCAAGCAGTATGTTCAATTTAATGCTGCAGCTTTTTGGCTTCCTAAAGCACCCAGCTCCAGAAGGACTTTCCGTAGAAAGAGCAGCTCCTAGAAAATACTTTTGCATGAGAAGGGTTTGTAGGGACTGAGTAGCGTAAGGCTTCAGCTGTTTGCATGATATGCTGACACCACCTCACATTTCTTTTAGAATCTATCGTGGCTTCTTTTTCTCCTCACATCTCTCTTGATTGATCAAGAGACTTGAGGTTGACAACCATCACAATCCAACAACTTCTGTATAAGATGCATAAAGAGAGAAGCATGCAACATGGGGGGAAAAAGAGAGAAAATAGACGGTGAAAAAGTCCTGCTTTCCACTCTGCCCTGCCAGCATTAGGCAGACACCAGACATCTGACCTTACAGAAGACTCCTCTCTTAAATTACCAGCATTACTCTATTCGATTCTCACCTTTCTCCTCTGCTTCCCCCATCACTAGGCCAGGAAGCATTCTTCCTCCTTTGCTTTTTCCCCTCAGATGAAACCCATCCCCAAAAGCTAAGACATCAAAGCAAAATGGCAATTTAGGAAAGGAAAAAAATGTACCACGGGAAAACACACCTATTTTTACAGATAATAAGCCATTTAAGGTAAATCTTGTCTCTGCTCTGGTGACTGCGGTGGTGTTACAACAGGAACAAGCTATTAAGATAAGGCATTCCTGAATTCACTAGCTGTCTGCCTTCTTCATAAAGGTGCCTAAAAAAAAATTAAAATATTTCCTTTGTGAGTTCACTGGACTTTCTGAAATTATCAACACAAAAGTTGTACTAGAAAGTGGGATACGCTAGAGTACTTTTCCAGTATCGTTTAGTATTTTAAGAATTACTAGAAACATGTACATAATAGAGTATTTTATAATAAGCAGTTATTGACAAGTTCTTTAAAATGGTGACTGGGTGCTCTTAGTGAGACTCCTGATTATGATGGGTTGGTGGTTTTTTTCCTTCCAGAAGAAACGTGAAAAGTTTATCAATTGATAAACTCCACTTTGTTCGGGATTTGCTGACGCACAATTAGCAACGGTACATTGCAAGGAACTCAAGGTTACTCTAGATAACAACCAACCAACCCAGTCCAGGGTCTTTACTGAGCCAAGAATCCAGAACTCAGCAACTGTATTTAAATAATACCAAGAATAAGTCAGGCAGAGAACTCAAATAGTGTTATTACAAACCCAGTTAATGCTGTTGGGAGCATTCAGCAGCTGTATTCTTTAGATTCAATCAATTTTAAAAAATTAAGTATTGATCATTGAGGGAAGTCTGCATTCTGCTGTTCAGCCACGGACGCCAGCCTGGCAGAGGGCACTGGGAGGAATGGAAGGTGGTCACCACCAGCAAAGGACTCCCACTGCCTGAACAGCACAGGACCTCTTGTGTCCAGGGAGCAGAACTGCCACGACTACTTCCCTTCGGAGCAAAAGATCAAGCAACTACGTGTCAAAAAAAAGGAATGACAATTGCTTGGTTCGATTTCTACACCCGATTCCTGTGCAACACCATCGAAGTACTGGAAAATCACCTACATGTTAAGACTTGGAGGAACACCTATGGAGTATTGCTGGTCCGCGTATTGTGAGGTTTTTATTTATTTATTCAAAAGCTCCAGAAAAGCAATCTGAGCAACCTTCTTGGCCCTTCCTTCCTCTACGCACCATACATCCAGGTTGGGTGTCATGAAGAGAGCTTCCACTCCTGCTCGCGTCTGGAAGGGGAAGAGCAAGGCTTCTCTGAGGCACTACCGAGCTGTACTTGCAGAGATGAACCAGCTCTTTAGACTTCAAGAACAATCCAGCTAAACTGGAATTACACTTTGAGTTTATACTCTTAAATAGAGAGTTCACACGCTTCCGGAGTGGAGATCGTCCTAATATTTTTCTGCTGTACTTGTGGAAAGTCTTCCAGTCTCTGGAAAATTCGGGCCAACCCACCTTCTCCCTCTCATTCCATTTTCAATCGTACTGACTATGGAACATACAGTAGAAGTCATTAAGCTACATTTCACAGTTTATGGTTTTAATGGTTTTGCAACATTAGATGCACAACACATTTTCAAGCATCAAAAACTAGGCTTTGCTATCTAACATTTCATAAAGATAATAAAAGTTAATGAGCGCTCATGATCTATGATCTGACAAGACATCTGTTCTGTTCTTTCTGAGATAAAACACTCGCCCTGCCTTGTTCTGGCACAGTAGGAGAGAACAAATATAAACCAATTAATCTTTCTAAACTATAAGCTATATTAAGTTATAGTTTCTCAACAAGCTTTTCATACCCCGTTGCTAATAGGCCACAGGTGTCCTAAAAACAGTCTTTCAATGCAATAATTAAATCCCACGAACTTCACATGGTCATCTGCAGCAGACAGCACTGTTTTGCATTTCAGCAGGAAAAAAACTGTTCAAAACGAGCAATGACAAGGGCGCTCTTATACCAAGAGTCCAGTATCGAGGGCTCTGTTCCCATTTTCTACATATTTTCATCGTGCTTTTTTATTCCAGGAGTATTTCAACAAAATTTCATTCTGACCTATCGAGGCAGTACTTGGAACGAATATCACAAGAAATACTACAAGATACTTCATACGGGACATGACTAATATTAGTATGGAGGAGGAAAGGGTAATCTGCTTCTGAACCATTTCTGAGGCTGTAGCAGGGAGATCTGTCATAGGCAACTGCTGAGAACATTAAAACTCTGTGCTCTGTTACATTTCAAAACCAGCTGCCAAGCATTTTAGGAACAGTTTGGGAACAAACTCGGCTTATTGATACCTATGTCGTCTACAGTATAATACAAAAGCAAAAAAAAAGAAATCTGATTCTTTTTTCCCCTTCACTCAGCCTTATGGTATGACATGTTTTGGACACTAGGCAGAGTATGCAAGGTTTCTGTTTCCTACAAACTGCTGTGTATTACCACGAAGTAGAATATGTGAAATAAAGAAAAAAAAAAATCACAGATTGTGTAGTAGTTAATGAACAGCAGTATTTACAGTAAAACCCTTGGATAAAGATAAAATCCTAGTTTACATAAAGAAAGCAGAAGTACATAATTCCTGACAAATACCTTGTGTTGCTCAAAACACCATCCTGCTATCAATCTACCTCACAGAGGCACACAAAGAAATGAGCTTTATAGCCAGGGAACCAAGCACTGCCCAACTGTGCAGAACAGTGAAGTACTTCTGCTAACTGAGGGATCCAAGATAACTGGGATTTAACACTAAACCCCCCTGCAGCCTCACACATCTAACCTATTTAAATAGTGTAAGCTTCCTTGAGCATGCCAGAGACAAACGGCATCTCTTCACTGATTGAAGCAAGTCTAACCAGCTTTCACCGGATTGCCCTGCTGGAAGAGTCTGCTCTTTCTGCTAACTGAAAGCAGTATTCTCAAGTTGCAGCCACAAACACCGCGTAGGAATTTAAACCAACATTTAGACGCACATGTGCACAAACAGAACCAGAAGGGAAATAAAGCTAATAGGTCTAAGGGTAAAGCTTAGCCCTACGGAAAATGACTGTGGCACCACAGAATCAGGTGCTTCACAGATTTCTCTCTCGCACCGACAGAGGTCATGTACGCTTTAGGTTAAAACGAATAAATAAAATCTGAAAAAACAGCACCAAGCAGCCTAGACAGATCAGCTGGTGAACTCAGGGTACACATGTATCAGCACTTAGTGTAGGAAAACATGATCAGATCAGTAGCAGAATGTTGAGGACCTTGAACCTTAAAATTTACATCTTTGGGGGGTTTGCTATGCCTCAACTCATTTACTAACTCTTCAGATCACCTCTTCTGATCAGCTAGGTCCTGTAGACATAATTAGATGGTCATCCATTAGTATTTGGTACATATTTGGATCATGTTTCTCTGTTCAGTTTCACCTGGACAGAATCCAATTAACATTCTCTGCAGCAAAAGCATGCAAGCGGAGATGACCAGATTAATTAAAAGAAAAAACAAAATCAAAAGCAAACCAACACCAAAACAACAATAAAGCCCACACTCCTAACCTGAACTAAAAGAACAATGTAGGTCTACTCCAGGATCTCTAAAAAGCAGTTACGGAAATGCATCATCTACCCCAACCTATGAGGCTACTTATCATCAAAAACACATGCTGATGAGCCATTGCTGTATGTTTTTACATTTTGAGTAATATATTCTAATTTTATATAAATTTTGACATGAGATTCTAATTATTATACTCTTGCCTGTTAGCCTCCATAAGCTCAAGTTCCTTCCTTGTGCATTTGCTTATGTGTATCCATACAATTTGACAATGCCTTCTCAAAAGCTGCTTCCCTGACAATTCAAATATAGTAAGATGAATAAAATCCTGAGGGGAAAAAAGAATAAACCACCCACAAAGACATAGAAACTTGTCACATTCAGATTCTGGTAAAAATATTAAAATTTAATAATACTTTTTGAACATACAATTATGTCAAGGAAAGAGTAAAGGCATTCAAACAAATGGATATAGACTTTAAATAATATTTACAAATTCTAAACTGCAAGTTGACTATAAAGTCACAAATACTTTAAATATTTAGAATATAGTGTAAATTCTAATATAAATTACATATTAACTTCATCTGTTATTTTTTCCAGTGATAACAGTCTAATCTTTACATACTATATACATTAAAGTACTAAAAAGTTATAAAATTTTATTTCTGTTACTATGCAAATAAATGGAAAATACATCAGATTTGTCTTACTGTACAAAATCCAAATTGAACTTTCTATAGAGTGTTCTCTGCAAAAATAAACGGCACTTTCACATGCAACGAGGCATAAAGTACAAGTCTGTCCATTAGTCGTACGCCATTTGAGTGTGAAGTAAACTAAAACACAAATGTCGTTCAACCATATAGTTGAAAATCAAAAGTAAACTGGGGAAAGAGATTCTGACAAAACTTTCTGAATCAGACTGAAGCAATAAGGAAAACATGTAAATCGATTTCCATACAGACCTGTCATTTTACAAAATAAAAATGCAACACACAAGTTTGTTGTGACGGTATCAAAGTTACTTCTGACAACAGATAATGGAGGAAAAAGCTGATGATCCTGTATGAATTCTGAAGCCCAGCCCTGCCAATGGGCCTCAGCACCTAAGCTGCTTTTCTATTGACAGTTTCCAAAATTACTTCTGCCACTCTGAATCACACATCAGTAGTCAGACGAGTTTTCTAGACTTCATTAGGCCATTGTGTAACCATAGCTTCCACAGTGCAATGCCACAAGAAGCCTGTCCTTAAGGATTTCTTTACTTGGGTATTCAGGTAACTTCAGCATGTTGATACTGAAAAGAAAGAAAAAAGTCATGTGACACTTCAGCAGTAAACCCCCCAGTACCCTGAAGATGTCACATTTACGGAGGAAAACAAACCTGTGCTGCATTACAGTACCATTGAGCATTCAAATATATTGCAGATAATTAGGGGTTTTCTCTCACTTCAGTAAATTTAAATGCAACAATTTAACGTGAACATTCCCTTATTCATCCCACCGCCTTTAGTTAAGCAAAATGATGTAGTAAACAAAGATCAAACATAGTGTAACATCATCTGGGTTAAAACCTATCACTTTTACGTTGGATAGTGAATACTTCACAAACTGTCTAAATTTTTTTTTTGGCCTTTCAATGAAAATATTCAAAAGAACTGTGCTTCTGACTGTGACTGACACGAAAAATCCCTTTTTTAAAGATATCTCAATGAGACCTGTTAACATACCATGTGCTTGATGTTGGTAAAAGATTTGCAGTATATGGCACAGCAGCAATCGTAAAGTTTTGCAATCCACTGCCACCCATTATATGGGCAAAACCACCATGAGGGACCCTGGAACTGAAAAAATACACAGAAATTAGACCATTACAAGAACATTATAAGCCAAAAAATACAATCTTTACACTGCAAATACCTCTTACTGCTACCTATGACCAGTTACTAAAATTTTTATCAAGGTTCCTCTTTTCTTATCCATATCAAAATTCTCATTGTCTAAATATTTTTAATTACAATATTGAATAACACATGAATTTACATTAGGCATCAAATTGTTTGAATGATATTTAAGAGAATTCTGTTTGCAAACAGGACTCATTTCTACAACCAGTTTTTATAACAGAATTTTATCTCAGTTTAGGCAAACATCTATGGTTATTTATATTTATAGTTTAAGAAATACTGCAATGAGTAAGACGGAACACAAGTCTCAAGACGGAGCACCCAGTGATAGGACGGAAGGCAACGAGCACAAACTGAAATCCACAAAATTTCCATTTAAAAATGAGAAAATTTTTTTTACTGTGAGGTAACACTGGTCAAACACTGGAACAAGTTGCCCAGAAAAGCTGAGGTGTCAGCATCCCTGGAGACAGTCAAAACCTGGCTGGAGAAGACCCTGAGCATCCAGCTCTACCTGACCCTGCTCTGAGCATGGGGTTGGACTAGATAATCTCCAGAGGTTCCTTCCAATCTCAGCTATTCTGCAATTTTACAGCTAGCAAAGAAAGAATCTGATAAAAGAAAAGAAACCTTCCAGAAATATATAACAGCTGTTAGAATTTTGGATTACAGGTACTTACATTAAAAACAATGCTCCCATATTCACAAAATAAAAGTAACTGTAAAAACCAGGAGCAACAATGAAAAAGAAGAATGAAGTAATGTTTCCACTCACAATAAAACTACTTGGCAAAAATGCAAAAGAGTAAGGGTTGCTACTGCCACATGTTAAGGAGCTAGGATGGAGCTCACAGTAATACTTTTTAAACATACCTTTAAGAGCTAGCTATAGTATCCAACACATAAATCTGTATCGCCTAGCTTAATGATGGCAATATAGCTCTAGCACTGGTATATAAGGCAACCACTATGGAGGGAAGTACTGATTATTTTCAGCACACTATTTCTGACACACAAATGGAATTGTGCTCACAGCCACAGTTCAGAACAGCTGTAAAGATTTTACAGCAGTACTCTTGTATACCATGGTTTTGGCTCGCATTTCTAATACAGCGTTGCCTCCCCTGCACTGACATTTTTTTCCCCTCCAATGAACCAAGAGAATTCCACGTTCAAATCAGCAATAAAACACAGACGTAGCTGTTGAAAATTTCTCATTCAGCCCACTATTAGCTAAAAGTTTTTACAATTTAACTTATTAAAATGTTTTTCACACAACAGGTCAAAATCATATAGTATGATCAGGGCTTTGAACATTCAAAAGTAACAGATGGCTACACACTTACACCTCCAAGAATGAGTTTTCTTTCCAAGTAAAACACTGCCAATACAGTAAAAAAAGCCTTCCAAGTACGTGCAAATAATATCACAAGATCTTACCTCTCTTACTGCATGTGCAAGTCGTCTTCAACAAGAGCAACAATACAATTTCACAGCTTTGGAAACTTCAATATTTCTAAAACATTTAAGTTTACATCTGAATCCTAACTTTTCTACCTTTTTTTTCCCCACCTACAGATTTTGCATAGATTTACATAAAAAGCAAACAGCGTAGAAGAGATACTTTAAGTCAGTTCCCTTATGTTTTGTTTTACTTTTAAAAGTAGTCATATATCTCTATCGCATTTATCAAACACGCCGAATTTCCCTTAAAATAGCATACAGGTTATTACTCAACAGAAACTACAATCCCCTAGGAAGTTAAAACAGCAATCCTGATACTCACAGAATATCAATAAAGTAGAATTTATCCTGATAAGCTGCCAGCATTTCCCTCCAACTGTTAACTACAAATCTGATCAAAAGTTGCCAATGGATTTAACAATAATTTAGCCAAACACAATTATAAACACCAAACAGACCAGGAGGGGAAAAAGTAAAAGCACGTGGAATTGCTACTACAATCTCAAGCAGCTGTCAGCACAGAAAAAGTACGTGGTATATGTAAGTAAACTTTCAGATCCTTACCAGGAGGCACAAGAACATTTTAGGCTTTTTCTTAAGTGTGCTAAGACCTCCAAACACACAGAATCTGCTATTAAAACATTGCTCTCGACAACTACTCTACTGTTAAAAAATGGCTCAAAATTGGTATTAATGATGAATGGAATGGTGTCTCCGCTGAAACTGCCAAAGCAAGACTTCATTACATTGAAGAGAAAAAGGTGTAAGAATGAGGGAAGAAGTCAAAAGGTAAAGTTTAAGAAATATTTAGACGTGTCAGAGAAACACTGAATACGTAATCATAAATATAATTGTTTTCTTTAATTAGCTAAATTAATTTCATAGGCTTTAATTGGAAAAAAAGAATAGTCCACTTCACACACACACCCAAAAAAAAAACCAAAACAAGGAAGTGAATACACGGAAGAGATTAAAGGGAAACGGAAAAAACAATGAAAATTTTGAATGCAGCCTGCCAACAAGTACACGCAGAAACAAATTCTTCACTAGGGACAGGTGATGCCAGAAAAAGATCGTAGTTTGAAATCAGATATACTTTTAGTGTACAATTTTACTTATGATACTGGCCTGTACTAGACTAACTGGCATTCCAGCTCATGGGCAATTCAGCATCTAAATCTTCCATGCCCAGAAACTAGGACTGTCTGGGGACTTACTTGCAAAAATGCCAACTGCATTCCACTATTAGAGGCAACTTTCAAAAACTAAATTTTTATGGGAAAACATACACGTTACATTTCCATTACTGAAGAAAAAACACAATAGGTTCCTACTAGCTGATACAGAAAAAAAATGAGCAATTTGGTTTTAGTTTCCAGCTCGGAGTTCTGAAGAGATACCAAAAATTTCTTTCCTACTAGCAAGAAATGGGTGAGAACAAGTCGGTATGTGATTTGTGACCAAAATTAATGGTGCTCAAGCACGTATTAATCGGACAACAAAATTGTTTACTTGATAGAAAGCATCTCTTAGAACCCAGCAGATTATTGCAAATGCCATGAAAGTAGTGAATACCACTTCAGTATTATTTGGAATGTTACAACAAGTATTTGAAACGTGACCTTACATCTTAAAGATCCTTATTTGCTATCTAGATTTAGAAATGGACTAGTCCACTAAAAATGAAAGACCAGCAGCTGGTGTGCCGCAGATGTGCAGTTAGAACTGCAAGAATCATTTCTGCAGAGGGCAAAAAGAAAAGATTGATGTGCACAGAACTAGCTGCTTAAATTATCTGTGATCCCTAAAAACAATGAAATTCATAATAAATCAAGTGAAACTAATAGAATTTGAAGACTGTGCCATTTGATGATACCTCTGTGACTGAAATTCCTTAGTATAAAAGACAAGGGTTGATGATCTTCATTCGTATTTTACCACTGCTTAGCCACAAAACTTATAAACAAAAGGTCAACTACTTTACTAATCCTAGAATATGAAGGGAACATCAAATAAAGAAGATGGTGCAATCTCTACCTGCCATCAGAAAGAGACATTGATTACACAGCTCAGGTGCCACATGTACGTCTATGGATCCACTTTGCAAAATGTCTGTATACACAAACTCAGCAACTCACCCGCCTGACACGGGCATTTATTGCTCAAAACCTTCCCCCATGGCCCCCAAACCATAAAGGAAATAAAAGTGGCTTTCCCTGAAGAACAACTAGAATTTAGGACAGAAATCCTATATAAAGCACACACAGTCTTGCATAAGGTTACATCTTCACTTGATCTTGACACGCTGCGCTAATGTTAAATTCAGCTCGGCTTTAGAAGGATGTTCTGTTTACACTGACTGAAGTGATACCTAGTTATCTCATATATTAAAGCCTATATTGATTACTGAAGAAGCCAAGAGCCACATAAATATGCAGCAGGAAGACGAATATAAAGCACAGTTAAATTCACTACTGCCTTGTTAAAAATTGCCTGGGACAGCAACTTAACTATACAAAGACCTCTTGCAAAGCAGCCAAGTATAATAAATAAGTAATCAATCATTTTGCTGGCAATACAGGCAGCAAAAGTATTAACACACACTTTGTCTACTTTGATCAACATATGGAACTATGCAAAATAGTTTCTAGTTAGATGATCTTGTATGGTAGTCTCTGAAGTCTCTTGACTTATTTCAGAGTATCCAGACAATATATTTGTTGTTACAGAACAATTTCTCACCTGCCAGTAACAAACTGTAGTAGCAATACTCTCTCCTCCTGAGTTAGTTCTTCCACGACATCCCAGAACCACTAAATGAAAAATAAGTTAGTTTGTATTTTCCATTAAATACTTGCAGTACTTGAAAGACAATGGTAAAACAATAAGTGGAATATTTGTGTTTGTTACTTAAATGATGGGCATTTTCATATGAAATTCAAAAGTAACTAAGTCACTTAATACAGGAATATAGCATAAAAAAATGTCCACAAATTTCATCCAAAATAAGCTTCCATGAACATACACAGAAAATGACAACAACAAATGCACCCTTTGGGGGTTAAAATGCAACAGTCTACATTATTAAAAATTTTACCTGTATAACTTGGTCTCCTCTCTCATAGCCGCTGGTGTACTCTGTATTTTTTAACCAATCATTCACATCAATTTCTGGCATACCAGACAACAAAAGCTCCTTCAGAAGAAGCACAGAGATTATGATTAGTTCTCCTGACTAACCATTAATTTCAAGTGTTTATGCTGTTTTTAAAAGTAATGCTTTAAGAAGTACAAAAGTAACAGTGCTTTTTCTGTTTAGTTGCAATCTTATGGAATCTACGACTAAATTCTAATACAAGAAGATTCTTGAATTCAAGTAACTTCATGTGATCTTTTTAAATTCAAGCACATAGTATTAAGATGTAGAAATTATTGCCAAAGAACCTAAAAGAACCCAAGGAATTACTACCAAAGAACCTAAAAAGCTCTGAGTTTTGGCATAACTTGAGATGCCTTGGTTACAGAAGATCAAACCACCAGAAAAACTTAATTGGAATTTGATTTTGTGACTCAGAAAAAGTCAAGACAACAGACACCATCTCCTTTCTTTTAAAGCACTTTTGTACTTGTGAAAGAAAGTAAGAAAAGGTTTGAAGGCCACAATATGCTGATCCTATTTTGAAATTACAATTCAAGGCATTTATCACTGGCATGTGAGGGAAGATTAGCAGGGCATAACCAGAAGAATAATCAGGAATACACATATTGAGATCCTCACTGATAGATGCCCAGGAAAAAAAAAAACAAGTGAAAGATACAAAATGTTTATTTTTTGGGTACTGACCTTTACTTCTACATCATTACACTACTGATTAAGTATGCTGAACAAAGTATCTTTAAGAAGCATAGACATTTCTGCTTACCAGTTCATATTCATCAAAAAGCTGGATCAAAGATGGTGGAATGAACATATGGAAGCCTTGTAAGAAGGCATTTATTTGAGGCTGAATGGCTCTTGTCATTCTAAGCTCCGTGACAAGCTGGACATACTCAGCCTGCAACACAGAAAATTACATTAAGATATACAACAGCAAAAACACATAGTGCTCATGCAAACTCTCCCCCACGCGCAAATGCAGTCCTCAATACATTACAAATATCATCCTCCGTAAAATATTAAGAGTCCCTATGCACTTTCCATAGACAGATGCAACCCAAAATAATTCAGAAGCCCCCTCAGAGTTCAGAGCCCCTTCTGCTCTTCCCCTTTCACTCCTTCCAAAGAAACTTCCCAAACAAAAGTGTTTAAATTGTAACGCAAACCAGTCAAAAAACAGGGATTTGGATTAAGAGAAAGGAAGTGAATAAAACTTAAGTTTGTCATGCCTGCATCTAATAGAATCAAGGTTGAGATCATCTAAGGACATAAACAAGGCAATGCTTGTAAAAAAAAATATTCTATTAAGCAAACTGACAGAACTCAGGAAAAAGGGTAAACTTATGAAGGAATATTTGTGAGACAAAAAGCTTTCTTACTATCCCCCAGTCTAACAGAATAATAATTTCTTCTTTTTTCCAAGGTCTTGAAAATCTCCTCAGTTTTTAAAACGGAAAAAAAAAGTAGAAAACAATTTCATACCATAACCATGTGACTAGACAGTATTATAAATTGCATGCTTTAGAGATGTGGGGGCCCTGTCCCCTTTAAAAGATGCCAGTTAGAAAAGTAATCCACCAGAACTTTGCTTTTGTTGAAAACACAAAAGCCTAGGAGGCGGTTAATGGAGGAAGGTTTTTAGAATGAGACAGACAAAAGTGTCTACATTAAATCTGTATAAACATGTCTCATCGACCCTGACAAAACTATGCTAGTCTAATAAAGCTTCTTTACTCAAGAAAAGAGCTTTCTACTTGAGAACAAAATTTATTCCTAGATTATTTAAGGTACTCACTTTCAAAGTAATGATTTGGCTTCCTAATCATGTTTTTTAATAATGAAATCATGAAACATAACTCCCAATTGAACCATCTCAACTATCACCTTCCTTCTAGACAATAATCTTACAAAAATACTACCTTCATTTTTAATTTTAGAAAACATTAACCTAAACTTTTAGGTTCTGAACTGGCACAAAACCAACTAATCATTCTTTCTTTCTTCCCTTTCAGAAAACAGTATTTTTTTAAAGGCAGCTCCTTACATTCACAGAAGTATAGAGGGGTTGCCACTTGCTTTGCAGTTGGAAGATATTTCTAAATGTGTTACCACCATTTTATTAGTGTAAGACAATCAATTTGTTAAGGAGCATTACCTAATCATATCTTCAAATGCAGAGCTGTTCCCAAAAACCTAGTTTCGATCTAGTAATCTCCCTATGTTGCTTCTACTGTCAGTGGAACTGAAGACACCTCCCTTTCCTAAGGAAT
>VXBO01013342.1:54273-66617 GCA_013400135.1 Rhinoptilus africanus | reverse complement strand
TAGAGGAACCGCTTCTGGCGCTGCTGCACTCGCAGGGCGCCGGGTTTTGTTGCAATTCCTGTGCAGTGCGTCTGCCAAAGATGTCAGGGGCTCTGTAGAGGTGATGTCCTGTTCAAAACCCAATGCAAAATGATTTTAGGAAGGACAAAACTTGCTCTGAGAAGAGCTGGAGTCCCCAGAGACGTTGCTGGCAGCACGGAGGGGAAGGGGACGTGCAGAGGACCTGGGCAGGGACATGAGGGACCTCCAGCCTGGTAGCAAGGGGTTTGGCTTGGCAGCCCCCACAGGGCTGGCTGGGGTTTGGCTTTCGCCTTCTCATCGCCCCTTTGGCAGCCGGTCCCCAGTGGGTCCGGCTCCGCTCCCGGCTTCTCCCTCACCATCAGCTGGAGGCGGCTCTTCCCCATCCCTCCTTCTCCATCCCACCCTTGGACAGGGAAGAATTTCACAGTGCAAAACCGAACCAAGAAAAGCTGGTTCCAGGGGCTGAGTTGGTACCCAGGGAGGTTTTCCCCAGGGATACTGGCCCGCTTGCGCCAAAAAGCTCCCATTCCTCCAAAGCGGGGTGTCCCCATTGGAGCGCAGCACCTCGGGGCACATGGCAAAACGCCGGGTGGGTGGACAGGATTCCTCCCCACTTCTGCTGAGCGGAATTTCCCTTATTTCCTCGGCTGCTGGCGAGCTGGGAGGCTCTCGCAGTGGCTGGGCTCCGCTCCTGGGCACCACTGACAATCTCTGGGAGCAAACACCCATCCAGCCTCTTGGCCAAGGGCCGGTTTGTCCCTTCTGGGTAACGCCAACCCCGGGGCAGGGTTACCTGCCAACCTCCACCTCCTCCCAAAATTTCCCTGCAAGCCAGGAGCCCCCATCCCAGTGCTCCCAGTTGCTTCCCATCCCCTTATCACGGGCAGATTTTGGTATCCATCCTCCAGGTTTGGGTAATTTCTTGCAGCATGAGCAGGACTGGGCTGATGGGACCGTCCTGCGTGGTCCCCCCGGGGCCGGATCCTGCCAGGAGCCAATGCAATTACCTCCTCTATCACCTGCAGCTGAGGCTAAACCCCTGATTGTTCCCAAATGGGGTGGGATCATTCCCATCCATCCGTCCTCAAGGGACTGATCCTGCTCCTGGGAAGAGTAAAACATCCCCTAGTGAGTAGGGAGCCTGCTGATATTTTCAGGAAAGAAGGGAAAAACAGGGCTGGGGAGAACAATAGGGTTTAAAATATTCGGAGCTGATGAATCAGCCGGTGTTATCTTGGGAGCCGGAGTGACACTTCAATGGAAAGCTGCTGGAAACTGGGGGAAGGAGGAGCCCCTGAGCAGCGGGGAGAGGGTGGGCGAAGGAAAACAGCTTAATTGAGGAAAGGGAAATGTCTCATTAATGAGGTTTTTGCACCGGCGGGGTGAGGTGGTGACGTTTTTGGGGAGGAGGATGAGGAATTTGGGTCCCGCGGTGGGGGAACTCACTTGGAAATTTGGGCTTTTGACAGACAAAAGATGGGGAACGTGGGATTTGGGGCTTTTAGCATCCGCGGAGGATGAGCTCCGGCGTTGTGAGGCTCTTTTGTCCCTGAAATAACAGCACTTTTTGTGTTGTTTGAGCGATGGGTGGGGTGGGTTTTTTTCCTTGTTTTTTAACATGTTGCTTTGGGGGATGCCAAATAAATAAATAAATAAATCTACCTATGCGTTGTTCCTGCAGGATCTGCCGGGAGGGAATTGCATCTTCCAGAGGGTTTGGGGGACACTGAGTTGATTTCCTATCCTCCTTTTCCTGCCTCAAAGAGGAAAGGAGCTTTAATTATTGCAGAGTTGCCCGCTGGCAGGACCGGGGAGGGGTTTCCCTGGGAAACCGGGGAAATTAGCGGGAACCGGCTAATTAATCAGTCTGCTGCAGCGTGTCGGGTCGCGCAGGTCTTTAATGATGGGTCTGTAAGCGAAGGAGAGAGTTTGGTCATTGCACCGGGCCCTCTCACCTCCCTGAGTGTCATCGTTAAGGCTGTGAAGCTGACCAGTATATCCCAGTATAACTGGGGATTGCAATAGTCTGGTGCGGCTCCTGGGAGAGGAGCACGTTGGGTCTTTTGGGGGTGGGAATTGGGTTGAAATAGCGATGTGTGGAGCTCTGTCCCCTCCCAAAACTGCTGGAGTCCTGGGTTTTCTCCGTTAACAACCCAAAGATAAGAGAAAAAGACTTCCCTGGCTCAGGCCATCCCTCTGGAGCTGGGGAACGGGAGCCCCAGTGCTCCCAGGGGACACCAGCCACCCCCCCACGGCCGGTCCCTGGGCTCCCCATCCCTCTCCATCCCTGCTCGCAGAAGGAATTAAACAGCAAATTTGAGCCGAATTTGTAACCTCAAAAGGAGATGGGGCGGGGGGGGTGTGTGGGAAGAAATAAAGCCCATGGAATTATACATAGTGTTTGGATTTGGGTTTTTTTTTCTCTGTTTAAATGATGAATTGCAAGTCAAGAAGCATCTCTTCAGGGTTGAGAGCCTGAATCCAGCCCAGGCTGCTCCAGAGCGAGGGTGGTGGGAGATATCACCCGCGTCCTCCCCAGGAAAGCCAGATTGACTCCTTTCCATAAGCATAATAACGCAATTACAAAGTCAGCCTAAACCTGCAGCACAGACAAAGAAAGAGGCGGCTTCGTAATTAATCACACGTGTGAGAAGAAAGCCTGTGACATTAGGGTTCGTTATTTGGTGGATTAATTAAAAAAAAAAAAAAAGAATGTTTTTGGCAGTAAGTAACGTGGGTTTAGGCTGCGGAGACGGTCCCTGGAAATAGCTCATAGGTGCATGGCAGCTCCCGTGTCGCTGCATTATTTAGCCGGGCCGGCTGCTGGTTTAACTGGGCTGTGAAATCGCTGGAGCCGGTGCCTGGCGTCGTTTTCTGAGGGCGCTGAATGATGGGAGAGGGGTCTCTGAGAGATGCTGGAGCTGCACCCTGCTAGAAATCACCTCCCGGCTGGAAATCTGCTTTTCGCATCCAGCCCCGTGCTCTTTACGGTTTCCCCATTCTTTGGGAACTCGATAAACTTTTCACAACTGGACGCGGTAGAAGCAATAAGGACTTGAAATATCCAAAAGTCTCATTTAGCGGGAGCAGGGTTACAGGCTCCGACACCCCTTTCCATTGCATTTGCACTAAATCCTCATTTGCATTTAAATTACAAACGTAATTTGGGCTGGAGTTTGAGCTGCTGGGCTATTAAAATAAAACTCTATCTTGATGACAGGCAGCAGAGGGACGCCTGGAATGCCACTGGTGCGATACAAAGACTTTTGGTTACCGGGGCTTGCAAAATCACCTTGAGATTTCACACAGGTGGGTTTTCCCAGCACGGGAGAGTCTTTAAAACTTGCATTTAGAGGTAGATCCTCTCCCATCACTCCCGAAAACACCACCCTGAGCGGGACTCTGCTGGTTTTCAGTGCCTGGGAGTTAAAGGAGAGCTAGAAACTGCTTACGATCTCTTCTTTATTTTTTTTTGTAGAAAGTGTGGTTCCTATACAGAAATGCCATCGAAAGCCCAAAATCACGAGGGCTGGAGCTGGAAATATTGGCTGAAGCACTTTGCGCGGTCTCCAGCTCCATCACGCGCAGAGTAGTGGGGGGGCTGGTATAGCTGGGGGGTGGGATGGGGTCAATTTAATGTCATACAGCTATAGACAGAGAGAGATACACAGAGATATATAGATACAGATATAAGTACAGAGTGCCCACCAAGCATCCCGGCCACAATGTGGCTCTGCCCAGGCAGACACAAGCTCCCAGCAATGTTTCCCTGGGTCAGGATTCAACCCCAGTTTCCCAGCCCGAAATGGATCTGGTGGAACTGGTTTTTCAGGAAGCTGGACCAGCCCTTGGGCGCCTGCCAGGATGCAGCTGGAATGGGCAGGTGGGTGATGCTTGGGGTCTGTGGGGTGATGCTCTGGGTCTGTGGCATCGGGAGGGCTCCAGTGCGGCGTTTGCCATCAGTGTCCTCTTTTCCCTAGGAATATTCACTCTTTTTTAAAATTTTTTAATTTTTTTTGTTCATTCAGCAAAATCTAAGCTAAGAAAAGCCATGTTCCTCGCTGCACCCTGGGCTCCCAGCTCTGCCTGAGCGCGGCTGCATTTAAAAAATCATGACTTGAAGCCTTTTAACCCGCTTTAAGGCCGTTGCAGGCACATCTCCCAGCAGGCTGGGAATTTGGCGGGACTCCCCAGGATGGAAGGATCCCATGGGGCTGGGAAATGGAGGTGGTTGAGTTTTGGAGGGAGAAGGTGGCCGAGCTGCCTGCAGAGTCCCTGCAGCCCCCAGCACTCGTGGCTCGGCCCCCCCGACACGATGGCGTGTCCTGGAAGGGGCTGTGCCGGGGCGGAGATGCCCCATCCGTGGGTGATGGGGTTCATCTCCCCGCTGCCACCCAATTTCTTCGCTCTGCTCTCGGCAGCCACTGCTGCTGGGGTTGGAAACGCTGCTCTTCTCCGTGCCTCTACCAGCCTTGACCCCGGGGTTGGTATTTCCAGGGAACACTGAGGCACTGGCTAAGGTGGGTTGAAGAGATCAATGATTTTGGGTCATCACATTTTGGGGGTTTTGTTAACCCACAAATCGAGATATCAAGCTGGAATTTAGCTTCATGCTGAAGCCTGGAGTGAAACCCAAGATGTCCTGGTCCACAGGGTGGGACATCCCACCCTTGTCGGGACATCCCTCCCTTGTCAGGACATCCCTCTCTTGCCAGGACATCCAACCCCTGGATGGGACATCCCATCCTTGCCAGGACATCCCACCCCTGCTGGGACATCCAACCCCTGCTGGGACATCCCAGCCTTGCCAGGACATCCCAGCCTTGCCAGGACATCCCACCCTCACCAAGACCTCGCCATGAACCATCTCCAAACCAAGAGCCTTTCCCACCTGAGGATTTTCCCCCCAGGTTAGGTGGAGGTGGAGAGCTAAAGGATGGTCTCCAACTCCTTCTGGACACCTTAGTCTCTCTTCTTATGGAGCTCAAGCTCAGTCTTGTGGGACCCTGGGGGTTTGCCCCCAGTTCCTGCACTGGAGATGATCCTGCTCGCCCTCCTGCACCCTGTGCTCCACGAGCAGCCATGCTTGTGGCAGCAGGGGATGAGAAGACCAAGTGTGCCTCTGCCAATGGTCCAGGACTCCATCTCCACCTGCAAAGGGGTCCTGAGGAGCCCTGGGTGGGAGATGGAGATATCTGGGCTGATACAATGCTGAACGAGAGGTGGGGGGACGTGGTGCGGGCAGACGAGAAGGATTGCTCCAGTAGCGATTGATTTGAGATCTGAATGGGCAATTTCACCCTTCTCGGTTCGTTTGAAAAAAGAAATGGGGTTTGGCTGCCTCGGCGGCGCTGCCTTCCTAATGAGGAGGCTGCAATTTCCACAGGCTCCAGAGAAAGGTAAGGCTGGTAAGGAGAGGTAATGGCTTTGATTAGGCTAAATTGACGCAACTGGAAAAACCAGAGACGCGACCCAGGCTCCCCATCCAGCCCACGAGCCCCAGGTGCAGCCCGGCGCTCGCCTGCTTCCTCCAGCTGCATCAATTTGTCCACTAAATGCTATTACCACTTCTTCTGAGCCTCCTCCTCCTCAGCCTGGTTGACCTCCCGTCCGCAGCCGTGATGGTGGTAAGGTGAGAGGAAGGGAAAGTCTCGGCTGCCGGGCACTGGTGGGAGGAATTCAGGGAGCGGAAGATTGGGAGGAGCCGTCAGTCATCATTTAGCAGGAGATAACGCGGTCCAGAGGTCCCTGGCTGGTGGCTCCTGCAGGATGTTCTGCCTTGGAGCTCGGATCCTTCTTTGGAAGGATGGTTGCTCCATCCAGGTGAGTGCTAAGCATCAAATCCCCGAATCTCTGCCTCTTGCGGGCTGTGGGTCCTTTCTCAGTGCTCGCACGACCTCTGCCCCTGCTCGGGAAATTATGAAATGATGGTGATATTTTTCCACTCTTCTACTAGAAAAAAAAAAAAAATCCCATAAAAAAATCCTACCCTTTTTAGCTTTGCGATGAGTTCTGGGTGGTGCGGTTGCTCATCCTTCACCCATCGGGCAGGGAAGAGAGAGTTCTTGCAGTGCCGCCCGTTAGTCCATCCTAATTGCTTTAGCGCTGCGTGAAACTCCTCAGGTCCTTAAAAATTGCTCCCTTAATGAGATCTTTCTCAGCCTTAATGGCATTGGAGGCAGAAGGGTGAGGAGGAGCGGTTCCCCGCCACCCTGATGGATGCTGGGCCAGGGTAATTTGGCATCGGCACGTGGATGTGGGGTGAGCTTGGGACATGCCCCGCTCCCCACCAGTCCCCTGGCCGCATTCCCAGCATCACATCCACGTCTAGGGCTGCCCAGGCTGAGGCCAGAGGTCTCTAAATAATACAGCAACGACTTTAACAGTAGAAAATTGTCCTCGGGGGCCAGTCCTGGTTTGAAGGACTCAAGTAAAATTTTTTCCTGTGGATCTGGAGCTCTTTGATAACACTGTCTCTGAAGCGGCATAGTTTTCTCTTCCCATCTCTGCCTGGTTTTTGGACACAGCTCAGATGGGGATGGAGTGAGGTCCCATGACGTGGCATCACCCCCCCCCCGACACAGTCGCCTTCTGCCATGGGAGCATTTTGCCTCTTGTCTCAGACTGCGATGCCACCTCAGCCCATGCAGGAGGAGAAGCACATGGTCATTGCAATTGAGGTGTCCCAGGATGCCTGGGCTTTGCTGACAGTCACTTGTTGGAGGGTGACAGCCCTTGGGGGGTGTATGGGGCCACCGACTCTCCCCAGCCACAGTGGGAGCAACAGCAGAGCAGCTCTGCCCAGGTTGCCTCTCGTTTTGGTCCTCTCCCTACATGACTTGGGTCATGGGATGTCCTCCATCCTGGATTCTCCAAGATGAAAAAAAAAGACTTTGAGGCCACCGCCCTGCTAGAGCTCCGTGGTGGTGACCTGGGTCACTTCTGAGCGCAGGTCGTCCCCTCCGTGGCCGTGGCAGCCCCCTTGGAGGCTGCCCACCTCTAGTCATGCCGGCTTGTTGCGGGCTTCAGAAGGGGTGCAGGTGGAGACATGCTCCCGCATGGTGTTTCTGGCACGGACGAAGCTGTTCTGGTCCACGCGGGCTCGGAAAGGCAGGCAAAACTCTCGGAAACACCTCTTGAAATTTTCATCCAGGAAAGCGTAAAGGACGGGGTTGAGGCTGCTGTTGGTATAACCCAGGGCGATGCAGAAATGCAGGCTGGCCACCACGTAGGGGTTCTTCTTATCTATGTCCACCAGCGTCCAGACAATGACGAAGATGTGGATGGGTGTCCAGCAGATGATGAAGGCTGCCACCACCACCAGCACCATGCGCGTGATGCGCCGCAGGTTGCGGTCTTTCTCCTTGGAGCCTGAGAGGAGGCGGACACTCTTCAGGCGAAGGATCATCAGCCCATAGCAGATGGTGATGACCAAGATGGGGACCATGAAGGCGAAGATGAATACACAAATCTTGGTCACGGTGTCCCAGTAGATGGGAGGATCGGGAAACTGGAGCGTGCACAGCACCATCCCATCTGTGGGAGAGAACACGATCAAAGAGGGAGCTGGTGGAGTGTCTGCTATGAATTACCATCTGCTTGGTCATGGCTGGGGCATGTCCACACTTGATAAAAACACAAGGAGACAACAAGCCTACCCACCAGCTCTTTGGAGAGATTTGCTGGGCGCTTTGTGCCACCAGCCCCCTGCCCTTGGGGTGCCGATGGGATGTAGTGGGTGCAGCAACCCAGGGACTTACTCCCTGCAGAGCCACCTGGGCCATCCCCCCCCATCCCCTCCCAACCCCCGTGGTGGACACGTCCCCATGTCACCTGTCCACTTCCTCAAGATGCCCAGAGCTTTCCTAGCAGCCAAGGGCTGGTGACCTCACGCAGGAGCTGCAGACCTTAGTGTGGGCCACCATTAGGGGTGGATTTAGGCACCTGATTTGCACCCCGGGAGCTGGGGAGAGGCACTGGTTGCACTGGAGGTGGGGAAGCGGGAGGACAGTTTCTGGGACCATTTCCAACCTCTGCAGCCAAGATGGAAAATAACAGTGTGAGGATTTTCCATGGCAGGGCATGGTTAAGGCCTCACGGAGGGAGTGCCCATCACTGAGCTCAAACCTGCTACAGGATCAGAGTTTGCCAGGAGGGTCAAAGACGGGACAGGAGGGGACCTTTCCCCAGGAGCCACTTGCCTTTTGACTTGGTGACCGCCATGACCATGATGGGCACCCCGATGAGGGAGGAGAGCACCCAGATGCAGACGTTGATGATCTTGGCCTTGGCTGGCGTGCGGAAGTCCAGGGCCTTAACTGGGTGGCACACAGCGATGTAGCGGTCCACGCTCATCATGGTGAGGGTGAAGATACTGGTGAACATGTTGTAGTAGTCAATGGAGAGCACGACTTTGCAGAGCAGCTCCCCGAAGGGCCAGGTCTCCAGCAGGTACTTGGCGCTCTGGAAGGGCAGCGTGCTGGTGGCCAACGCGTCTGCCAAGGCCAGGTTGAAGATGTAGATGTTGGTGGCTGTCTTCATCTTGGTGTACCTGGGGGTGGCAGAGAAGGTCAGAAGGTCAGGGCTGGCTTCCCGTGGCCAAGTATGTGTGCAGGCAGTCAAAGCGATGAGGAGGGGGCACAGCCCGGCTTTCCTTGGCTGCACGCAAGGTGCCATCACCCTTGGTGGACAAAAGTACATGCTTGCATCGTGCCCTTCTGCAGCACCAATGTGCTCAGCACCTTTCTGGATGGACCCCAGGGAGCACTTTGAGAAAGGACTTGGGTTCTTGCACGGTTTTAGTGTGTGTTGAAGTCCTGGTGCCTGAGCACGGGGTCACACACACACACGCGACCTGCAGAACGTGGCTTAGAAGCTGCTGAAGCAGCTACCCCTTACCGGACCAGGGAGGGGACACTCATTCCCGTGGCTGCCTTTATTCAAAGGAAATCTGCAGAAATTTTCAGAGGAGTAGCTTCTCTAATTAAATCGATTTACTCCGCTTCCCCAAATCAGTTGCACAATGTCCTTTACCTCCTGAATCCTCCTTTATCTGATTTTCCACCCAGTAAATTGTGATTATCTAGCTTGCTTCCCTGTCGAGTTTACTTGCAGAGATTGGATCAATTACCCCCGGAAACAGGCCATCTGGAGGCAGCCCAATTAGCCAGGCTGGAGCTCCAGAGCCTTTGGGGAAGCCTGGCCGCCTTGGCCATGGCATGTGGCTCGGGGCACGGTGCCACATCCCCCAGGGTGTTCAGCAAGGGCTACGGCCGCCCATGACTGGCACGCCAGCTCTGGTCCTCGTCACATCATGGTAAGAGAAACACCCAGTCCTGGGTGCCAAAACGTTTCCCGAAGGGATGAGGCATTGTTTTGGTGGGTGCTGGGGATGGGTGCATCTCTGGAGGGGTTCAAGGCCAGGCTGGACGGGGCTTGGAGGAACCTGGGCTGGTGGGGGGTGTCCCTGCCCAGGGCAGGGGGTTGGAACTAGATGGTCTTTAAGGTCCCTTCCAACCCAAACCAATCTGTGATTCTGTGTCCTCGGAGTAACCAGCCCTGCATGCGTTGCTCAAGGCGATGCCCTGAATGGCACAGTTGGTTTGAAATGGAAGCTCATCCCTGGTCCCCAAAGGGGCTGTTGAGGGGTCCCCAAAGGGCAACACATTGGGGTTGGGTCGGGGTGGGGGCTCTGCAGTCGCCCCCCCGGGCTGTTTGCTAGGCTGAAGTCAGGGCTACCCCAGCGGCTCCAAGCCTCCCCATGATCTCCCTTCCAGCACGTCCATCACCCGCAGCCCCAAGCTCATTTAGATGCACCCTCGTTAATTAACAAAAGTGTCGGTTTGAAGACAAGCGTCTCCCTGCATGGCTAAACCTGCCTGTAGCATCCCCGGGGTGGAAGTCCTAGAGGCAGGGGGCTGAATTCAGCCCTGGTGCATGAGAGGAGACAACCCCTTGGTTGCCAGATGAAAGGACACTGGTGCGGCTGGTGGAACCCCATGGTGTGATGGGGTACGTGTAGTAAATTGGGGTGAGGGTATTGAGTGGTTCCAATCTCAGGTGGTTGATGCTCTTCGACCCAAGCTGGAGACGAGGAGAAGGGGTTGGTGTAGGAAAAGCATTCCTGGCCTTGATGATAATATCAATTCCCTTTGTTTTGTCCATTTCTCCATCTCAGGAGGGTCAGGAGAGCGTGTTGGCGGGGAGGAAAGACACGGTAGAGCCAGGAGATGGAGGCTGCGAACCCCATTTCTCTCGGGGAGAAAACAGCAGCTGGAATGGCACCCACCCAGCTCCAACGGCATCCCCTCCTCATTCACCTCGGCTGCAAATGGCAGCCCCTTGCCAAGGGTGGAAATATTTGAGTTGAACTCATTTTTTCTTTGAAATACAGCATAAAAAACCCCAAGTCTTTTCCTTGAAAAGCCCTTTTCAGTTCTCGTTAGTGTTATGTTCCGAGCTCTTTTGTGAATGCATCTCTTAGGAAAAAAAGTTTCATTCCAGGTTAAACAAAAACCTGATAATTTGTGTTATTATCAGGTTTTTTGCCTCACCTAGATTAAAAAAAAATAGTTGTTTTGGGTAGATTCACACTTCTTTGATCTCTGCTTTTTGAGTAAAATGAGAAAAAAATCCGTTATTCACACCATGCTCGGCCGTGCGGGGTAAGCGCGTCCCCAACCCCCTGATAGATGTACTGGGGCTGGGGGGGGCAGGGCTGTAGCCCCCTCCCCGGGGAAGATGGGGCTGTGCTGGGGAGGGCAAAGCAGCGATTGAGGATGAACTGGGATGATGAGGATGAACTGGGATGATGAGGATGATGGAGATGATTGAATTTATCCCCCGGGGTTGGGGTTTTGGGGCAGGATTCGGCCCCCTCTAGGACTGGGCTGAGGGACAAACCCACTGCATGGAGTGGGGGGGTCCATCGCGGTGACCCCCCCGCCGAGCTACAAATGAAGCCGTTGCGAACCGGCCCCTTCTGCTGATGGAGCTTCCCGGGGCTGCCAAACCCATCGCAATTAAGCCAGTGCCTCGATTGGGAAGTTACGCACTTGAACAAAACAATCTGGAAGGTGTTGAGAGAGAGATGATGCTCGAGGGGATGGAGCGAGCGCAGGACGGCTCTGCATCTCGACATCCTAGCATCCCGGCAGCGATGCCGGCATCCACACTGCCGGGTCAGAACCCCTTAGCTGGCCAAACCTCTCAGAGGAAAAATAAATAAGCGAAAGAAACCCCTTGCAAAACTAAAAAGCTAAAAAGCCACCGCCTTGGGCTTAAAGAGCCCAGTGGAACAAAGCCTGTGCCCAGCGAAGGGGTGCCCCAGCAGCCTTTTTGGGGGGCTGGTGGGGGGTTGACGGGCTCTGCGGGGCCCTGGGCGCTCGCAAGCCTGAGCTCGCAGCTGCAAATCACTTCCAGGGGTGTTTTTAAAAGTGTCTGACGATGATGCAGCGGTAATTGCAATGCCGGTCGCCGTCAGGGCTGACGGAGGGTGCTGGGGGGAAGCTGAGCTCTCTGGGGGCTTTGGGTTTGGGGTGCGCTTGGCTCTCGGGGTGGGGGGAAAGGGTGGGGTGTCCCTGGTGTCTCTTTGGGGAGCTCAGCTGGGGCCACAGCACAGGGTCCTGCGTGTACCTGCTCCCCGGCACGCAGGGGCTCTGCGGCATCCTCAGCATCCCCAGGGACGCCGAGGTCCCCGAGCCCCGCGGGATGCGCTCCAGCTGTGCCCGCAGGCTGGAGGCAGTGGGAGGTGACACCAGGAGACATCCCCAGGGCCGCAAGGCAGATTCCCAGCATCTCCCCGGCAGGGAGGCCTGAACCCCAGCCCATCCCATTTCACAGCCCTATCCTACATGGATACCGGTTTCCCCAGTGGCGCTGAACCAGTCCCAGCCTAAACCACCGGGGAGCAGCTCTGTCAGCGAACCCCTGTCAAACTCCAGCCCATCTCGGCCACGCGAGGGACAAAGGTACATGTCCCCACGGGCTCGAAGGACGGCATTTAATTCCATTTAATTAAGATGCGTTTAATTCCAGCATCCAGTTGGTGGGTTGGAAAATGGGGGAGGGGGGTGGGCTAAGAAACCACGGTGGTGGGATGGGGGGGGATGCTGTAGAGTCAGGGTGACATGGGTGAATTAAATAGGGAGGATGTTGTTTGCACGTTCAAGCCTTCTCTTTAAAATGCCTTCCCTCTTCTCACAGAGCAGCACCAGCTGGAGGGGGTCTAATAACACCCATCCTTCACCGTGACATCGTACGTGGCGTGTGCCTCTGCGACAATTACTTTCATTTGCTTTTTTCAGTCTAAGGCTGATTTTTTT
>VXBO01013342.1:37062-49673 GCA_013400135.1 Rhinoptilus africanus | reverse complement strand
TTAACGGAGGAGGAAAAAGCGGGAGATGATTTCTCCCCAAAGATTTTTGGGAACCCAGGAGGACACTGAGCCTCCATATGTGCCGCTCACCTTGTGCTGTCTCAGAGAGCCTTGCTCCGGGGCTCCGAAGGCCATGGAGTGGGTGAACCAAGGAGTCAGATCACCGGGACAGCCTTGCCGGGTATATAACTACAATAATATAAGTCTATCTATAAATATATATGCCTAAATTTTATGTATTTATATATATATAAATTCAATTTAAATATAAGTTTGGCAGCCATCTTGAGTCCCGCCTGTGACAGTTCAGGGCTGCGATGCATAGAGGGGAAGCTATGCTTTTTATTCCCCTTCCCTGGTGCTTGATTTCCCATTTTACTGGATTTTTGCCCCACATTGGAAGAAGCGACTCTGGGGCAGCCGGGTGCGATGGCTTTCAGTGGGGCTGAGGGTGTCATTTGGCAAAAGGAGCCGCCCCACGTGTCGGCAGTATGGGCGGTGCAGTTCGTGTGCCGCTTTCTCGCCTCTCAGAGCTACACAAGCAGGTTATTTGGTTTGCCTTCGAAGCAAATACCGCTCAGACCCGGAGCTCAGCATCTCCAATGGATCCTGCGGGGGTGGGGATGGACTGAAATACCACCGTGGGTGCCGCATCCTCGTCCCACCATTGTCCGTGACCCTTCCTAGCGCCCAGGTGCCGGATGGTACCTGTGGACAAAGACACATCACATGTGTCGGTACCTTTTTTCTCCACCTCCTTGCCTGCTTTTCCACTTGCCCTCAACAAAAGCATTTTGTGGGGTTGTTGGTAGACAGAGTGTCGCATCCCCGTGTGCTAAAGAGAAGCCAAAATATCCCGCCTGGAGTGGCAGCAAATGAATAAACCCCTCAACAAACCCACAGCACCAGAAGTCCAAAAAATCAACTTGGAAAGTTTCCTGGAGCTCTCATCTGCACCCTGCCAAGAGAGGGACTTTAATCGCACGGCTTTGCTCCCAGTAGCAAAGGCAACCCCTTTCCTGCGGGGAAGGAGGGAATGTGGTATGGAGAGGGAATATGGTACAGGGAGGGAATATGGTATGGGGCCGGAATATGGGATGAGGGAACGTGGTACAGGGAGGGAATGTGGTACAGGGAGGGAACATCATGTGGGGAGGGAACGTGGTATGGGGAGGAGAACGTGGTATGGGGAGGTAACATGGTATGGAGAGGGAATATGGTACAGGGAAGAGAATGTGGTACGGGAAGGGAATATGGTACGGGAAGGGAATGTCTCCCTTCAAACCCACCAGCTCCTTTCCCTTCAGCCCAGCGAAGCCGTCTGCCCTCGGGGCTGCGAACCAGTCGCCGGGGTCTGCGGGTGAAACCTAAAAATAGCAGGACGCGTAAGAGGAGCCGGGAGGGGGATCGTCAGGCGAGGAGGCAGTTGAGCTAAGCGAGGGAGACAGCAACCTGGGCAGAGCACAGCGAGCTAAAATAACTCCTTCTGCTGCAGGAGGAGCCTTGTCGGGACGGCTGGGGGCCGGGCCGCTGGGGTTATCCAGGTCAAAGATGGGAGGCTGGAGACAGAATCCAGGCTCCCACAAGGCTGGAAATCCAGGCTGCAGCAGCCAGAAAAAATACAAAACAAAACAAAACCCACATAAAAAGGGCAGGGTTGTGTTTGCAACACAACCTGCGGGAGGGCTGTGGGGGTCTGTACTGACCATCACCCCCTCACCCCAGGGATGGACCCTGGTCCCAGAGCCAGAGAAAGCAAGGCACAAGGAGCAGCGGGGAAGTGCTCTAACGAATCCTCGGTGATTAATGGAGATGCTAGGTCAGGACAGAGAGTGGCCAGGCCAGAGCCCCATGGTCCCCGCGGATCCTGGTGTCCCTTAGAGCATCCTGGGGATGGGATGGGTGCTGGGACCAGCCTCAGTGAGAGACAGGGACCGGGTTACGTGGTGGTGTAGGATAATTACTAAAATTGGTCAAAAATATAAAAGTGTAGCAAGGGGGTTTATTTTCTGCCAAAACCGCTTTGCCCCTTTCACACAACAGGTGGTGAGAGTGGGCCCATATGGGGTAACACAAACAGGAGTCCATCTGTCTGTCCGTCCGTCCATCCATCCATCCATCCATCCATTCATCCATCCATCCATCCATCCTTCCTTCCTTCCTTCCATCCATCCACCCCCTAACACAACTGATACACCAGATGGGATTTACCAACCCCACCACCTGCTCCCACTGAGCTGCCGTTATACTCCTTCAGGACCTGTTCCCCCCCATCCCAACTCAACCCCTTCAGGCAGGATGGATGGATGTGCCCGGAGAATTTCTGTCTCTCCCACTGCATCTATGCAAAACCACCTGGATGGAGCCCAGCTGGTGGTGAACCACCCTGTTTGCACCCACTTTCCCTTGATTAGAAGGATGTGCAGAATCACACCGCAGGGAATTGCAGCAGAAAAGGTTGCTCTGTTTTCTGTAGGTCTGAGATGTTTTGGGGGTCACAAGAAAGGGAGCCAATGAACCAGATGTTCCACGAGCATCAGCCCAACTGCACCGGTACCCACTGAGCTGCGGGTCCAGGCTGCTCCCCCCGGCTCCCCAGGGCTCATTGTTCTCCCCCCCGCTGACAGCTCCAGGTAAATTGGCCTTGAAGAGGAAAATGGGCTGATTTGTGTGTTTTATTTTCCCACGTCAACAGATCTGAGTGTTTTCATACCTTGTGGGGCAGCTGCTGGGAAAGAACAAAGCCCGTCCATCAGGGGAGTTAAAATTAGATGAGATTCTTCTCTGCCTCGCCGTTATGCGTGTCTGAACGGCGAGGGGGGGTGGGTTCTGCAGCATTATTTCCTCGGCATTGTGCGCGGGGAGGCTGTCTCCAAGGGCAGGGTATTTGCATGGCGGTGGACGCGCTGGGAGATGGCCGGGGCTTGGAGCTGGGTTGGGAGGTTGAATGGGAAACCTCAGCTCGGCACTTTGCCAGCATCGATCCCATTCCCAGAGATCAGCAGTGTCTTGGGCAGGGGGGGGTGATGCCACCAGCATCCTTGAGATGTTCTTCATGTCCCCAAGGCATGAGGGAGACTGTCCCTTCGGGGCTCGATGCCAACGCCAGCCTGCCCTGAGCCCCCTGCTCCCACCCAGGGCTGGGTGCACCGAGGGTCCTCACAAATACAGGGTGGGTGCATCCAGCTGGTTCGTCCTATTTCCTTGAAAAATGCCTCCAAATCAATTATTTTATATGAGGCGTTACCAAACCTTTTTCCTTCACCCCAGCTGGTGCCTGGCCCTGTAGCGGCGACGGGGATGGGGCCAGTGTATGGCTGACAGACACCGCCAGTGTCCCCTGAGCCATGCTGGCAGCCAAGGACGCCGCACTCTACCCCAGTCCTGGGGGACTCAATCCCCACAGGAGACCCTTTTTTCCCTGATTGTTGCTTATTTAGGTATTTTCACACCCCCCGCTCAGTGCCGCCTTCGACTGACAATGGAGCATTGATTGGGAACTGGCAGCGTCTCCCCGGATTTCAGGGAGCTGTGAGGCCGGGCTGTCCCCCCTCCCCACGGCTGGCTCTCAGAGGTGGCATCACCGCTTTCCATCCGAGGCGCCTCAGGAGCGTTAACAACCTGTGAGTCATCTCATAAATGAACCATCTTGGGAAGGGGGGGGGTGCGGATCGAGGCGGGATGCTGCTCCGAGACAGAGCTGTGGTGGGAAAAAATAAAGCTTTGAGCTGCTGGTGGAGGGAATCGGTGTCGATGTGAGCACAGGGCTCCCCATCGGGGCTGGGTTTTCCTGGGCAGGGAGTAGGTCCCTTGAGGATGAGACAAGGGGACCGCGTGTCCTGATGCCTATCCTTGGTCGTGACAGGGGGACATTGTGTGTCCTGGTGCCTGTGCTTGGTCGTGACATGGGGATGCTCTGTCTTGATGGCTGGCCTTGGACATAACATGGGGACACGGTATCTCCTGGTGCCTGTCCTTAGTTGTGACGTGGGGACCATGTGTTTTGTTGCCTGTCCTTGGTTGTGACATGGGGACCATGTATCCTGGTGCATGTGCTTGGTCGTGACATGGGGACCGCATGTCCTGGCGCCTGTCCTTAGTTGTGACATGGGGACCGTGTGTCCTGGTGCCTGGAGCTGTCTGTGACATGGGGACGCTCTGTCCTGGTGCCTGGCCTTGGACGTAACATGGGGACTTTGTGTGTCCTGGTGCCTGTGGCTGGTGATGACAAGCTGGAGGCACAAAGGCCTGACATGCAAGTTGCACTACCAAGGGACAGGAAGGAGTTCTGCAACCAGGTTTCCTAAGGGAATAAGGTCCGTTTGTCCACCAGGATTTGCCAGCGCCTGTTGCCGTACCAGCAGGACAGGGATCAGACCCAGACCAGACCTGGGTTAGAGCCTCTGGGCCACCTTGGACCACCCTGGTCATGGAGGAGGCAATTTTCCTTCTCAGCATATAAAGTCTTTAGTTTTTCTGCAGCTTTTTAGCTTCATGCCACAGCTCCTGGAGCAGGGAAGATGCTCCTGCCATGGTCCACGGTCCCCACAGCCCAGCCACCACCGGCACATCCGCCGCGGAGCTGGTGCCAGGAGCAGGATGGGACTGACAGACCCGTGGGTGTTCAGCCTATTGATTCACCGCCTCCGAGGGCTCTGCAGTTAGCGGGGAGGCAGCGTGTGCTGTCTTTGATGTTGTGAATCCAGGTCAGCACTCACCCAGCTGCGATCCTGCTGCTCTCTGACTGCGCTGAATCGCAGGGCACAGCCCGGCTCCTCTCCCCCAACACCGTTTTGGTGCCTCTGGCTCCGGGCACAGAGCTTGGATCTCCCATCTGCTTCTTCACATTCCTCCAGATATCCATGGGATGGGTTAGTTTGGGGTGGGGAGAGGAGAGGAAACCTCCTCTCAGTGGAAAATCGATGGAAAAAGGACAGGAGGGTTTGGCTAAGGTTTGTGTTTGGGCTGGGAAGGATGGGGATTTGGGTGGTTTGCACCTGGAGACAAGCCAGGAGGGAAAACTGGCTTGTTCCCATGCTCTCTGGGAAGCGCTTTCATCGCCCCACAAGCCTTGGGATGCCGGGCTTTCCTAGCCATGGCAGCCTCAAACCCACCTCCTCCACTCACCGCAGCCCCAGCCGGAAAAATCACAAACATCCAGGGATTGCTCCCATGGCGAAGACGCCAGGAGGGAAAACCGAGACCTGGTCTTATACTCTCTGGGAACTGCTTTCATCGCCCCACGAGTCTTGGTGCTCCAGGCTTTCCTAGCCAAGGTAGCCTCTAAACAACCTTTCTTCACTCTTCCCAGGTCTGGCCTCAAAAATAGAAGTTGTCCAGCGGTTGCCAGCTTCAAATTGTCCCGTAGGATTTGAGCAGTACCAGGACGTTTCACATAATATCCAGTCCTAAGCTGTTTTCTTTCACAGAAAACCACAGCTGCAACGCTTTCAGGAAAAAAAAGGCAACAAAATTACGATCTTATGTAAGTAACATTCATTTTCTAAACAGACCAAAACCATCCCATCCCCTCACTCTACTTAATGAAATATTATTAATTAAATAAAAAGGAAATAGTGAAATAGATGCAATGTTTACAAATCTGTATACAAAATCCTATCAAGATCCCAGGGAGATCCCACCAGCAGACACTGGGGAAGTTCCAGCCTGGATGCAGTGACGCATGGAAAATGGAATCTGGGAATGGCTTCCCCTACCCTGCAAGCCTTGGGGTGCCCAAGCAAAGCCTTGTGGCCACCAGCCAGCCACTTGCTTTCCACCCAGCTCATCCCTGCCTTGTCCAAGGAGCATCTCCAGCAGAAGATCTGACATCACTTGTTGGTTGGGTCCTTTCTTTTGAAACATCTCCCCCTAAATTAGTGGCATTTCAGGCCCGGGGTGCCCTGAGGAATGCAGACACAGGGACCACCAGGCGTATCTCTCTGACGGCTGCTGAAGACTGAAAGCATCTGGCTGGAGGTGCCAACCCTGCCTGTGTCTTCAAATAAATTGCTGCATTTGGGGGCTTTGGAGGCGACCAGCCTATTCCTTGAGAACTGCAACCACCAGTGGAACATATGGGAAGCTCCATGTCTACGGTACCGGTTTCCAGCCCTGATGGGTGTCAAACACAGCTGTAAGGTCAGGGCTTGCCCTGTTTCTCGCGGTGACACTCGTGCATCCTCCTTTCCTGGGTGTTATGAATGTGTGCGAGCACCTGGGGAGGAGCAGAAGGCAAGAACCTGCCCTCAAAGCTTCAAATAAGGTGATGAATTTTCCCACCCTCACCTCGCTGTTCGCAGTGATGACACCCCAGCTGGTCCCCTCTCCAGCCCTTTGCCAGCGCCGAGGGCTGTGCTTTGCTTTGCTTCCCAGCCTCATAAAATGAGATGCCCGCTGCCATCTGTCCTGGCTTGTCCTGCTGGCCTCAGGAGAGCATCCGGGGCGCGCAGCACCTCCTCCACCCAAAAGGACACAGATGGTGGCTGCCCAATGCCATATTTTTCCAAGACCGCCACCTGCTTCCCACGCTGATGCCCGGAGCAATGCTCTGCCATGGGACAGAGCCACTGCCGATGTTCCCGGTCCATCAGCCAGCACGGGGAGCCTCCGGAGACCGGGGAGATGGCATGGCTCTTCTGTGGTTATGACTGATGCTGCTGGTGTCCATCTGGGGTCAAACAATTGAACGCTGGTTGCAATGATGAAGTGACATGGGCTGGGAGGGGATAAATGGCTGTTCCTGATGAAGCCAAGGGGTGTCATCCAGGGAAACGGGGTGGGAATGCCAGAAAAGTCTGGGATGGAGGGTTCTCGGAGGGTGCTGGCACCCCTGGTTTTGTCTTTACTAGCAGAGAGGAAATACCCAGACACGTCTGAGCTGAGGTGGCTTAAACTACAAGTTGAATCCCACCAGTGATGGGTCTTGGAGGAAACCCCTGGCAGTGCCAGAGCCTGGTATGGGAGCACGACCGTGGCCCTGGTGGGATGCTGGGCACCCCCGATCGGCAGTTTTGGCCACCAGCGCTGCGGTGCCGGTGTGGGGCTGGATGAGGGCAGGGAGGAGACAGGAGCCGGAGGAAGAGGAGCAGTGCCAGTGAAGGCTGCCGCGCTCAGCCATCGCTTGTTCCTGCTTCTCCCAGCTTCCAAGGCTGCTTCCTCCAGCCCACAAAACCTGACACAGCTGATCCCAGAAGATGATTTCTCTCCCTCCACCGCCACTTTTCTTTTTTCTCCTGAAAGGCACAAAAAATCCCCCCCAGCACCTCGCAAATGTGCAACATCTTCCTCCCTCCTGCTCCCACTTTTCCTCTCCAAAGCCAACACAGCCCGGAACAAAGCTGGGGACAGACTCAGCTCCCTTGACCCCCTGGCCACGTCCCTGTCCCCTTCCTGCCTGCCACAGCCTTGGGAAGATATTTGCAAGGAAGATTTCTCCTCCAGAGACGGGGTTGGGGTTGCTTTTTGCTGGAGAATCCTTTTAGGGCTGCAAACCTGCAGGTCCCACCTGTCCCATCCCTGGGGATCTTTTGGCCAGCCCAGCCCGCAGTTAAGTAAAGAATAGTAATAAGGAAAAATTGAAAGTGGCAGTTAAATGGCTGGAACAGCTCTTCTTCCGTATCTATCTGTCTGCCTACCTAAATATAGACATATATTTCCTAAACGCAGGATGCCAGCATCCCCACTCAGAGCCAGGTGAAGCGGCTGAGAGCCAAACACAAGTATTTTAAAGCAATATTGAGTGACCGATGCCTAACGAAACCCTCGGGCTGAAGGAAGCGCTCCGCCGATAGGAGCTGTTCATTCACAGAGGAGAGGAAAGCAGGCTGGAAACAGACTTTTTTCCCCTCACCCAAGGTTTTGGCTGCAGCAGTTTTGGGGGAATTGGGGGGAGAGGTTGTTTTTGATGTGTAAAACCCTTCTCACTCCCCAGCTTGCCCTTCGGGAAGCAGCCCTGCTGCAAGGAGGTGTTAGCTTAGCCCCAGTGCTGTTGATTTAAGGGATTTTTTTTTTGATTGTTTGTGTTTTTAACTCTCCTTTCCCGTGCAAACGCGGCTGTGCATCTCCCACAGCACAGCAGGGAACAAAGCTCGGTTGGGGGGTGGCTGTGGTCCCCAGGAGATGGGGACCCTCCTGTCCCCATCGATGCAGCAAGGTGCAGGAGCTGGCAGGGATGCAGCTGAGGGACTGGGAGCAGGGATGCTGCCACGGGTGAAGGGAGGCAGCGTCTGCCCATAACCACCTTCAGGGGGGTTGCTCCAACCTATTCCCAACCCCAGACTGGATTTTTCCAACCCGCCTGATGGAGAGACCCATCCTCCTCCTGCTCACAAAGAGATACCGGCTACCAGGGGGGAAGAAAAGCACTAATAATTGGGCTCCGTTAATGACTTGAAGTGTTCCCAGGCTAAGTGCTCCCATTTCTCTGCTAAATGAGCCTCTCTCCTTGTCCACCTAACAGCAAACACCAAATCCCCTCCTCCCCATGGCCTTGGGACCAGAGCTGTGGGTGGATGGCAAGGGGACATTTTTTCTTTGCTGTAGCCAAGATATCTTATGAGTGAAACATTTTTTTCCTCTCGCCTTGTGCTTCTACTTTTCTCCGTATCCAAGCACAGCCGGGATTCTCCGAGGGCCTGGATGACTCACTGCAGCAGCAGTGTAAGGGCATTAGCGCATGATTCCTCCCAGGGCTCCGCATCTCCCATCACCAGGAGTTTTTATATTCAGAGCAGCTCTCCTGCCCCGAGGAAATATCACGTTTACCTGCAAAATGGTCCCCTTGGTGCACGTCCCCTTGGTGGAGGGGACAGTAAGGGATGGAGATGGGTGCTGGATCGGGATGGTGATGAGGGGGCGGCTTGGGATGGAGATGGGTGGTGATGAGAGGACAATTTGGGATGGAGATAGGTGTTGGACCGGGGTGATGATGAGGGGACAACTTGGGGTGGAGATGGGTGTTGGACCAGGGCAGGTGATGAGGGGACAGCTCAGGATGGAGATGGCTGTTGGAACACGGGATGGAGATGGGTGTTGGACCAGGACGGGTGACATGGGGACCAAAGGGATGCACATACACATGCAGAGTGCCACGGCCTCACCGATGCCCACATTTACAACATGACACGCATGTCCCCAACACAAAGTTATTGTCCTCACCCCTGGTCATTGCTGCAGAGATGAAGTTGGTCCCTGCCCAGCACGGCCGACGGCAGCTCAGTCACCCCTTCGGCCCCAAGCCCAGCGCGGCGGCGGTTGCAGTTAACTCACTAATTGCGCACCGTGCTTGGCCAGGCTGCTTTGCAGAGTGCAATTAATTAGCATTTGCTTCCCTGACGGTTGCTGACCCTGCCAGACTCGGGAGTAAATTGGCTGCTGTGGGTAATGGGTTTGCTAAGAGCGGCTGGCGGTGGTGGCACGGCTCCTGGGTAATCACTTCGTTACAGGATGAGCTATTTATATTTTCACTTTGGAAAGACAGGGCGGCTCGTTGGAAGAATGTGGCCTTCAGTGCCAGCCACTCTCGGCTTTCGGGCTCTCGGGGACCTTGGAGAAAGGAGGCACAGACAAGGCTGGGGTGAACCAGAGCTCGAGCACAGCCCCAGTGTGCCACCCTGGGGCACTTTTTGCTTGATAAAATCATGGGCCGGGGGCTGCGTGTGGCCGATACACGCCAGGATGCTGCAAAAAAAACCGTGGAAAGATACTTCGGGGGTGCCGCAGACGAGCAATTCAGGGTTAGAAAATGTGCAAAGATCATTTTTCTCCTGCAGCCCAGACCCTGCCCGCTCCGTGCGGTGGGATGCTGAGGACCAGGGGATGGGGATGAGTCTTAAACATCCCCCTGAGCCCCAACAGCCCCCTCCACTTTCCCACCTCCCTCCCACCCTGGGTGCTCTGCCCGCACCCAAACCAAGCTAATTCAGAGAGCAACCCCCCCCCTGCTCACCAGCCCTGTCCTCAAGCCGCGTGGCACTTCATTATATTACTAAAGATTAATCTGCCGCTCCTAATTACCGAGTGCCCGAGAGCTCCTGGCAAGGAAAAAAAAACAAGTGTCAGGCGAAAAAAGCCAATGTGGTTTGGTTTTTTTCCCCTCTCTCCATAATATTTAGGTCGACTTACTGATGTGGGAAGTGCAGGGATGGGAATTCATGTGGACTGGGGGGGGAGGTGGTTTTATAGCATTTCTCGGGGTGTTTTCCCTGGCATCTCCTCTGTCCTGGCCCCGAGAGGGAAGAGAATACCTGGCTCCAGCTGAACATCAAGAAAGACTGATTTTTCTGGGTTTTTCTTTTTTTTTTTTTTGCTTTTAGTGGGGGAATCTTTGTTCATTTCTTCCTCCTCTGCCTGTTCGGTGAAGGCAGGGGGAAAAAAAAAAGTCTCTGCCAAGTGCTGTGATTTTAGGAAGGCTGAGATGAAAGTGCTCTGCAGACTCAGCAAACCTCTTTGGCCAGGAAACAAAAGGGCACGGGTTTTTCTTTGGGAAAAGTATATTCTGTAACTTTCCATGCAATGTGTTTCAGTTTAGAAGCAAAGGTTTGGGTCCATTTGGGGCTCATTTGATGCATTAAATCAACGAAAAGTCTGGGAGGAGGTTGGGGGATGATTTAGGGCACCCCTACAACGCAAAGAACCATTTCCCTCGGATGGATTGGGAACGTTACAGGTGACAAACGGATTTTTTTTCCCCCTTTGTTTTGCAGGAAAAGAAACCCAAACACCCAGTCAGGCCAAATCCATGGCTTTATTCCGAGTATTTTGGTTTGGCTGGGGAAGAGCCAGGCTGGGCGGCGGGGCTGTTTTGGGCAATCACGGTATATTTTTCGGAGCTGCTGATTCATTTGCATCAATGCAGAACAATGAAGGAGAAAGGCAATTGCTCAGTTTGCATCCCAGCCTGCAGCTCAGCAATTCCCCCCCCACCATTTTAGCAATATTTCTGTATTTTGGGGGGGAACCCTGCTGTGATGGTCCCCCCCCCCGACACTGAGCATCACCTCGGGGACGTCAGCCCTTGGAGCAGCCCCGATGGGAAGGTGGGAGCGATGTGGCTCTGCGCTGGCGGGTTTTCCCAGGAGAGCTGAATCCTCTCTACTGCCAAAGCAGGTCATGCCAATAAATATTTTGTGTGTTTTTCAAGGATATTAGTGCCAAGCAAGGAGCTGGAGGTGGGGAAATAACATCTATGGCTACTAGAGAGAGGGATATTCCCTTGGGATGGGAATGGCCATCCCTGCAAATGGGGGCTGGGGAAGCTGGGATGAGGGATTTGGGGTCAGTTCTTCACCTTGTGCATCCAGTTTTTATCGCAGAGGCTGCCGATGCTGTCTCAGCTTTTCCCTCTGCCCTTTGGCAGGTTGTTCTGATTTTTGAGAGCAAATCCTTTCTTCGGGCATCTCTTCAGCTCATCCCCCCGGGCCTGGAGCAAGTGGAAGGTCAGTTTAATCTATTTAATGCACGTTTTCTTCCCCTGCTGCGTATTCAAGCAGCCCTGAAGTGAAGGAGGACGAAGCAGGATTATACCACAAGGCTAAAAGCTGGGTGCATGGGTGACTCCCGCGGTGCTGGGTAAGGAGCAAGGATGTCACTTGGACAAGTTGCTCTGCCCCGGTGCCGGTGACCAGAGGAGTCAATCCCCACGGCTCTGCAGCAGGAACATCAGGCAGAGCCTCCTGACCTTTAAGGAGAGAGAAGACAAAACAGCTGATGAAGCTTCAGCTAAATATCGCTCGGGTTTCCAGCCACCACCAGGCACGCGAGCCGGCGGGGTGGCTTGGGGGACGTCAGGACCTGATGGCTAATTGTGGGGCAGCCCTAACGAGGGGCAGCCCTTTGGGTGCTGAGGGCTCTGCCGTGTCCCCTGTCAGGGCTTTTCTGCAAGCCCTGATGGTGCAGGGTGGGCCCGACGCTCAGCACCGCGCTGGATGTCCCGGCCCAGGGCTTGGTGCCAGGTCACTGTGCACCTCCATGTCCCCCCATCAGCCCTCCCCAGTTCCTCACCCCGGACTCAGAACTGGTGAGGGACATGCGCTCAGCCATTCTGACATGCATTAAACTGCGACGCCACAGCCCAGGACACGCACAGCCTTCACTGACGGATCTGGAGATGCTCCCATGGGCCAGAAGTAGCCCCTAAAACACCGCCAGCCTCTTGGAGGGGGGAACATGCAGCCACGACATGACCCCAGAGAGGGTCCAGAGGGACCCGACCCCTCCTCAGTGCTGAGTGGGGGGGTCCCACTGCCCAGGGCTACGAAGGGCGCGGGGACCCACATGGAGGGGTAAAAGCCAGCTCCAGAATTGCGTTAATTTGGTTTGATTCCGACACGATTCACCACCAGCTGCTCCACCCCCCTTCCAAGACACCCAGGTGCTCCGCGAGTCTCGGCCAAGGGTGTCCCCCCACCCCGAGACCAGCGCTCCTGAGGCGGGGGGAGCTCAGGATCCACCACCTCCTGCTCCATCCCTGTGGACAGGGACCCGCCACCACGCTCTGGGGACCGGCAACAGGGGCCATGGGGGGGGTTAGCGAGACATTGAGCGAGAGGATGGGGAAATGAGGTTGCCACGGAAACTGCTGAAGAGCAAATGGTTGAATTTTTTTAATT
>VXBO01013339.1:0-15457 GCA_013400135.1 Rhinoptilus africanus | reverse complement strand
GAACAATACTTGGAAGGCATTCCTAGCAGCAGGCTCGACTCAGTAACTTAACAAGGCCATTTCAAAGCCTAACTTGAAACAGTACTGAGCCACTACCTGAGGACTGTAGGATGAAGTAGAGCTACAGGTTGTGGTTGTGGTACTCAGACAGTGAAAGCTAGTCGTGTAGGCTTACTGCAATTCAGAATGTGGCTCAGGCATGTATAAGAACTTCTCTTAGACTGTAAACTTGACCATTTTCCCACAAATTTGGTCTCAATTGTTGTTACATTTAATCCTCACAATTATGCAAGGGAAGGGATGTTTTTTCTATTGGATATAATGAATCATCTAATAAGTACCTTTAGCTAGAAGGTTTAGTAGCCAGCTATCTGCTCACAAACTTTAAAGTAAAACAAGTTCACTTTAAGTCCTTAAAAGCCAGTGCATTTCGGGAGATAAAATGAGTTTGGTTTTTAAAATTGTAACAGGTGATAACAGAAATTACCCTGGCTGTTATGACACAAAATCCAAATATTTTGCAGTGAAATGGAAATGCGTAGCAAATTTGGGTCAAAGGATTCTGGGATAAGAGCATCTCTTGTGTAGTTCTTCCCCCTAAAAGCCTCCAGTAATCTTTTTGAACTCCCCTTAAACATCTGTGAAATCTACCCACTCCTCATGACACTCTCTGTAAGTCTTATCAACTTCCCACACTCGTTTTTCACATTGAGTGATTTCTCATGTCATGTCAAGTAGTTCCTCATGTGCTGCACATTAGCTAAACCTCAAGCATAGCTGTATGCCTGCTTACTGTAACACTTGCCTTCACTACTGAATCTGAAGCTTAACTGCTAAGCAGAATAGATTGCAGCTGAAGCAGTTTCCACCTACACATATTACCCACTGTATGACCTTATGGACATTCAGCTTTTTTTGTGAAGTGGTGCAATTAGGTTAGGGATGTAGAAATACCCCAGTTCTTGAAAATCTGTAGCTGCTACAGGCATAACAAGAGAGTGTTACAAAGCTGTTGCGGCTAAATTTTCCCAACATGGCAAAATGTTAAACCATGACACGGGTGTTAAACCATGGCAAGAAGAAAGACTCTTTTATAACAGCTACACAGAGACTGGAGGAGTGGGGAAAACTCTAACTTCAGTGCTAGTCTTGCTACTGCTTGGTCTTACTGATCTTGTAGTTGTTGGTGCTTTGCAGTGTCCTAATTGTCAGCTTGTGAAGTTCCTCTGTGACTGTGAATACCTCTGTCAGGTTTGCATTTTTCTCTCTTTCCNCTACCGGTGGAGGTGGAAATGCACCTGGTATAGAGGGTCTGCTTTCTCTGCTCTGGGCTCACTGAAGTTTTATACCTATGATTTATACAACTCTCTATTCAAGCTTTTCATTGTTCAAAATTATCTTCTGTGCAATTAAAAATGAGTACCTGGGTATCAATTTAGTTTCTTCTGTGTGTGGTCTCGTAGCAGCAGTCTTTTCGCCATTACAGAAACCATTTATATTCCTGTGATAATCATTGCTTGAAGTTAATGGCATGGTTTCCATGACTTACTCTGTTTCTTTTTCACCTGACTGCCTTTGAGCCTTTTCTCCAGAGGTCATTCTTTCCAGTTATGTCAACCATTTTCTGCATGGACTTAATTTTTAATTCTGCTTCTGTTTTCTTCTGTGTGTGAAGTCTTCACATAGACAAGGTGTTGCTTCTCTTCCAGCAGGGTTCTTTACAAAATGTCAGAGCAGGAAAGAGCCTTCAGACCATATTTTTTTCCCTTTTTCAGAAACACAGGAATGTTAACATGGGGCCTGTGTGGGATAACAAATAAAAAAAAGAAGTGGGTTCATCAAAATCGGGAGGAAATGTGTTTAGGAAGCTTCAGATCCACTATCTCAACATCACTTCAGGCTGGAAAGAACTTAACTAATAAATTTTGTTGTGTAACTTTAGATAATTCATTTCACTTACCCATGCCACGTTTATATTCTCAAGTGGCCTTCTAAAGAATTCTATGGCTCTGCAGTTATAGATGGAAACTGGCATGGAGGCTGGAACCTGAGCAGGACAGGAGGAGGAAGGCAGATATTACCATGCCTTAACACCTACCTCCCATGTGCTCTGAGAGAAGAGCTTGGCAAAGAAGGCTAGTCCAGTATCTCCTCTGGAAAAGGTACTAGGTGAGTTTGGTATCTGCTCTGGAAAAGGTACTAGGTGAAAAAGGAACTAGGTGCTCTGGAAAAGGTACTAGGAGGGAAGATAACCTTTCTGAACTGTTGGAGGTGATAAGAACAAAAGATCCATCCATTTTAACTTCAACATAAAGCTAGCAGTATAGGATGTGTTTGAAACTTGAGAAATTCATGAGGATATTTTTAACAAACTCCAATTTGGAGTGTAAATCAAGAATAGATGAAGCCATTGAAATGTTTGATACACTTTTGGAGAGGTTTGGAGAATTTTTCCTCAGGGAGAGGTAAACATTTGTTTTGGGAAAGAGAATCAGTTTCAGGTTGGTGAATTTCAATCAATTTGATTTATTACCAGTTAATGAACTTTGATTACTACTTCTGGTACTGGAAAATAAAAGCACACAAACAAATAAGCACATCAGCTTCACTCCAGACATCTCCTCTGTGCCCTTCTTGTCCCCTCTTCCCCTTATCACAGATTACACTCAGTATCTTCAGAGTGAGGAGATGCAGAAGGCTGAGCTCAGCCACTGGGGCTCCTACTCATTGGCTCTGGTGTGGTCTCCTCTCTGGCTGCAGTCATACCTCCTTTGTTGCCTCTTTGTCCCTGCTTCTGCATGTATTTGCTGTTTCTCTGCTTGGAGTTCTTGCCCTGCTCTGGGTGGCTAATTTTGCTCCAGCATTTCTCCTGCTCTACTGTCCCTCCTTTCCTCAAATATTCCTTGTTTCTCCCTTGCTCCTGCTTGGTCGCTTCTCCTGCCTGGCACTATAGCTCATACCTCAAAGTTTCTCCTGCCCTGGCACTCTAGCTCACACCTCCTCTGTTCATCAGTGTCTCTTGTGCTCTGGTATCTGCCTTGTGTCTCCTCCTGTATGTCCTGCTGCTCTCATACAGTTTCTTCTTTCTCTTCCAACTCTGGTGTTTTTTTTTCTTGGTATTTATCACCCTCTCTTAAGTATGTTTCTGCATAGGCTCCAGAAACCCCTCTGCCTGTGTCAGTTTTGGTGCACGGTGGGTCCAGTTTGCCAATTGCAGAGCCATGTGGAACTGCTGTGTTTGGCACAAGGCAGTCCCTGACCTCCTTCTGCAGATGCCATCCCTGCAGCACCCCAGTACTAATACCTCGACAGTTATGCCCATTGCAATGTGATCTCAGTATTAATGGTGTTTGTAAAAAAAATTGTATCATTTGTAAAATAATACGTGGTAGCTTGCCAGGTTGTAGATAGTAGCAAGAATTTCTCCCTACTTTACACACTGCTTCTCTTCTCCCGTCCTGTCCTGTCTGTTGTGGGAGAGCTTTAGTTCATAGTTGTTGGATTTCTTGGATTGTTTGTGTCTTCTTCAAGTGGCTTGCATCAGGGATTTCTATCAGGAAAATTTCTGAGGTGAGAGCAGTAGGGCACTAGGAAGCTGTGATCCTCCTCCCTGCTGCTTTGTAGCCTCAGATTCACTGCTTGACACCAGTGCCTGCTCATGCCATCCCCCTTTGGGCAGTCATAGACAGCGCAGTTGGGCTGAGAGAGAGGGAGGGAAAGACAGAAGCTGGAAGAGGTCACAGGAAGGAAAAACAAAACTGGGTGGTGCAAAGCAAGAAAGACATAAAAAACGTGAATTAAATGCCATAGGCATAGGTAGTATATTTTACGCATACTAAAAAAATGTTTATATGACTGTTGTGTTCTCTGCGATACTATTATCTGGGCTTGGCATGCAGTTATTTTGGTATTTTGTCCCCTTACTGTTTAATACTATTGTATTGGACTGAATAATTGTAAAAATATATATATATATGTGCCTGTGTATGTATCCCAAACACATCTTTGTCTGAAGAAATACAACATAAAATATCTAAGATTTATATTTCAATAAAAAGTTGCAAGTTATACTCAAGCTTCTCTTCTCTAAACAAATCTGGCTAAAGATTTAAAAATTTAAAAAACCTCAGCCTCTCAATGATGGCCTATTTAAATGTTTTGCAGAGCAAGTAGTTAAATAATATAAGAAATTAACACTTCAAAGAGAGGTATACAAGTTCATTTGTTTGTTTGTTTTAACATTACAGAGGAATAGCTGTAACAGAGTTTTGAAATCTGAAATGAGTTTTACTGAAACTCTTTTCATACTACATGCTATGTTTCTGTTATCAACTGGATATTTATTTATGAAGTTCTGAACTTTTCTGTTTACCTTCTAAGATTATTGGTGAGATTTAATCTATTCATATGCCAAGGTGTTAGAGTCAAAAGATTAATAGAGTCTTACTTTATTACTCCCTAATTATTTTTTGTTTGTTTCAATAGACAGAGTAAAAAATCACCATTCTAAGTAAATAAATTCACTTGAATGCTTTGGTTTCTGAAGTGGTACAATAGATAGTCATGTTTTTGAAAGTAGAGGAAAGTAAAATAGCACAAAATGTTCCTTCGGACTTTATATCTCGATATATTTTTAAAATTAATTACTGAGAAAAAAATGGAAAACTGATTACATATTTCATGCTTGACAGATAAAAGACCTAAGTTTAGATAAATTCACCCAGAATATTACAAACATTCACTTATGAACAAATAAGACATGGAGGAATGGAAAATCCATTTGTTTTATAATGTGGGAATAGCAAAACCATCAGGTGAATAGGAGTATCTGGTAGCTTAGATGTAATTGATCACTGAAAATTAGTAATGAAGAAAAATAAAGTGGACTCATACTTGAGCATCAAAAACTAGTTGCCAGATTGCATTGATTCAAACTGTAGAAGGAAATCTAATGTGACCTGAATGTCAGTAATCTATCTGTCATAACTCAAATTCTGAATAACGTAAAAATTACTGAGAATTACATACTCCACAGTTCAACAAAAAAGAGAAAGGGCAAGGATGAGCAAGACAATTGGAGATTTGCAAGGTGATTTGGGGCAACTCAAAAATAAGTTGATTTCTTAAAAGATGAAATTCTGTACAAAAAATAAAGTGAGTATGATTATTATCTGCATACATGCAACTCCAGTTCTTATAAGGGATATAATTGCAGTCATAGTAACAAGTCATAAGGCTTAAATACGTGCTTTAAAACAAGCATATTCGTATTAAACTGAAGAGTCATACAAGCTGATGCTAGTGTAATAAATATCGTATAATAAAACATTGTTTTGGGACAGAGTATTAAAATAGAGGAAAATAGAATGTGATACTTAAGAGCTACTCAAGGACACTATTCGGGTAGTCTTTTGAAACCTGATTAAATTGTCACATAATCCTTTTTTTCTCATTAACAAGGATGTCTATTTTCTGCTTGCATATAACAACTGTTTATTAGACACTTGTACTTTGACTTACTACATTATAGGTAAAGGTATTTTTTATTTTTATCACAATTATGAATGATTTTTTTTGACAAAAATATAGTTATGATGCTGTTGAATTCTAGTTCTGCTACAGTTGATGAGGGGTCCTGTTCCATTATCTTAATGTCATGAACCCAGTGTAATGCTATGGAAGTAAGTTTAAATCTTCATCTGTTTGACTGAAGAACTTACTGATGTTCAGATGCAATATCCCGCATCCCTTAATTTTTGAAATGTTTTGCTGAATTTGCATCCCTTAATTTTTGAAATATTTTGCAGAATTGAATCATTTGGGACAGTTGTTGCAAATACAAGCATAGGAATTGTATAGGTATATTGTAATACTAATGGAATCCTGACCTAGTGAAGTTGCATTTCTGGGTTAATCGAGTTATTATGAAATTTAGACTGGAATTTAAAACGTTATTGTTGCTGCTTTGTAGCTAATGAGTCTGTCACCAAGACAGTTAATTATTTCTGAATCATCAGAACAAATGAGTTAAAGTTGTCAGTCCTTTGCATTGTATCAACCATAAAGAAGGATCTTCCATAAACTTTATCATGTCTATGTCTATTCAAAATGCATATGGTTTACTTTTTGTGAAAAACTATGTTTGCAATGACAGCATCTCCTACAGGAAGAGAACTGGTCTTCTGAAAAACATTTTCAAAAGGAACTAAAAATTGCATATGTAAACAAATGTACACCCTTCTTTTCCCTAAAAAACTATAATGCTATATGCATCATTACAGATGAAAATTAATTAGGATGTTAGCCACAAGATTGTAAGAGCAATATCCATCCATCTGTGAATAAAATATGATAGTTATAACCTTATCTGTAGCTTCATGCTGATTTGAGCTCAGCGTAAGCCTTGTGAAGGATAAGATTTCCTCCTGGCTTAGAGCTGCTAGGAAGGTTGCACCCTGATAATGCATGGCAGAGGCTTCGTAATGCATTTGAAGTAGTAGTCAATTACTTGAGCTGGGATCTTTTACTATTCATGCTATGTCCGATGTGTTGGAAGTAGGACTGCCCAGGATGAAATTGGTGAAAAACTTATTTTCGGTTGAAGAAGATAATCAAGAACTGAAGAATGAGAATAAAGAAATATGAAAAATCTAGATCAGAGAAAAAGAATAAAAAGCCCATTATACTAAGATGCCCAGAATTGGATTCTTTATGTACAATAGTGCATGACAGACCAAGTATGTTAGAAAAAATGTACAATGAGAAAAAACTACAATGCTTTCTTAATTATATCCTGGCAATAAGCAAGAAGGTTTCACTTTATTTTCAGGCTATGAATCAGGGATGTATTTGATAGTAGCAGAGAGCAGTCATATCAGATAGTAATGATACTTCTACTGATAGGCAGATTTGGAAAGAGTAGCATAAAATAATAATTTGACAGTGCCCCAGTATGAAATGTGCAAATGGTAGCTAGTGACTGTCTACTGACAGGAGAGCACACTGCCTTTTTTCTGTGTTTTATAAACTGTTATCTGAGATGCAGGCAACTTCAGGGTAAGGTGAGGAAAAGTTTACCAGTAGCAATAGTTACTTAAAGTGCTGTGGATGTCCCACTTGTTTGCACTTACATGGGTAGCTGCTTTCTAATTATTGTAACAATTTTCAGTTGATTTTGGTTTCTGTTTTATTATGTTCCATATAATCTGTAATAAAAGAACAAACTGCAGTTTAGAGTACGTATGTTTGTTCAGAGACTAAGAAGGAACCACTTGGGAAGTTCTGCCTCAGTGACAGCAGATCGGCTATAAGAGAGGGTGGGCTACTTTCTCTACTACAATTGTGTAGGGACACGTAGGGATTTCTCACTCAGCAATGGTAAATGACATTCCCCCCTCTGCCTCCGCATTTTTTTTTGTTGTTGTTGTTTTTAATCATAACCTCTTGAGGAACCTTGGTATGTATAAATTCCTGTTGTTCTAATCTGGCACTCTTTGCAACCCTTTTGCACATTTGATAGTACCATGCATGTTTGTTAGAACAAAATTCTTGGTTTACAAATTAAAACTAAAACATGTGTTTGATAAATTAGCCAGTTTACATGACGTTGAATCTGTGCTTACCGTGGTAGGACAAACTATGGCTGCTAGTACATCAGTGTCCGAGTGTCCCACTCTCAAAAGTTTTACAACAAATTTGAACCTGCGGAGCAGAGCTGCGTGGAATAATTGTTTTAGCATCTTTTAAATTTTGTTGTGCTTAAGGTTAGGTGAATTCAGTGCAGCTAGGGGGAGTTTTCTTCCCCAGTCAGCTAGATACAAAGGTAATCTAGGACTATGGGATCCCAGTCCAGTAGATGTGAAGATGCTGCAGAATCTCTGCCCCTGGGTCCAACCAGTAGTGATTCTGGGTACGTATTCCCAATAGGCACATACACGCTATACAGACTTGGTTGACCACTAACACATCAAGACAGAATAATGATTTTGCAGACTTCATATACACATGAATGGCACTCATATAAACACGAAAAAAACCCCAAAAGATCTGATTCTCTTTTGCTCGCCATTAATCTTGCTAGTAGATCTATAGTGAAATGTACCCGCAATCTCTTATGTCATTTTCCTTAGGCAGCCAGCCCCTATACCCCTGGCCCCTCCAAGTCCTCAGACTTCTTGCTATATTTGCTGGCTAGTACAGCTTGAAGTTTGCTCATTTCTTGGACCCAAATCCTCACGGGTCTCTCCAACAGCAGGCCCAGACCTATTATCTGGTTTGCAGGTTAAGCCACTTTGAAGCTCACCAGTATCTTGCACATTTACACACAGAATTGAGACCACAATCAGGAAAATCATTAGAAATTGTGTGAGGCAATTGCATGAGATTCAACAAGGCTAAGTGCTGGCTCCTGCACTTGGGTCACAACAACCCCATGCAGCACTACAGGCTTGGGGAAGAGTGGCTGGAAAACCGCACAGTGGAAAAGGACCTGTGAGAGCTGGTCTATAGTTGGCTGTGTGCCCAGGTGGCTGAGAAGGCCAAGAGCATCCTGGTTTAGATGAGAAATAGTGTGGCCAGCGGGACTAGGGAAGTGATCGTCCCACTGTGCTTGGCACTGGAGAGCCTACATCTCACGTACTGTGTTCATATTTTGGGTCCTCCACTACAAGAAAGACATTGAGGTGCTGGAGTGTGTCCAAAGAGAGGGAACGACGGTGGTGAAGGGTCTAGAGCAAAGTCTTACGAGGAGCGGTTGAGGGAACTGGGGTTGTTTAGCCTGGGGAAAATGGAGGTTGAGGGGAGACTTTACCGCTCTCTACAATTACCTGAAAGGAGGTTGTAGTGAGATGGATGCCTGTCCCTTTTCTGATGTGACAAGTGACAGGACAAGAGGAATAGATTAACACTTGAGTTCAAAGATGAAATTGGATGCAAATCTTGAGGCTAAGAGCTCTTTCTATCCAGAAAAAAAAAAAAACCCAAACCCCACCTACTCATGCCCAAGACTTCAAGGACAAGTCACATATTTGGTATACCCATGACTTTTCCACTGAATATTTTTTTGCAAGTTCTATTGCTGTCACTGAAGTTCTGAAAATACCTTGATATTTTAAATGTAGCACGTGAAATAAACTTCATTTCTCAATATTTCTAGGCATGTCACACACACAAAAAGTAAGAGGCATCACAGTTTGGAGACCAGAGAGAAAATGACCATTTTAAAGAATTTCAGTATGTTTTTCTGTTGGGTTTTTGTCATGGTTTTGGCCAAATTGGCCAATGACCAGCAACAGATGCTCTTCCCCAACCTCTCATACACAGAGAGGAGGAGAGACAAAGAGATTTATGAGTTTAAAAGAAACTAAACTACTTGAATGAAAATATTAATAATAAAATAAAAAGGAAAATAATGATATAGGTACAGTATATACAAAACCATATTAAGCTCCCAGGATGACGCCACCCCCAGGCACTGGGGAAGTCCCAGACTGGACTCAGCAATGGGTGGGAACTGGATTCCACAGCTGGAGTCAGGAACACACGGATCGGGATCAAAGGCAGATGAACACACAGGGCTCTCCTTGGATGTTGGCCATTGAAGAAAAGAGACTGAACCTTTGATCCCTCAGCTTTTATACTGAGCATGGGGCAGATAGGATGGAATACCCCTCTTGGTCAATTTTGTGTCACCTGTCCTGACTGCCCCTCCCCACGGGTAGGACCCCTCTACACTTTTCCGTTTCCGACCCTCCAACAGGGCAAATAACAAAATTAGCTGACCTTGGTTGTTATGGCAGTTAAGGATAAGCAAGAGCTTCTCTGCGTGCCATTCCTTGGCACTTACTCTAAACATTGGTCTTACCACTCTGAGAATGAACTGTTTTCTGCAAAATATGCTGTTAATTTCAGAGAGTTAGAAGAGGCCTAGCTAAGAGGTAAAATTACTGAACAGAAAGTTGGTTCTGTTTTACCTCAAACCAGGATAGTTGGTCAGGCACGGATGTCAGTTAGACAAGCAATACTGACCAGCATCTCAGTTATGGGTCACTGGCACTTTTAAACCCCTTTATCTCCATTTTCATGTACGTACTTTTCCTCTATCCAGTTTGACTCTTTTCTCTTCCCAAAAAACCCTCTACTCCAATAGCTTTTTCCCCATTGGCCCCAGTTTTACTACAGCTGTACCTAATTTGGTATGACTGATGTGGTTACTGCTATTTTTTTGGCCTAGGAAAGCTCTACTCCTGAGAAGGTCCCCAGCGCTGCCCCCATTTTATTGTGAATTCTGGGAATTTCTCCCCTTGCTTAATTTTAAGTGAAATCTGGACATCCGTCCTAGCACTCCCATGGCTTTTGTCAGCTTATTGCTATGCTACTTTTTAACATTCACCTATTTCTCATGTCATGTCCTGTAGTTTTCAGTTTTTATTCAGTTAGCTAAACCTCAGTCCAGAGCATAGCCATCTGCCTGCATACCTCAACAGATAAGGCGATTCTGAAGGCAGATCTTCTGCCTTGCTGTGTATCGCCATGGCTGGTACCTTGTACTTACCTACATAACGTACAAGTTTTTGCATGCTTAGCTGTATGGAGAATTGGCTTTGGAGAAAAGTGTGACTCTGAACAGCATGCAAAAAGATGCACTCACCTCTTGCTTGTAATTATTTTGTTTAAATTAAAATGTCAGTACTTTGTGATTAAAAAGCTGCCTACAGGGGATGTCTGAAATAAAACCCTTTTCTGCCTTCCTCATTTTGATGTTTAGCTTTTACTTTAACTTTTAGGGTAAAACAATTAACCTCTAAACAAAAAATAATACTGAAAAGACAGTGATGCATAGTCCCTGGCTTCTGTTTTCTCTATTCAATTAGGTTTATACACTACCACTAACACAACCCTTCTGTACCCTCACTGCAGAGGTCTTAAGGGTAGAATAGGTCTTCCTAGGAAGCAAGGAGAACTTATCATTCTTGCACAGTATTGTAAAAGTCATTGGACTGTATGTCTTAGCAGTTCACAGTGAGCCTTGCAATTCCTTAATGAATGTACCTATAATTACATGATATTAATTTATATCATAATGTAACACGTTAGTATACTATACCTTCTTTTGAAAGGAAAGTAATCCAAGTAGGCAAGTATTAAATTAGCTGGATACTAAGATACATCCATTCAAAAGACACTTAAAATCATTTTGGGTTTGGTTTTTTTTTTGACAAAAAGGATAAATTTGGCTTTGCACTTGCTGGGTGTCGCTTTACCTGATTAGAATACAGAATTATGAACAAACTAGTTCTTACTTTTTCTTCATGCTAGAGAGTAATAGAAAAATCTCTCCATTCATATATACATATTTCTTTTAATATGTACTTCATGCTTTCCAGACAAGTAACCTGACTGCTCAAGAGTGTGTTACCATGATCAGAGGAAAGCTAATGATATCTCAAATCTTGTTTGTTCCAAAGTCAGGTCTAAAGAGCAATGTTTGGAAATTTAGTCCACCTGTACAATGTCATCAAAGCTATCACTAATTTGTTGGAGCCATAAACTGTAAGTGTAGGAGGAAGTCAGCAGTGTTAAACTGTCATATTTTTTGTCCAGTGTGCTTGCTACATCACATTTGTCATTCTTGAAAAAAAAGAAAGGATTATCCTTTTTGGAACATGATAGTTATCTTTATAGGCAATTAGTTTATACAGGGTAATGTTAGGGAGAGGTCACAGAGGAAAAATTATCAAACTATGCAGTGAAATCAATGGTATGTCTCATCTTTCAGCCAGAAATCTCTTCAGCCGAATAGCAGCTCTGCTTTACACCATTGCTTGTTTGCATGTTTGCAAGAACTTGGAGTTTTGTTGCTCACTGAATTTGATAACCTAGGTGATGATTTCTTCCAGTGGGAGAAACCTAAGTGATTTAGGGAGCTGGGACAATCCCAGCTGGGAGCTGGGAGCTGGGACCTGGGACCTGGGAGCTGGGAGCTGTGACTGCTTTGCTTTCAGTTGTACTTTTTAATTTTTGATCTCTGCAGTCCTTCCAGCTCTGTGTTATTGTCTTTTTTCTCTCCATGGAGTGTGGAGGTCAAGACAAACTTATTCTCCTGCATAAAGGTATTGAGATCATTAACAAAGGTGACATTCATTATCCCAGAGGTTGAGAGGTTCATCAAAACCCTCCAAGCCTTTATGAAAATCTCTCTCAATTATAGGTCTCCATCTCTCTTTCTGCTTGCCCTGTAGCTCAGCTGATCAAAATGAGGGCAAAATTTTCAACCTGTGCTGTAGAAAGTCTACTCTGAATTCTGTAACTGAAGAAGTCAAACTCAGTAAGCTTGAGCAGAGTGGAGCAGAGATGAATTGTATTACAGGATGGCAGACTGCCCTCATTCCCATCTATACTATAACAAATCCACCTTTAAGCACAGCTTTGAAAAATCCTGTTGCTTGGGCCTTCAAGAAAGTGACATCTGAGTGGAGGCAATAGAAAGCACCCTTCTTCCATAAGAATCAAAAATTTAATAAAGCTTTAGATAAATGAATTGGCTAATAAAGTCACAAAATTACTTTAAAGTAACTAGATATCGTTTATAGCATCAGTATGGCATTCACGTTGTGATCTAATTAAGCAATTCTTAAGCAAATTCAAGTATTAGAGGCTTATGTTACCCATAGAAACAGGTAATAAATTTACCAACATCCTTATTGCTCATAAACATCTGCTACTTAGGCTGTAATCAAAACAAAATTCTTGGTGGCAGGAAAGGAAAGAACTGCCACATCAAATATGTTGTTGATGTTGCAATGAATTTTATTGACTCCCCTCCCTCATGCTAGATATGACTCTTCAGAAATCTACAATATACCTTTTCCTTTTCAATAATTTACATATTAGACGTGCTTGTCTATGTCTAGCATATTACAAATGCAAAGAAATCTATATAGTCACTGGCAGGAATTAAAGTACATTAAAGGCATTAAAGTACAATGTCATTGATGGAAAAACCCATGTAAGAAGAATTTGAAACTTAAGATGATTTAGGGAAATAGAAATATTTCTTATATCAGTGACCAAGGCAAATACTTTGTTATAATTACTCTGTTCTTTTATTGAAAGTTTCCTGAAGTAAGATTTTTGGTTTGTAAAAAAAGAATGAAGCAAAATCGTGTGAAATATTTGCTTCCATAAAGATTTTTCTTTTTCTCCTGGAAGACATGAAGTGTTATTTATATATGAAAGTGTCAAGAAGAAACAGATGGGGAAATAAGTTATGAGTCATTCTAAATGATGAGTCCTTTTCAGTATGTGTGACATCTATAACATGTAACACATTTCTATGTTTCCTATGAAGAGAAAGCTTGGTACAAATTCAGAATCACAGAATTATTGAGCTGGTGAGCATAGTATTATGCTGAATTCAGACCCTATTGCGTAGAGTTTTGTCTAGTCGGGTATCTGTTCATACATACGCAAATAACTTTTTTTTTTTTTTCCATTGTGTGGGTCAAGAGAATTGGTGGGTGATTAAAATATCTGACACTTACTACACTTATTTATTTCTTTACCAATATATTTTGAGGAAAATCACTACCTTGGCAGATATTTTTTAGTAAAAGTGGAAAGAGGAATAGTCCTGTCCCAATTTTTATTTTTTTCCCTGTTCAGAATGAAAATCATTCATTAGTCTCATTAAAAAGGAGATGATTCCCAACTGAATTGTTCAAGCACAACAAGAAGCAGTAAATTTTAGCTTCAGGTCAGAGGAAAGAAGGGTTTGTACTTCATTGCATAATAGCTTTTTTCTAGATCTTTCCTAAGAAATTAGGGGACAAAAACTAATTTTAATGTCCTTAGCAATTTGTGAAATTGAATGCTCAGGAAATACACACAAAAAAACTATAAGGAGGAGAAACTTAGACTGGTAATGAACTTTGAGCCTGAGAAGGATGTTCTTTACCTGGAAGACAGAGATTTTCTTTTTCAAATTTTTCACTCTCCAGAGCATAGAATCATAGCAGCAAGAGCTGAAGGGAAATTTGATCATCTCGCCTCTCTTCCCTCCAGAGGGTAATTTTTATGAATGCTTCTTGACCCTCCCTTTCCCCTCCTCCTTCAACCTTCTTATTTGAAAATTAATTTTAATTGTCTTAGGCCTAGAAGGTGGAAATCAAGACAAGTAATGGAACTTCTGTGACATCTTAATATCATCCCATGAGTCCTAGTTAAAACAAATCCTACACTCACAAAATTGCATCCCACTACAGAGAGAGATAGAACTGCAGACCTATTTTTGCTCATGTTTCTGAGTTCAGTGCTGATCTATTAATCACCGCTAGCCCAGGGATGATATTTTTGCTGTAAGAATTCCTACCTGACTAAGATCAAGTTCACTAGATCCCACTTGCCTTCTGTGTGATCTATCTGCTATTCAGTCCTAAGAACTGCAGAGCTCCAGATATATGAAAGAGGCTCAACTTAACTTATTTGAGGAAGTTCAATGCAAGAAAATACAATGGCATTACAGTTTTTATCCTGTGTCTCAAGTGTGCAGAGCTCTTTTGGATTTTAGGTTTGGAACTCAACATCTAATGGTGTACTTTCTATTGTACAAGGGGATATAACACAGATTCACCCTTGTCCAAGTATGGGGTTACATGGTGATGTGAAAATAAGGTAGCGGAGGGCACAAAAGAACAGTCAAGACATCACTTGTAACATCCCTAACCATAATTTGGGGATACTTGGGGAATGTGGTATGGTAAGATACTTGGTTGTTATGACAGGTTGTTATGTCCTCCAGTAATAGGGTGCAGAATGTCTTTCTTGTGAACAGCACAAATATTTGGATGTTTCCAATTCCTGCAAAAGAGAAATCAGGACTTCGCTCATGTGATGGAATTTGGAGCTACTTGTACCCAAATACCTCATAGGAAAAAAACCTTGTCAAAAGGGGGAGTAGGAGAAATTTGTCTCTCTGCCCTGAGTTTGTTGAAGGTCTGAGTAGTCAATGACTACTTCCATTTTCTCTATCTGTCATGAGGAAATTTGGAAGGAGTTGAGATTTTCAGGGTATTATGCACAAATTGTGTTGATAGCAGGAAAGTTTAAGTTTCTCAAGCAATTTTTATTTAGAGTACTTTAAAAACATTTAACTGCTATTAAAAATAAAATAACTACAACTAAAGTTAATCATGAAGAGGAAAATTAATCAGCAAAATTATCCTTATCCCGTGCAGGTTAAAGGAAGTATCTGTAACAATCCTGCAAGATAAAACACATCAATTTCAAATCCTTTTTAGTGAGTTTTCTGCAATGCAGCATTCTGATGTGGCATTCTAATTTCTCTCTCGTTTACTCTTCCGTCTCTTAATTATCTTTGATAATGCCAGTGGATGCAGTTCTCAACTATTAACTTTAACAAGGCCAGTGGCAATGTAGTTTTACATGCAGCCAACTTACA
>VXBO01013338.1:4490-27998 GCA_013400135.1 Rhinoptilus africanus | reverse complement strand
TGGGTGTCATGGCCTCCTGGTGTCCACATCCTCTTTCCCGAGCCGTCCTGGTCACCAGCCACCGGGCTGGCCCCATACACGCAGCCTGACCCCATACCCAGAGCCTGGTCCCACAGCCCCCTCCCCAGCACCATGCAGGGGCTCTAGGCTGCTCCCAGCTGATGTGTCCGTGCTCGTGTCCATGCTCGTGTCCATGTCCACGCCCATGGCCGTGCCGTGGCAGACCTCCCACACCCCTTCAGCTGGCTCACTGGGTACTTCGCCATGGTGGTGGGTGCCGGGATGACCTTCGTGGTGCAGAGCAGCTCTGTCTTCACCTCGGCCATCACACCCCTGATCGGTGAGTCCTGGCCTTGCCTGGTCCCCTGTCATGTGCTGGTCATCCCCCATGATGGCCCATGGGTGCAAGAGCGCTCAGAGGGGCAGCAGGAGCCATGCCTCCTTGGGAGAGCATGGGAATGGCACTGGTGAGGAGCAATGGGATGTGGTGCCTCTCCCACAGGCCTGGGGGTGATCAGCATTGAGCGTGCCTACCCACTGACCCTGGGCTCCAACATCGGCACCACCACCACCGCCATCCTGGCCGCTCTGGCCAGCCCCGGGGACAAGCTGGCCAGTTCCTTCCAGGTACGGGCAACCCAGGGACAGGGATGGGCTGGCAGAGGAACTGGGCAAGGCAGGGGCCGGGGAAAGCCCACATGCTTGGCCTGATGGGGATGCCGTCCCTGCAGATCGCCCTCTGCCACTTCTTCTTCAACATCTCCGGCATCCTGCTGTGGTACCCGCTGCCCTTCACCCGCCTGCCCATCCGCATGGCCAAGGCGCTGGGCGAGCGCACTGCCAAGTACCGCTGGTTTGCCGTGCTGTACCTCATCGTCTGCTTCCTCCTGCTGCCCTCCCTCATCTTCGGCATCTCCATGGCGGGCTGGCGGGTGCTGGTGGGGGTGGGCGCACCCTTCCTCAGCCTCCTCTTCTTCGTGGGGCTGGTGAACGCGCTGCAGGCACGCAGCCCCGGCCGCCTGCCCAAATGGCTGCAGACCTGGGACTTCCTCCCCGCCTGGATGCACTCGCTGCAGCCCCTCGACCGGCTCATCACCCGGGCCACCCTCTGCTGCACCGACCGCTGCCGCAGCCCCGAGGGCTGGGACGAGCGCGAGGGCCCTCCCTGTGACAAGGCCAGGCTGGGGCTGGACAACCCCGCGCTCTCCTACCCCGAGGAGGTGCCTGGCCCCGCCATCCGGGTGGGCTCCCCTCGCCCGCCCCTGCACAGTGCCACCCGGCTCTAGCTGGCACCGGACGCCTGAGCCACCGCTCCTGCGGCCGCCCGGTTTCTCCTGTCCCCGCTGAGCTGGTGTCTAATAAATGCCGAGCGCCCATGCCCCAGGTGTGTCTCTCTTCACAGAGGCTCCTGCCTCTGCAAACCCTGCCCGAGCCGCCGGTGGCCGATGCCCACCTTTTTCCCCCGTGTCCAAATACCTCCTTATCCCCATACTGGGTGCCCGCTGTTGGGGACACATCAAACCTGGTGCTATGGGGGCACACGCTGACGATGCCGCGGCTAAACCCTGCAGTTTGCAGCCAGCCTGTACCGACGTGCCATAGGAACCCGCTTCTTCCACCCGCCTCATCCCTGGAGGGCCGAGACGGCGGGGTCTGAGCTGCACCGCCGTGTGCCACAGCAGTGTGCCAGTGCGCCGGGCTCGGCACGGGGCAGCCAGCGCGATGCTGCTGTGCTGCCAGGCTGGGGCTCAGCGGGATGTCAGCTCAGCATGGTCAGGCAGTGTCCCCAGCCGGCCGGGTACCCCGACACCCATGGCAGGAGCCCACCCGCCACGGTGACCCAGGCAGGAGCCCTTTAAGTGTTGGCAATAACCACTTCTCCCACTGCCCGCAGATGCTTGGGCTCCTGCCAGCGATATCAGCCCGTCTGTCCCTCCCTCCTTCCCGCCCACCCTCCTCCCGGGCTGGGATCAGCGGAGCCTCCGGGGCTGCCGTGGGAGCTGCTCCGGGGCTCCTGGCACCACCACTGCCCCTCGTGCCTGGCCAGGTGGCCACCGATCCAGGACAAGCTCCGGCTTGCTGCCGGACCAGGTCAATAGAGGAGCAGTGGCGGCCGGGACGCCCCCCAGGGACTCAGCGATGGCAGGGCTGCACCACGAGATGCATCGGTGCCGGTGAGCGGGGCGCGGGGCGGGGGTCAGCCCCATGGGGCTTCGTCCTCCTGAGGGGCCGGGACAGCATGGAGCCGGCCAGTGCCCTCCCCAACACCTCCGGTAACGGCAGCAGCACCGGCAGCGCCCCACACTCGCCCGCAGCCACGGGGCTCATCCTGCTGGCCGCTCTGGCCGTCCTGCTGGCCACACTGGTGGGCAACGCGCTGGTGGTGGTGGCCATCTCCACCAGCCGGGCTCTGCGGGCTCCACAGAACCTCTTCCTGGTGTCCTTGGCCTCGGCGGACATCCTGGTGGCCGTCCTCGTCCTGCCCTTCTCCCTGGCCAACGAGGTGATGGGCTACTGGTATTTCGGCGGCGTGTGGTGCAGCCTGTACCTGGGGCTGGACGTGCTGCTCTGCACCTCCTCCATCGGCCATCTCTGCGCCATCAGCCTCGACCGCTACTGGGCCGTCACCCGGGCGGCTCGGTTCAACCTGCGCCGCAGCCCCGGGCGGGTGAAGGGGATGATCGGGGCGGTCTGGGCAGCGGCGGCCCTGGTGGCACTGCCGCCGCTCCTGCGGGCCCGGCCGGGGAGCCGGGAATGCCAGCTGAGCCAAGAGACTTGGTACGTGCTGGCCTCCTGCGCCGCCTCCTTCTTCGCCCCCTGCCTCGTCATGGTCGCCGTCTACTGCCGCATCTACCGCCTGACGGCCCAGCGGACGGCGGCCCTCCTGCCCGCCCGCGCCCCGTGCCCCGCCGGCACCGGCAAGAAGGGGCTGGAGGTCGGGATGCCAGGCTGGCGGCGCCGGAGCCAGAACCAGAGCATGATGCTGTGCCGGCGGCGGCTGGTGCGGGCCCGGGAGCGGCGCTTCACCGTCGTGCTGGCCGTGGTGATGGGGGCCTTCGTGCTGTGCTGGTTCCCCTTCTTCTTCACCTACAGCCTGGGGGCTGTCTGTGGGGAGGGCTGCCGCATCTCCAAGCCCCTCTTCAGCTTCTTCTTCTGGATCGGCTACTGCAACAGCAGCCTCAACCCCCTCATCTACACCCTCTTCAACCGGGATTTCCGCGCCGCCTTCCGACGGCTCCTGGCCATCCCCCGCCGGCACCGCACATAGGGACACAGGGACACCGCCGGCTCGCCGCCCAGACCCACCCTGGCCCCCGGACTGCAGTGCTGGTGTGCACCTCCAGGTACTTTTGGAAACGCGGGGTTGAATAAAACGAGGCCAAATTCTGTGCCCGGGGCTGGCGTCTGCCTCCCGGGAGCCCAGCAAGCGGCACCCATCGCCGGCACCCGTTGTCACCCCACCTCTCCCCCTTGCAGCGGGGGTGACCCGCTGGTGATGACAACGAGCCGTGGTAGCTATGGAGAGCACCGGTCCTCCCTGCTGCCAGGTGAAACCCAGCATCGTCTTGCAGAGGGGACGGACCCCATGGATGCTGGGGGGGGACAAAATCCCCCATGTGGCAGCGTCCCTGTCACCAGGCTGAGCTGGCCATGCCACCACAGCAGCCCAGTCCCTCTCTGCCAGGGCTGTCCTCTACGTGCCAACAGCATGCAGCCATGCCGTGTCATGGCATGGATTAGATTGGATATCAGGGAACATTTTTTCACTGAAAGGGTTATTAAACATTGGAATAGGCTGCCCAGGGAGGGGGTGGATTCCCCATCCCTGGAGGTGTTTAAGAAAAGGGTAGATGAGGTGCTTAGGGACATGGTTTAGAAGTGGTTTTTGTCAGGGTGGGTTAATGGTTGGACTTGATGATCTTAAAGGTCCCTTCCAACCTCACCCATTCTATGGGGGCTCCACGGGGGTACATACATAACCCACGGTGGGGTGCGGGGCTGAGGTGGGGCACCCCACATCCTGCTGAGGGGCTTCACCAGGATCTTGCTACAGGAGGGAAAGGAGGAATGACATCCCGGTGGCAGAAAGGCCGTCCTCCCTTGGGATAGCATGGGAGAGGGGGCTGTGTGGGGAGAGCAGCCCGAGGTGCAAGGGGCCATGGGGGCAACTGTGGGGTGAAAACCTGGGGGGCAACCACATCACCCTGGGGGCAACAGCCGCCCCACTTCCGCCCTGCCTGGCTCCCAGCCCCGCTCCGCACAGACACCCGGGGGTCAGGGGCCGCTCCACTTCTCCAGCTTTGAGGCTCAAAATAGAAAATCTCAAAACATCGGACTTTCACTCGGCTAAAAACAGCCACTGGCGCCTGGGAGCTGGAGCTCAAAGAACGCTGGCTCCCCCCACCCTCCCCCGGTCCCCGCCGGGGTGGGCACAGCTCAGCCGTGGGGTCCGGGGGATTGAAAGGGACAGGGGGTACTCGCAACGGTGAGGATCCCCGGGCCATCCCCTGTGCCCGCTGGCCCTGTGCGCAGACGGTCACGGCATGAGCTCTGAGACCAGCAGAGGCTCCCAGCAGGGACTGGGATGGGATGGGGTCCCAGCGCTGAGCCCCCGGAGGATGCCGACCCCAGCAGTTGGGGCCGTGCTGGCACCATCTGCGGAAGGAGCTGCCCTATCGCTGCCGCCTGGCTTCCCCTCCCGCCGCCGCCTTTCGCCTTTTCACAATTAAACAGCACTTTGCTTCTAAAAATACCCAGGGAGATGAGGGCGTGTGACGGGGACTCGGCGGGGGGAGAGGAGCTCCCCCCAAGGGGCACCAGCCCCAGGGGCAGCCCCCTGAGCCCCACAGTGCCCCGGATCATCTGCTGTGTCCTCACCCTTGCCCGGCACCACGGGGGCTGACCAGGGGGACCAGGCACCCTCCCTCCTCCTGGGCATGAGTGCGCTGCTCCGGGATGCTGCAGGACAGGAGGGGCCGGGGACCAGCCGGAGTGGGGACACACAGGGACCCCCCCGGCTTGGGCAAGGTGCCCTGTTGCACCAGGGCAACATCTGAGCCACTAAAGGGAGCTTCGGGCTGATGTCTGACACATCAAATCCCGAGGGCTGGATGGGGTCTGGGAGCACCTGGTCCCCCCCTTCACCCCGGGTACCACCAGGTGCTGGGGCGCTCCGGGGAGAGCCCCCCCCCGAACATCTCCCACTGCATCGCCACCCAGCACATTGTCCTGTCCGTGGCAGACGGGTCGAGCAGGTCGCTCCGTATCTCCACAGCAGCCTTTGCCACTCCGAGTCTGCACAAAGTTTATTTTATTCCCCCACAGAGCGACCCTTATTCCTGCCCCGTTCACAAGCCGCCGTGACCCCGGTGCTGCCGGGAAAGCGGCTCCCCTGGAAACGCTGATTACTCCTGCCCAACTGCAGCACCTACGCTCGCCCGCCTGGAATTGCATCCTGTCTTTTCAGGCTGTTTCTTCCATTTCTCAAGGTTATTTTGAATTACCCCCCCAACAGGCTTGGGTTTGGAGCCCCCTCCCGCTCTCCAGCCACGTCCCCTCCACATTGCTGAAAAGCAGTGAGCCAGTTCCACCACTTGGGCTGCCACCAGCTCTGCTGGGGACACCGGCACCCCTCGGGACACCCCACGGCTGATGACTCTTGCTGGTGGTGGGAAGAGCGCTGCAAAATGCCAGCTTAGAGGAAACTGGAAGTAGCAACCTAAGAGTTAAGCGTGCAAATGCACGGAAACAAAGTCATCGCGTTCGTTTGAAGCTCAAAATAAGTATGTGCCACCTTTAAAGGGAAAGCAGCTCTAAAAGAAGAAAGCTCGCAGCGTGAGCTCATCCCTCACGGCAGAGCGACACGGGAGATCTCCTCCGAGGTATGGCAGGGCAAAGCATCCTCCTCCTCCTTCCTGGGTTTGTAAGCAGAAGATGCGACACCTGATCTCCAGTGGATGCTGGAGGGCACAGCAGACCTATTGCTCCGGAAATGAGTGCTTGGAAGAATTTGTGTTATTATCAGCCTCGCTACAGCCTGAGGGCACGAACCCCTTCCCTCCTGCTCACGAGCACAGCCCAGCCAAACAGCGCGCAGGGGCCCCGGTTGTTCCCCACCACCGGTGTCCATTGACAGGGGCGGGTGGAGGGACCTGCCCATCACCACACGCTCCTCCATGCTCTGGCCACCACCAGCCTCGCACCCAGGGCAGCCCCACCGCCACCGCACACAAGGCAGGAGGCATCACCCACGGGCTCCCGGAGGCGGGAGCCATGGGAAGGCAGAGGTGACACCCGCACCCAAGAGCCAGAAGGAGCAGAAAGTGGGGCAGGCACAACAAAGCTGATGGGTAAGAGGGTTAATGAGCAGTTTTACACCCAGAGCAGGAAGCTGGGCAGGTCATCAGCAAGGCTGATAGACCATCAAGGGGTGCCTTGAGGAGGACGAAGCTCTGCAGAGAAATCAATGACAGAGGTTCCCACAGCACAGCTTGTCTTCAGACAGGGTAAAGCTGCTGCTAATTGAAGTACCAGGAAACAAAGGGCTTTTAGAGCAAGTCAATGGAGGGAAGAAGCCTGCGGGAGCAGCAAGAGGAGCTTCAATACCCGAATGGCACAGGAGCAGCCCCTGGGATCAGCCCCAGCAGCACCGCACACCAAGGGACGAGGCCAAGTCGCAACGAGGAGACCCCAAACCTCCACAGCAGCGATGCCGGAGGCAGCACTGGAGCTTGTGTTACCCGCCCCACGGTGCAGGGACTGACCAACGCCGGGCACCTTTAACGAGGCCAGCACAAACGCAGGCCCGGCCTGCAGAGGGGGAAGGCTACCCTACAAACGTAACCGCAGTTAAGTGGAGCACAAGACATCCTAGACAGGCCACAACCGCCCACCAGCCGAGCCGCAGAAACACACGCTCACTGGACAGCCCCACCGCCGGCGCCCCTTATAAACAGCCGCTTGTCCCCGCCCCTATGAAACGCACCTATCACAACCCACTCAGCACCGGAGTGGCAGCTCTGCACCCAATCAGATGTCGCAGAAGGCGGGTCTCTCTCTGCGGAGGGCGCTGGTGAGGCTCGCCCAATCCGTTCCCCGAGCGGCGGCTGCCCTCCCTGAGTGGCANGAAAGTGGGGCAGGCACAACAAAGCTGATGGGTAAGAGGGTTAATGAGCAGTTTTACACCCAGAGCAGGAAGCTGGGCAGGTCATCAGCAAGGCTGATAGACCATCAAGGGGTGCCTTGAGGAGGACGAAGCTCTGCAGAGAAATCAATGACAGAGGTTCCCACAGCACAGCTTGTCTTCAGACAGGGTAAAGCTGCTGCTAATTGAAGTACCAGGAAACAAAGGGCTTTTAGAGCAAGTCAATGGAGGGAAGAAGCCTGCGGGAGCAGCAAGAGGAGCTTCAATACCCGAATGGCACAGGAGCAGCCCCTGGGATCAGCCCCAGCAGGACAGGGCTGGCAGCACCGCACGCCCCACACCAAGGGACGAGGCCAAGTTGCAACGAGGAGACCCCGAACCTCCACGGCAGCGATGCCAGAGGCAGCACTGGAGCTTGTGTTACCCGCCCCACGGTGCAGGGACTGACCACACCGGACACCTTTAATGAGGCCAGCACAAACGCAGGCCCGGCCTGCAGAGGGGGAAGGCTACCCTACAAACGTAACCGCAGTTAAGTGGAGCACAAGACACCCTGGACAGGCCACAACCCCCCACCANCGCGGAGCCGGGCGGGAGGCGGCAGCCGGCAGCGGTGCCGCCGCCCGGGCCCATGGAGCTGGAGAACATCGTCGCCAACACCGTCCTTCTCAAGGCCCGCGAAGGTGAGCGGCGGCGCTGGGCGGACGCCGGTCCCCGGAGCTGGGGGTGGGGGAAGGCCCGGGGCGGCGGTGGGGCAGGCGGGGACTGGGCAGCTCGGCCGCCGAGCGAGCCCAGCGCCCGGGAGGTGGCGGCTGGACGGTGGCCTGAGCCGTCAGCCCGCTGAGCCGCCTCTAGAGCGGCGCCCGCTCCCCGGGGCTGCGGCCGGGGCTGTCCCCGGGCTGTCCCTCCCCGGGGGGTCGCCGCCTTCACGCCAGCCCTGGCCTTCGGTCCCCTCAGCGCTTTGGCTGCGGGGCCGCAAACCTCCTGCTGCCTGAGGGGTGAGGGCTGAGCTCCAGGCCCTGGGCGCGGGGCAGCCCCCGGCTGGGTTAAGCAGAGCCTGGCCCTTGGTGGGGCCGGTGTGGTTGGGCCAGGCGTCGGGGAGTTCGTTAGACCCCCTAAAGCGGCGGGGAAGTACAGTCCCTCCCGGCCCAGGGTGTGCAGCTGCCCACACCGAGTCATTCTGGAGCCTGAGGGACCCGCCGAAATCTAGTTAGAGGGCTTGCGAAATCAGATTTGCGGGAGCAAAGAGCAGCAAAATTAAATTTACACGGGCAGAAACATTTCTTGAGCCGCTTGGAAATCGGGCTCAGCGTCGGTACTTCAGGCACAGAGGCTGTGCTGCACCACGGCGTTGTGGTTCGTAATGGCAAGGTTTGGTTCAAAAGCGAATCCAGACGAAACCCAACGGCGGCGTTTGGGACTTGGAGACGTTGGGGCCCTGCTTCACCCGGAGTGAGTGACCTGGAGGCTGGCTCCCGGCAGAGCGGCGTTTGGTTGCTGGTGCAGAGCGAGGTGTTGAACGGCTGCTGCGGTGCTTCCTGGTGCTCCGCTGGTGCCTCGGCCTCAGCAGATGGTGGGCAGTTTGGCTGCAGGCGGATACAATCCACTGGCGTGCTCATGTCGGATGGTTCCTGCCCGTCCACAGCTCTCCCACCCACGGCTGGGTGGCCGTGGTGGCCCACTGGGGCAAGCTCCATCAGCCTGTGTGCCAGGACAGAGCCGCTTTGCTGGCCAGGTCTGACAGCACCAAATGCTTTACCCAAGCCTGGGCTTTTTGGGACCATCCTGGTGTGGTGTGGGAGTGCGGGGCTGAGATCACCCTGGACATGCCGGGGGGGGCTACTGATGGCCATCATCAGCTGCTGCCAGAAGATGACCAGGCTCTACATTTCCTTCAAACTCTTCTAGGAGGGTTTGGCCCAAGGAGGCCTCTTCCAGGAGGGTTTGGAAGGTGAAGGATCCTTCCCCTGTTGTCCCCCTTGCCTGCTGGCCTCTAGCGGAGGGGCAACAGCCCAGCTTTGAGCTATCACCAAGCCCTGAAGCTCCCATGTGATAAGCTCTGGGTGGAGGTGGCCCCATCCCCAAAATGGGAGTGCTGGTTGGTGTGCAGGAGACGAGTTCCCTGCCAGGCTGTTTGCTGCGGTGCCGGGAGGGCGGGGGAGAACCCTGCGTGAAGGGCGCTGGGAGCCTCCTTTCAAAGCAAACAACTCAAGGAAATGCAAGCTGCCAGTCCTTGTCCTCCAGGTGCTGTGGGGCATGGCTCCGCCTTTCCTTGGGCGCTGGTGGGGTGAGGGTGGCCTGTCCTCCCCTGCCCTCCCTTAGTTGTCCCCCTCCATTTCGTTGCCGCGAGCCGTGGCTGACAAGAAGGTGTCTGCGCTGCTGGTTTCTTCCACCCCTGCTTACCCTTGAGTCACTTCCTTCCTGAGTTTGTACAATCGTGCAGCCCAGCTGCTGGTGCGGGGCAGAGGCAGCACGGTGTCCCGCAGCGTGCCAGGGGCTCGGACCTGGGGCTGGCCCTGCAGGAGGCCGGCCACCATGGCCCCGTCCCACCTGCCTGTCCAACCAAGGCCTCCTGCGTAACAGGGAGCTGGATGCACAGGGACTGTGTCTTGGTTTAGGGGCTGAATTGCATCCGCAGTGGAGGAAAGTGTTATGAAAGTGTTTCTCAAGAGCTAATAAATGGTGTTCAACCCCCTCTGGTTTCAGAAAGCCGTGCCTTTGGCCCAACTCTTGGCAGCGTGGTTTCACGTATTTCCAAAGGGAGGTGGGAGATGACATGCCGGTTGGCACCAAGCTGGGGGAAAGCAGTCCCTGGAGGTTGGCTGATCCCAGAAATCGGGCGTACAAGTATTTCAGTACTTAGTGCTTGCTATGATGTAAATTTTTTGGTCTATCTAGAAGCTTTCCCACCCTGTCCTACAGCACTGGGCATTTACTGCACCAAGTGAAGTTGGAATAATATCTGGTTCTTGGATCTTGCTTTTCTGAGGCGGGCTTATCTCTGGAGAAAGGTGGGAGTGTCCTCACTTCACAGGTGGGAAACTGAAGTGATGAGCCCCGGGCGATGCAGTGAGTTGTCTGTGGAGCTGGGATTAGAGCAGGAATTCCTGTCTCCCAGCTTCATGTCCTCCCTCTGAGAGCCCCTCCCTGGAGTAAGCAATCAGTCTGAAATGAGTAGGTGGCATGAACATCGTTACTACAGCAGGAAGAGCTTCATGTTGAGCAAGGCTTGGCCTGGAGAGGTGTTTAGTTATGCAGAGGTCCCGAGGACAGACCTGGGAGCCAAGAACTCTTGTACAGGCATAGACCAACCTGTGGCTTTAGGCACTCCTGCCCCTGCCCTGATTCTCCCATCTTAAATACAAGCTAACTGAGATGTCCAGGTGAAAGATCTTCACGTTCTTGGCTGGGACTTTGTTCAGCAGCCAGAGGGCTTGGTCCATCTGCTTCTTCTGGTAGTCAGAGGCTCTAACACTTTTGTTCCACCAGCCAGGAGACGGCGGTACCACTTTGGTCTTGTTTTCCTTGCCCGGGCTTGCTCCTGTAAATGGACAGAAGGTATCTCCTCTCTTGGCTCCTGGCTGCAGTTGGACTTCCTTGCTTCATAACTCATGGTACCAATTTTGTGTGCCCTGCAGGTGGTGGTGGAAACCGGAAAGGCAAGAGTAAGAAATGGCGCCAGATGCTGCAGTTTCCCCACATCAGCCTGTGTGAGGATCTTCGACAAACCCTCGGTGAGACGTGGTGGCTGGCGAGAGCTGAGCGGTGCCTGCGCTCTGCTCCGGAGTGGGGCCAGGGGCTGAGCATGTGTGGGTGTTGTGCACCCAGAATTGGGTTGTGCGAGGGTCAGGGACCTATAACGGGGCACACGTCAGCCAAAGCTCAGCCAGAATTTCTCAGAGCTCAGGGTGCAGGGAAGAAACAATGGGTAGATAAGTCACAGCTGTGTGGCGCTTGACAGATAATGTTTGTTGATCTACCCACACACCTTGTAGGCTGTTGTGAGCTTCACTAGAGATATGCCACCTTCTCTCTGCCAACAGACCCTGTTGCAGAGTTTTGGACCATCTCTCTGGGGTGCCTTTTCATAAATAACAAAGGTCCTGCTAACGTCCTCTGGACTCCCTGTCTGGGATTCAGCCCTGCTGTGCAGACCTCGGCTTCTAGCACTAATGCATCAGCTTTTTTGGGGGGCATAGCAGGGTTCTTGCTGTGTGGTACAGGTGAGCGTTGTACAGTTGGGCAGGACTTGGCCTGTCACTTTAACACTGCACTTTGTACTCTTCATGGTTTTAATGTTGTTTGTGCAGCAGGCTTGGTCTTGAGATCATGTGAAATTGTTTTGGGGCACAGGGGGTGGGAATGCTCTGCTTCCTGGGAAGGGAGAGCTTGTTTAAGTTGTTGCTCCGGGCTTAGCTGCCAGCTGGAGGGTGACACAGCGCTGGCCTTGTTTCAGAGCAAGTGTCATTGGGATGAGTGGGTTTGGGAGGTTTCTGCAGCTCCAGTCCCCAGTTCCACCATGCCCAGGTTTTCCAGGTCCTGGCAGCCCCAAGGAAAGGAGTGACTCCCTTTGAGGGCACATGGGACTGTAGCACTTGGAATAACTTAACCTCCATCACCCACACCGTAACCTCCAAGCTCACAACAGCCTGGTTCTGCTGCTGTGGATGCCGTGCACCACCTCCCGGAGCCGGCTTCGCAGTCGGATGCAGGCTCAAAACTGGGAACTCTGAAACTGAGAACACTCCTTGGCTTTACTGCAAAGTGGAGCAAGTTCTGAGCAACCAGCACAGCTCTGGCATGGGCTCTCCTTGCAGCTCCCATCTTGGCCATCCCAGCCCCTATTTGCTTCTCTGACTTGTGTGCCCTCAGCAGAGCTTTCGTTCAGCTGATGCCCATCCTCTGCCTGCAGCCACCCTTCCTGTGGATATCACGGCGTGTTTTCCAGCACTGAACTTCACCTTTGCCATGCTGCCCATTTGCCACCAGTCCCACTGTTCAGGACAGTGACCTTTTGATGGTTTAGGAGGCAAGTGCCTCCCAGTGGCTGACTGTCACCACCCATGGCCCCACTTCCCCTTGGGGACGCATGCGAGAAGTGCTTCTGGCCCAGGTGGCGGCCACCTTGCTTGGTTTCCCTGTGGGAAAGATGACCCCATTCTTTGTGCTTGGGTCAGTCTTTGGCTGGGGTCATTTTGTTTTCCCCTCACAGACTGCTAGAAAGGCATTTCTTTCCTATTCCAGAGGCCTGGCAGGACCATGGGCATGGTGGGCTGGTTGCCCACTGCAGAATTAAGCTTTGTGTGCCCTGACCACAGGGAGAAACCTTGTGTGAGCCTGGGTAGCGGCGAGGGCAGCCAAAAAGCTTCTGATCTTGCCGTCAGCAACCTCTCATCCTCCCCAGCTGAAGGGAACTCCTTCCCCTGCACACACAAAGAAACCAGCCGGTGTGGCGGAGCTGGTGAGGCCTCCTCCTCCCCCACCGCAGCCCGGCCGTCTCTGCGCTCTTGTGCACCCTCAGGAAGCCACAGCTTCCTCGGGAGAAACTGCTGTGCAGGGAAGGGAAGGCCGGCAGTACCCAGCCCTGGGGAGGGCTGGAAGATCCCCCTGTGCGCTGGCGGATGGCTGCACATCTGCACCCCAGGCAGCCCGCAGCCCTCAGTGGCAATGGCTGCAACAGAAATCTGTTCTGGCCCGCGGTCAGACCACGTCTTGTGAGTGGAAGGGGAGGGGAAAAAAAGCAGAGAACTGGAAGTGCTCCGGAGAGTCAAAGAGGTTTGTGCCTGGGCTGCCAGACTTCAGAGAGGGGTAGGAAGAATCAGCAGGGAAGCCAAACTCCGGAGGGCAGTGGGAGTTGACATACAAGCGGGTGGCTGTGCCATGGAGTTGGGGGGTCTAATTGCTGCGTGCAGTATTAACAGGACATCTGTGGAGATGGTGCCTCCCATTCTGATGCTGCCGCTTAGGGCCTTTGGGAATATGAGTGGTTTGTAAGAGTCATCAGAGCAACTCTTGGCCTGGAAGATCTGCCTCAAAATAAGCTCGGTGTGTTCCAGGAAAGTTGTGCATCTGGAGTAATCGGTCAATCTCCGTGGGGAGAGGATTGAAAAGAGAGTGTCCAAGCAAGCAGCAAACATGAAGGTCCCTTGCTAGATACAAGAGGGGCAGGCTGTACAGGACAGCAGGACAAACCTCTTCCAGGGAAGATCTTCCATAGGGGAATGTAAAAGCTCAGTTACGCCTCTTGTCCCCATGGGGTGCATTTCACTCTCCTGGGACTCAGGCTGGTGGGACCTGTGAACAGCAAGCTGATGAGTCGCAAGCCCCCCTACACTGCCTGTGGCCAGGGCGGTGGGCTGTGGCTACTCTTCTGGGGGCTGGCAGTGAGTGATCTTCCACATTTGCAGAGCGGGACTACCACAGCCTGTGCGAGAAGCAGCCCATTGGGCACATGCTCTTTCGGCAGTTCTGCGAGACACGGCCTGAGCTGTCACGCTGCGTCAAGTTCCTGGATGCTGTGGTAAGAGCAAAGCCCCGTTGGGCTTCACTGGGGGAGGCAGGGATGTTCTTGGCGCCCTGGGCATGGACTAGTTGGCGCTGGGTGCTCCAGCAGTTGCCAGGTACTTCTGGGCACGTAGGGTTTTCCTGAAGGAAAAAACCTGTGAGTTGCAGTTTCTCCAAGATAGGGCTGGGCCTTTGCTTAGGGAGCTGGAGATCTGGTTTTCCAGGAAAGCATGGGAAACCTTGGGCAGAGGGTGTTGCTGCTCTGCAGCTGTTGCCTGGTAGCAAGGCTCGGTTCCCGGCTGGACCTGCTCCTCACACTGTTTGCTCTGTGCAGGCAGGGTACGAAGTGGCTCCAGATGAGAAGCGGAAGGAATGCGGGCAGCACCTGATTGAAAAGTACTTGAAGCCAAATGTGAGTAAGAGGGTTGTGTTTGCTGCCTGCAACAGTAGAGCAGTTGGAAAGCTGACAGCTGTCGCTACCCGTGTCCTGCCCCAGCGAACGTGCTGGGCAGTGCAGTGAGGGCAGAGCACAGAGCCACCCCACCACCTCACAAGCAACCATCGCTGCTTTTCCCGCTGGCCCTAAAGCAGATGGGCACCTGTGTGCTGTTCCTGTGGGCTTCTCCTCCTGGGAGGATCCTTGTGCTCTGCTCCTTGTGTCTGACTCCATCCCTTTGTCCCCAGAGTGAGGACCATGTGCCTGAAGTCCCCTCACAGCTGGTGGATGCCTGTTGTGAGAGTCTGGAACAAGAACCTTCCAAGGAGCTCTTCAAGGAATCCACTAAGTAAGTTGGAGGCCTGGGGCCTGCCTTCAGGTGCACCATGGTACAGGGTTGGCACAGTAGGGGCAGCTAATTTGCCTTCTCCCTCATTGTCCCTTCCTCCAGGAGAGCGAGGGCTGGGGCTAAGGCTGGGGCCGGGGAGTTTTGAGATAGCAGTTTGCAGCACAGCTCCGGGAAAGCAAATGCAGGGAGTTCCTGTGGGCTCTGGGAGCCACGAGCTGCTGCAGAAACCTCTGTCACTCCTCTCAGTCTGCCATGGGTCTGAGTTGCCAATTGGGAAAACCTCGTTTCAGCAAGCCTCAGCATCTGGCCATGCTGTTCCTAGTCTTGTGCCTGCGTCTCGTAGGCACCCGTAGAGCAGAGCTGACAGCTGCAGTCCCCGTGCCAGCCGTCCTGTCCCACTGGCCACAGATGTGGCTGTTGTGGTTAGGTTACGCTGGCTGTTGCTGCAGGGATCTAAGGTCACTTCTGTTCCCATGGCAGAAGCAGTGGCCGAGGTCCTGGCTCCGGGTGCAAAGCGGAAGCTGTTGGGCTTACGGCCCCCACCCCTCCCTGAACAGTAGCTGGAGCACGTTGCCTAATCGAGTGCAGGGCTGTGGCAATGGCTTTGCTGCAGTCTTCTGGGGAGCGTTAGCTCTGTGTGTGGTAACTAGAGTCGCTGTCTGAATGCAGAGCCTCCGGGCTGGGCCCGGCCTGCTCTTGGCAAGCTCTGAAAGGGGAAGAGCCCGTCCGCTTCTCCTTGATGCGTGTCTTCAGTCTAGACACCATGTCTAAGGCTCTTGACTCCGCTGGGCAGCCCTGGCACCACTCTCCGAAGCAGTTAGCTCTCTCGAGCAGGATCCCCTGTGGCCTTTTGTGCTGGATGTTAATCTGAAACTGAACAACTCAGCGCCTGGTACTGAACATTGCTAGCAGCTTTCGGCGGCTGATTACAGCCTGCAGCGTGCATTTGCCCTGTGAGCAGAGGAGCAATTGCAAAGGGTCCCATCGTCCCCCTTTGTCCCACAGCCCAGGCTGGTGCTGAGAGGCCACAATTAGCAGTGCCAGCCCCATCCCAGGGTGCTATATTTGTCACAGTGGTACCTCCAACGCACCTTCCTTTTGCATCAGGCTTAGCATGGAGCAGGGCTTTCTGGGACAGGGCTTTGTGGGTGATTCAGTACCAGGCTGGTGAGGGGGTGGCAAAGTTACCGGGCTCACAGGCCGGCTCACCTCCTCTTTCCTTGGACCACTGGCTTTTTCCACGGCTGTGATCAGCTCTCAGGAACCTTGCTGGCTCTGCTCTCTCCTAGGCTTATCCACGACTACCTGAGTGTGGCTCCCTTTGCTGACTACCTCGACAGCTTGTACTTCAACCGCTTCCTGCAATGGAAATGGCTGGAACGGTAACGCTCCCTGACATCTCTGGAAGACCTGCACCTTGCTCTCATGGGCTGCCTGAGGGCTCCTTCCCATGCTGAGCCCTAGCAGGAGCCAAGGGCTTGTCCTTTGTCTGCTCTTGCTTTCCTTCAGGGCCCTTTATTGGGCACCATCAGCCTGTACTGGCTGCCCCAGCCTTGCTGGCCTCACAGGGAAGCAAGGTCTGCTTGAGCAGGGGTTTTGGGGTGAGCCGCAGTCTCTCAGGCCAGGGCATGGGGGTGGTTTGGGCTTCAGACCCTGCTCTCTCTCTGCTCCCATCTCATTCCAGTTTCCTCTCCCTCACAGGCAACCAGTGACCAAAAACACTTTCCGACAGTACCGTGTGCTGGGCAAGGGCGGTTTTGGGGAGGTGAGTGACCAGCATTTCCTCTGCAGTCAGGGTACGAGGCAGCCACCGTGGCCTGCTGCCAGATGCAGACCTGGCTTGTCCATCAGGGTGCCACAAGCTGCTCCAGCACCTGGAGGCAGGTGCTACTGGCTGTGGGGGCTCTGCGCTGGGCACTGCTGTGCTCTGGGCATTGCATGGTTTGTTGGTTCCCCTCTGAGGAACCGGAGCTCCCCTCTTGCTGGGCACTGGAGGTGTGGGAAGTGTTGCACAGGGTAGGTAGCATGTGCCCTGCTGCCAAGGCAGAGAGTCAGGTCTGTTCCTGGTGTCTTGGCAGGGGAAAACTGTCCTGAAAACTGTCACTGTCAGGCTTCTTTCTGTTTCTGGAGTGGCCCTCTGTTCTCCCAGGCACCAGCCATGGTGCTGGTAAAGGTGGCAGGGGCATCACAGCCCTCTGCTGCTTATCTGTGACATCTGGAGATGTCACTGTTCCCTGTGTCCTTGTTTGACAACAGGCTTCTTGCTAACCTCAGAGCGAGGTGGGGAGAGGGACATCTTTGCCTTCCCGGGCCTCTTCCCAAGAGCAGAATGTAGACCTAGACCTCTCCTTGGGAACAGCAGCAGGATGGTGCTGAGCCTTGTTCCCCCTCCAGGTTTGTGCCTGCCAAGTGCGTGCCACAGGGAAGATGTACGCCTGCAAGAAGCTGGAGAAGAAACGGATCAAAAAGCGGAAGGGAGAGGCCATGGCTCTGAATGAGAAACAGATCCTGGAAAAAGTGAACAGTAGGTTTGTAGTAAGTACATAGGAATTGCTCTCACTTTGCTCCGGTGGTTGATTCTTCCGCCAACCAGCCGGCCCGGCACCCCTGTGCTCCTCACCCCATTACGAGAGGCAGGATCAGGCCCTGCCCACGGGGTAGGATCTTGTTGGCTGCAGATCTCTCACAAGGCTGGGGTCTGGCAGGACCTCCTGTTGCCTCCATAAGATGACCTAAATGTCCCCAAAGTCAGGCCAAAACACCCCTCTGGTCTCACAGGGACCTTGTTAACCTCTGGAGCAGAAGAAAGCAGTGACAACTGTCCATACAGCCAAGTGGGCAGAAGCCCAGCCCTGAGCTGCGTAGTAGGAGCTCTGTCCCTGGCTGCCCTGAGATGTGGACATCCTGAAACCTCCCTTTATGGAGGGTTCATCAGGCGCTGCCCCAGGGTTGCTGTTGGGTGCCGCTTGCCCCTGGAGGGGAGCAGTTCTGGCTTGGGGAAATATTGTACTCCCTGTCTGAGGAAAGCTGGGGGTGTGCAGGGGCTGCTGGGCACTTCTGTGTCCTCCCTGAGTGTGCACAGTTCCTCCTCTGCTGGCAAAGGCCCAGACCTGCTGCCCGTGAGTGGCTGCTTGGGTGACAAAGTGCCCATCAGAGTGTGGGCACCTCCCTCTTCCAGCTGTGCCTTCTAACAGCCTTTCTGCCCTGAATTGCAGGTGAGCTTAGCCTATGCATATGAAACTAAAGATGCTCTCTGCCTAGTGCTGACCCTCATGAATGGAGGGGACCTCAAGTTCCATATCTACCACATGGGAGAAGCTGGCTTCGAGGAGCCCCGGGCAGCTTTCTATGCTGCCGAGATCTGCTGTGGCCTGGAGGACTTGCACCAGGAGAGGATAGTGTACAGGTACGTGCTGCCTGGCCCCTGCTGGGAGACCTTGTACGGCCTGCAGAAGCAAGAGGGTTCCTGCTGCTCTTACTAGCCCAGCTGGGTCTGTCTTCTTGAGAAAATAAGCTCAGGCTCGAAAGCTGGGTGAGAGGGAATCAGGAAGAGAAAGCTGATCTCCTGGGAGAGACGGGAGAGCCTAGCTTGGCTTCCTCCTGCTGGTAAATGATCGCCAAGAACAGAATGCGATCATGCCGGGAGCGAGTGCCTCGGGGCAGGCACTTGGGTGCTTTACTCCCCGTGCAGTATTGACACTAGAACAAAGGAGGGTAGGCTGCCCTGGTACGCTCCAGACTGAGAGCTGGGCAGGAGGGAGAACAAGCTGATTGTATGACTGTACTCACGGGGTTGCGTGATGCATCGTTAAGGATAGCGTGGCTAAACACGGGGCCAGAAAGTTCCTTCTAGTCCTACCCTGTGCCTTGCCCTGGGGCAAGGTAAGCAGAAGAAGCCTCTGCTCCTTCTCTCCTGCACAGCCTGCCGCATCGTGAGCACTGCACCTGCGAAGGAGTCAGGCACAGGCTCACTGATTCCTTGCAGAGGGCTAAAGATTGTCGTGACCCGCTTCTCTGCCTGGGAGGGGGGAGCTTGCAGGGCTAACTCCAGGGGAGGGAGTGAGGGGAAGGTTATCTGCGTGCCTGAGGCAGGGACATTGCATCCCTCTGCTGCTTATCTGTGACTTCTTGAGATGTCACTGGTCCTTGTGTCCTTTGCTTTGACAACAGGCTTCTTGCTAAGCAAGTCTCTTCCTTCCTAGGGACCTGAAGCCAGAGAACATTTTGCTGGATGACCATGGTGAGTGCTGGTCAAGAGGAGCCCTGGGCCTGAGTCTGCCTCTCTTCTTGTGCTTGAATCAGGGTTTCTCTGTGTTCTTGGCAGCTTCAAACGTTATCCCTTGACCTTGCCCCCTCCTCTGTGCAGGTCACATCCGTATCTCAGACCTGGGGCTAGCTGTGCACGTGCCGGAGGGCCAAACGATCAAGGGCCGGGTGGGGACAGTTGGCTACATGGGTAAGTGGTCCTGGTTTAATGAAAAAGTGGTCTCTGACTGCACACATGTTCCCCCTGCCTTCACACATCCCTCACCCCTGCTCCTATGTAGCTCCAGAGGTGGTGAAGAATGAGCGCTACACGTTCAGCCCAGACTGGTGGGCTCTGGGCTGCCTGGTGTATGAGATGATCGAGGGACAGTCCCCCTTCCAGCAGCGCAAGAAGAAGATCAAGAGGGAGGAGGTGGAGCGGTTGGTGAAGGAAGTGCAGGAGGAGTACTCGGAGAAGTTCTCACCCTGCGCCCGCTCCCTCTGCACCATGGTACGAGTGTGCCTCCCTCTCCCTTCACTCACACCTACCTTTGCAGGCAGCCACATTCGCTTGCTCTGGCTCTGATAAGACCGTGCAGGAGAGTCCGGAGTGCCTTAATTCCTCGCTCTCCCAGCTGCCTCGCCAGGCCCACGCTGTCCTTAGAGACATACTGCAGGAGCCCGGCTGGTCTCAGGGCTGCTGCTGCCCCAGGCACCCTCCACCTGGGGCACTGATTTCCTTTGTGTTGCAGCTCCTGTGCAAAGACCCTCTGGAGCGCTTGGGGTGCCGAGGAGCTGGGGCCAAGGAAGTGAAGGAGCACCCTCTCTTCAAGCATCTCAACTTCAGGAGGCTGGAAGCAGGCATGCTGGACCCCCCCTTCAAGCCAGATGTAAGTGCCTGTCCCTGTCCTGACCTCTTCAGTCACTGGTGCTGTCAAGGGAGGCAGGAGCCCTGGGGTGGCTCACCTGAAGAGGTGGCGCCCATCCCCTTCCCTCTTGTTTCTAGAGCCTGGCAGAAAAGGGGTCAGGCAAGCTCTGGGCTTCGGGGAGAAGGGGATCTATATGTTGCTTGACATGGTGGCATCTTGGTGGAGCCTGGCATTAGCGCAGTCTTTGTCCTGTTTAGCCCCAGGCCATCTACTGCAAGGATGTTCTGGACATTGAGCAGTTCTCCACAGTGAAAGGGGTGGAGCTGGAGCCCACGGACAATGACTTCTACCAGAAGTTTGCTACCGGAAGCGTTCCCATTCCTTGGCAGAATGAGGTAAGTTTGCAGGACAGGTTTTTGCTCCTGTGTATGCCCACCGTGGCCACTGCATACAGTGTCCCGCAGGGTTTGTGCTCTTGTGGTCTGCTGGGCCCTCAGCGACGGCCTTTGTGTGGCAGTTGCTGCAGCCGTCTTTGTCCTCTTCCAGATGATCGAGACAGAGTGTTTTAAGGAGCTGAATGTCTTTAGCGCAGATGGCACAGTGCCCCCAGACCTAGACTGGAAAGGGCAGCCTTCTCCACAGCCCAAAAAAGGGTTACTCCAGCGCTTATTCAGCAGACAGGTAAGAGTTTGCGCCCAGCATTTCCTCCCCAGCAAGTCCTCTAGCAGCACTGTGCCAGGGGAGCACGAAGGGGAAGCAGGCACAGTGTCCTGCTGTACTGGGTGGCCAGACCCCAAGGCTGTCACAGGGACCCCCACAAGGCTGCAGGGAGCCAGCCCTCGCCTGGCTGGTACTCCCTGTGCTGGGGGATTCGAGGGGGCTGGGATGGAGTGTCCTGGCTAAATACGCTGCAGTCACAGAGGGAGAGGGTTGTTGTTGAAAGCACTAAAATAACAATTCTGCTCCCTTCCTACATGAATAATGCCATCCCTGAAAAAGACCTTGCTCTTGGAATGGGCTGCTGGGCTCCCTGGAGTATTTCTGTCAGACTTTAAGCAAGCAGAGAGCGCAGTGCTTTCAAGGGATGAGGAGAACGGAAATGTCTTGCAGCTGCTATGGGCTTGCTTGCCTGCCTGTCTCCTCTGCCCAGAACAGTCTTTGCCTTCTTTCCAGGACTGGCAAAGTTTGGGCTGCTGCCTTTCAACAGCTGCTTGCAGCTGTGGGACTCGAGCATGGTTGGCTCTGACTCCTGCTTCTCTGACGAGCTCCGAGTAGTGTTTCACTGTTCAGTGGGCTGCCCTAGCCAGAGCCAGCTCTGGGTCGGGATATCCCGCCCTTCGCGAGGCAGGCAGGACCTGCCGGAGGATGGGCAGCTGCCTGTAGCAGGGGTTGAGCTGAGATTTGCCACGTGTTTTCTCTTTCCAGAGGTGAGCAGTCTCTCCTGGCTGCTCTGCTCAGGGAAATACCCGGTGGCCCGCGGACATGGGAAGATCTGGGAAAGAGGAGTGTTGTCCTTCAGTGCCTATCCCTCTTCCCCCAGCACAGCACAAGCTGCTTGTTGTTCTAACTGTCCCCTGAGCCACTAATCCTGCTTCCCTGCTCTCGCTGCCTTGGTGAGGGAAGCCTTGCCCTCAGCTTGAGCCAAAGCTGCCCCTGCACTGCCTCTGCTGGGAGCTCCGCTCCCAGGGGGCTGTGGGAAGTTCCCTTCGCTCCTCTCTTCGGATGTCCGGGACACACAGAAGGGTGGAGAAACAGTGAAGGGTTTGGCATTGCCCCGTGCTCAGGCTCCTTCCCCTTCCAGCAAAAAGGGCTTCAGCTGCTTCTGCGGCCGGCTGAGCCCTGAGCGGGGCAGATCGTCTGTGCTGGCACTGAGCTGTCTCCCTGGGTGGCTGTAGGCCAGGGAGCCCGTCTTCTTCCCAGCTTCTGAGCTAGTCAGCTGTGTGCTCACCAGTCTGTCTGCCAGGAGCTGGACCCCCAGATGCAGCTTGACTGTTTCTCTGCAGACTGGGGGTCCCCTCCAGCCCCTTGCCTCCATGTAGCTCGCCCCTGCACAGGCTGGGAGGGGGTCCTGGCCCTTCCCTGCCAGAGGGCAGCTCCAGGCTGGGTTGTGTGACCGTGCTCACCCTCTGCTTGCTGTGCTCCTCTCTCTCCCTCCTCCCTCTCCTTGCCCTTCTGACTTCAGGACTGTTGTGGAAACTGCAGCGACAGCGAGGAAGAGCCCACCCGGCTGTAGGGCACAGCTTGTTCTCCAGCCGCTGGGACCCCCTTGCCTCTCCGGGTGCCCGGCAGAACAACAGCCCAGCCTGAAGGACAAGGTAGCAGCGGCCCCGCAAGGTGGATTTGTTTACAGCTTTACACATCTATTTGAAGACTGTGAGGATGGCTCCAGGGCTGGCGGCAGCAGGCGGCTCAGGACAGGGTGCCTCTGGCCAGGGGACAAGCCCTTGTCCCCGAGGCAGACCTGAACGCTTCTGAATCTGCCGCTTGGGATTGTGCTGCTGCCGCCCGCCGGCTGCCGCTCCCCTCCCGGGCCCAGGGTTGGGAGGGAGGGATTGTGCCGGTGTGGGCCGAGGCCAGGCTGGAGCAGCTCTGCTGACACATTCCACGGTGCCGAAGCGGCACTGCAGGTTTGGTGTATATTTATATATGTCAGTCTGTACATATCACATGTCGTTTTTTAATCTATAGGTGGGGGCCTGCACTGCCCCCACCCTGTCACAGGCACAAATGTCCTCCTATGGGGGGAGCGACAGTCCCAGCTTTGTACCAGGGAGTCCTGGGCAGAGGCCTTCTGTGCCTTGAGGTGTCTAAAGCATCTTTCCTGGACCTTTCTGGCCGTGCTGAGGCGTCCCTGGCTCCAGCGGAGTCCATTGCTCAGCCCCCAGGCACAGGAAAGCGCTGTGCCAAAGCGTCTACCATTGCATCCTGGCAGCAGAGCGTCACTGCCTCATCCTCGCTTCCCTGTCTGCCGGAGCCTGCTTCCTCCTGCCTTGTCTCGCACATGCTGCCAGCTCCGGGGGCCTGATCCCGGCCCCCTTCTCCAGACCGCTGGCAGACTGCCTGTGGCACAGTGGGACACAGCTCAGAAGGTACCTTCTGCTGGGTCCAAAGGGTCGGTCTGATCCCTGGCGTGGCGCAGGATTGCCCCAGCGCAGTTCCACCAGCTCCGGAGCAGCCATCTACACGTGCTGGGGGTGCCGGTGTCCCTGGGACACGCAAGGGACCCTGCTCTCGGGGAGCAAAGCTGTGGTAAAGGGAATGTCCCTTCTTGGGGTCATGCTGTGACCCAAAAGTGAGCAGGGCTGGGACCGGCCTAGTGTCTGTCCCCAGGGGTCCCGGGGAGCCAGCACAGCTCCTGTGCCCCCGGAGAGGGCAGGAGCGGAGGGGCTGGAGCCCTGCGTGTCCCTGGGGAGCGGTGTGGGGCTCAGCCCACCTCTCCCTTCTGCTTGTCCTCTCCCCCCTTGTGCACACTCGTCCCAGCTGTGTCCCAAGCAATAACTTGTCTCTTCTGTGTGTGTGTGTGTGTGTGTATGCACACGCGTGTGTGCACATGTGCGTGCTGCTGCCTCGTGCTCGTTCTGAGCCAGGCCCCCCGGGGGGGCTGAGCACCTACTTGGACCTGTGGTATCATGTGCTTGCCTTGCACTAAAGTTGGAGAGTATTTAAATTTTTAACCTTTTGTCAAGTGTAAGATTTGCCGTGCCTGTATCGCTGTCGTGTCAAGGGGGGGGGGCCCGCTCCGGGCCGTACGGGGTTGGTGGCTGTAAGGAGGAGAGGAGCAGGTCCTGGGCTGCCGCGGGCTCTGCTGGGGCTGCCCTCCATGGGGCTGATGCTGAGCCCTGGGGACCGCAGGTGGCCCTGGGTGGCTTCTGCTGGGTGGTTTGGGTCGGTGCAGGGCCACGGCAGGTACAAGACCTTGTGCCATTGGGGTGCTCATGGCTGCTGGGGTCCCCTTTGGGTC
>VXBO01013337.1:33748-47148 GCA_013400135.1 Rhinoptilus africanus | reverse complement strand
GGGAGCGCCCTGGCTGCCGGTGGTGCTGTGCGCCGCCGCCGTCTTCCTGGGGGGCGAGGTGCTGCCCTACTCGGTGTGCTCCCGGCACGGGCTGGCCATCGCCTCCCGCACCCTCTGCCTCACCCGGCTGCTGATGCTGGCCGCCTTCCCCCTCTGCTACCCGCTCAGCCGGCTGCTGGACTGGGCGCTGCGGCAGGAGCTCAGCGTCTTCTCCACGCGGGAGCGGCTGCTGGAGACGCTGCGGGCCGCCGGCCCCCACGGCGACCTGGTGCGGGAGGAGTTGGCCATGGTGCAGGGCGCGCTGGAGCTGCGCACCAAAGTGGTGGAGGACGTGCTGACGCCGCTGGCCGACTGCTTCATGCTCCGCGCCGACGCCGTGCTGGACTTCACCACTGTCTCCGAGATCCTGCGCTCCGGCTACACTCGCATCCCTGTCTACGAGGGTGATCGGCGCGATAACATCGTTGACCTGCTCTTCGTCAAGGACCTGGCCTTCGTCGACCCCGATGACTGCACCCCCCTGCAGACTGTCACCCGCTTCTACCGCCGCCCGCTCCACTGCGTCTTCAACGACACGCGCCTCGACACGCTGCTTGAGGAGTTCAAGAAGGGTGAGGCCACCGGGCCACCACCCCCCGGGCTTCCCCTGCGCCCCCTCCGCACCCCCAAAGGGTCCTTGGTGAGCAGCCCCCCACGGCCCACCCTGCATCGCCTCCTGGCAGGACCCGGCAGGTACCGGGGGTGCTGGGGGGAGTTGGGCCCTGCATGCGCTGGTGTGGCGGTGACCCCAGTGTCAGCCGGTGGAACAGCCCCTGGGTAGGTGGAGGGCCTGTGATGCTGGTCACGCCTGTGATGTTGTGGAAACAGAGAGCCTCTGGGTGAGCCTGTCCCACAGGGCTGATGTCTCTGCCGGGGCCTGGCAGCATGGTGGGCACCGCGCCTCCCTCACACCCCTGCCCGGGCGAAGCAGCCTTCACCGCTTTGTTCAGCGTGGAGCGGTTTATGGCAGGAGATTGCATCTTGTTACTTAGCTCTTGCGTTTACAGCTTAGCAGTGAGAAGCAGGTCTGGAAAGTGATTCCATGCAAGTGTTTTAAAGGAAGAAGAGCGAGCTGTACCTTTTTTTGTAGCTGTGACAGTATTCGTTATGCAGCAGCTGCCAGCAGCCCCAGCGATGCTGAGAGCTGTATGTCCTTAACCATACCTTGAAAATACACACGGCATGTGGTGTGTCCTCCCCCCACCCCCTGGGAATTGTGTTGCACTGAGAGTTACTGGGTACGTCATACGGTGGTGAGGGAGTCTTTAAGAAATGGCTGCATCGGTGACATCCTGCATTACGTAATGCAGGAGGACAGCAGTGGCTCCCCGGCTGCCTGGGGCCGCTCTGCCGCAAGCAGAGCTCATCATGTGAGAAAGGCCAACCTGGTCCATCCCAGATACAGAGAAAGCCTCTCTGTGAGTCATCTCCGAGCTCCGTTTTGTGGGGCTGGGAGGAGGGGACGTTTCTTGTGTGCCGGGAAAGTGATCATCAGATACATGCAGGTCAGCATCCTCTCGGGAGATGCACAGCCGTGTCCCCACCACCTCCCAGGATCACAGGGAGAGTGGCACACAGCACTCGCCTTCTCTGCCCCTCAGTGTGACTAGACACTCCCAACGGTATAAATCAGCAAATTCCTGTGGTTTATACCAAGACTGTTAGCGAAAGCATTAAGATTGCTCTCTGGGTACAACCTTGATGAGCCGCAGTATCTTTCCCCCTCCCCTCGTGCCTCTTCTAACATAACCAGTTGTCTTCCCTCTTCCTAATTCCTTATTTGCTTCACAGTTCCTTCTCAATTGTGGCTTCCTGCATGATACTACAACATTACTAAAGTTCACCTGAGGTCTCTGCTACCTCTCCTTTGTCTAGAGATTTTGGTGTTACCAAAGATGTCCGATGACTTCGGCACAGTCCCCTTTGGGCAGCCTCCCCTGCACTTTATCTGATTTATTTTGATGCATTCAGCTACTTTCCCCCTCCAGACCTGTTCTACAGCCCGGTACCTGATGGATCAATAGACCCATAGAAGTGGACTTGTGGTTGCTTAGCTCACTGCCCTTTGCTTGCCGTCCTCTCTGCCCTCCTTAAACTGAGATGTTTTGTGTGTGTGTCGCTCCCTGAGCTGGCAGGTGCCTAAACAAGCCTTGCTACCTGCCCTGCACCTGCCAGCCCTCATCTCAAGTGAAGATTATCCATCCCTCTCCAGCTTTGCTCCTCTCAGCATTTCACTTTAGACTCTTCCTCCCTTACGTCTGTTTGCCATCATGTCCGCCTGGGGCATTTTCAACAGCCCCTATGCAGAGGTCTCTCTAGAACTTATTTATCTTCCTACCTCATTCTTCCTTGTGTTTTCTAGATTACGTGTCTGAAAAGCCTTGCTTTTGGTCTTAGTATCTAACTCAGCATGATGTTTAGCAATTCCAGCTTTCTGCCCCCTAAATGTTCTGCACTCTGGGTGTTGCTGTTCTCTTCCGATTCATCTTTTCCCTGTTCGTAGGCATTTGGTCACCACCAGCACCCTGTGTTTGTAGGCAGACACCCCCCAGCCCAGCCCCAAACCCCTCCTAAACTCTCTTTTCCCAGTTCTACATACAGGTTCCCATGCCGCTCCCGCACTGTGACAGACATTTGCTCCCAGCTGCCTTGAGTCCCATCCACTGCCATTTTCAGCCCCATTCACTTGACTATTTAATTTCTAAAATAAAGATTTCCCGTTTGTAATTAAGAATCTTCATCACTGTCTCCTTTTCTGCGTCCGTTCGAATTATGGTGCAGTATCTTGTTTGATCCAATCAAGGTTGCTTTCCGTGGCCAGGTCTTCTGTGACACCTCCACTAATTAGAGACTAGGCTGATTGCTTGTTGGTTCAGCGAGTGCTTAATGAAGGCATTCATCACTTCACACATCCAAGGTGCCTGCAGGACAGCAAAGTGCTCCCACTGATGAGGCCTGGTCTCTTTCTAGGAAATTAAAGTCTCCGGTAAGGATGGGCATTCATAATCACCTCCCGGTCCTTAGATCCCTGACAAATCTCTAGAGAAACCTTGCCAGCTTTCTTTTCCTTCTCCCATCATTAACTCAAACAGGTTTTTTGTCCTGTATTTCTTTTTGTTATTACACTGTTTATGCAAAATACTCATCACATTTTATATCTTTCTTTCCTGGGTAGCAATGTATACTTTTGATCTGTTTCACCAGTGATTAATGTTCTGCCGCATCCACCGTACCCATAATGTCATTTTTTGCATAATGTGTAAGGAACACAATTTCACTGCCAGAGCTCCTTGCCACAGCACACAAACATTTGTTCTTTCTTACTGAAAATGTCAAGGGATGATTAAATACAGCACTTCGGGACTCTTGCTCACACCTCCGGCAGCACTTTCCCTTTTACACCTCTCCTCCTACTCACCGCTATCACACTGTATGATCCTTGTTTACCTGATATGTTTCTTTTCTCTCGATGTGCTATCCCTAGCTATGAAGATTATCAGCTTTTTTCCCCCCTCACTGCTCTTTCATAGCAGGGTTTGAAGGGAAGTTGTCCAGCTGTGCTCACACCTGACCTCCTTTGAGCTCAGTTCCATTAAGATACCTTGATTTTTGCCTTGAGTTTAGTCTCTGTATGAGCCGCAAATCCCCTCTCCCCTGGCAGGACTATTTCCTGGAAAAAGATGGTTAAATTGAGGGCGCTAATGTCAACTGGGAAAAACGCAGAGAAGGCTGCAAACAGCAGCAGAGGGGAGGGCTGGCCTGCAAGAAGGGAGCTTGGACTTCAACCCACAGCCCCAAAGAGGAGGGCAGCCGCCAAAACTGCATTGAAAACTAGCATTACAGCAGCGTGAGACAGGTCCAGCTGAAGGCAGGAGTTGCTTATGCTAGATGGTGGCTTTGACTTGATCTCCTCAGCAAAACTCAGTGAAATTAACTCATAAATAATGACTCCTGGGCACCCAATTTGCCATCTTTTCAGGCAAGCCAGAGAGGGTCATTATGGAAGGCATGCATATCTGTGCTTCTGTTTACACAGAAGTGGTAAGTGGAGGACGCTATCCAAAATCGGTGTCCCCTCTTCTCGAGAAATAAGAAAATGCACAGCAGTACAGTAACTTTTCCACCTGCAGCATGGAAGAAGCTGAAACTACTGGAGGAGTGAAAGAAATCTGCAGACAGTACCTTGGCAAATTGTACTGGTGCATCTCAAGAGTACCTGGCTTTATTCTAGGCTCACAGGAGGAGTTATCTAATACACCAGAGGAAGAACTGCACCATGTTTAGCAAGCTAAAGCAATGGAGAGGGGCAGATGAGGTCCCAGTAGGATAAACTTCACCTTGGGAATATGGAGCTAGGAGGAAAGGCTTATGCATTCATTCAGTGTGAAATGCTGTGGGTGATGCAGGCTGTTTCTCCTCCATCCTTAGAAGATAACAGAGCCACACGGGTTGCAGCTTCAGTCCTGTGATATAACTCCTCAGGGGGAGCTATTCCATGAGGTCTACCTCCTTCTGTAGGTGTCTTTAGGAAGTCATAGTCTTATCCCATTGCTCAAGTCCTTTAGGGATTTTGTTGACTAACTTTTTTGGGGTCCATATATAGCAATGGCAGCTTTCAGCAAACAACCTTCCTCTGTCAGAGAAACAGCTTAAATTTGCTCTTATGATCATTTTCCTGCAGCAGGGCAGAGGCTGAGCTGCAGCTCAAATTAGCCTTCTGTGGTTTGGCAGCTTTTAAGAGTTACTAAAAGTAAATTCTCTAAAAACAGACTTCCTGGCTTAGCAAGGAAAACAGCCTGTCCTGTGGAGGACAGTTCTGCCCCAGGGTCTGCCTTTGCTTTTCAAAATACCCCCCAGCCTCTGTTAAACCTCTACAAACGGAGTGTAGCTGGAGAAGGTGCTTGCACTTGCTGGGAACTGGGGTCAGTACCATTTCACCTGCTTTTCCTCCTGGCCTTCTCCTGAGCCTGCGGCCATTGCCAGCACAAAGCATGGCTTGAAATTTAAACCAGCCTTCAGGAGATTTCCGCAAGCGTGATAGCCACCGTGTTGGGCACCTTGATGGGTCGAAGCCAGCTGTATGGATTAAGGAGCTGGTTGTTACCCGGGAACTATCCCGAACATGTGCCCTGACGGGTGATTGCCAGGCTGAGAGTGGGCGAGGTGCCCATACACAGGAGATGGTTTCAGTGACTCATGCTGCAACTCTGCCTGAAATGTGACTTTGCTTTCCCCTCAAACCTGTGCTAAATCTCAGTGTGTGAACTCTGGGCTGCTTTACCCCACCCCAACAAGCCCAAGAACAGCCCTGCTGCGGGGAGATGTTCAGCAAAGCAAGAGGAGAGCTGTGTCCTTGGGGGAGAGGGCACCCAGTTGGCCATCTCCCTCTTGGGAACCGTCAAAGGTACCTTCAGACTGAGCTGTGGGAAAGAATCAGGTGGCCTATGCTACAGACAGCAAAGAAAACAGTTTTGCTTTGGGTCTCCAGAAGATTTTTAGCTTGAAAAATCATCATCCTTAGGCTCCAAGTAACATGCAAGGGGACCGACCATTTGTGGGCAGGTAGGGTCAGTCACCCAGGAGGTCAGAGCCCTGTTGTACAGCAGATGGAAGGTGAGACTGCATGTCCCCTCTAATCTCCCCCTTACCCTCCTGATCCATTTTATCAACTGTAATACATCCGCTATTCCAAATATTCTATCTTTACCCCATTTTTCCTTAGGAGTAGAAAAAGCACCAGAGCGGAGTATGAGAAAGGCTTTTGTACTCTGCTAGAGAGAGATGTAAACAGATGAAGTTCTCATCTCTGCAGAGGGTCTGGATTAGATTAGGATTTATGGTTTTCCCTTCCCATAGCTCTGATTCCCCATGGAGCTGGGTGCCCCCGGAGCCCTCCTGGTTGTTTCCCCCTCCCTCCTCATTGAGGTGTAGGTGTGCATTGCCTCTAGGTGCAGCTCCTCAGGCGCGTGGCTTCACCCTTGGTGCAGGGTCGTGGTAGCACAGGAGCACACTCACACGCGTGTTTCCAGGTCGAGAAGTTCAAATGGGCGTCCCTGCGTACTCCAGATGCAGGTCTGCGAGGGGGCACAGAGGTGCTGGCAGCCCCTGGCCTGCAGGAGAGCTCTGATAAAAGCACACAGAAAATAGCTTTCAGTTACATCATGGTTGTTTCACGAGTGAACTCATTTACCAATTATTCTTTTTCCTTTTTTTTTTTTTGTCTTCCATTTTGTAGCTGTGAATGGTTCATGGCTTGTGCCTGTACCTTTGATCTCCTAGTAGAAGCTTTAGATCTCACTGTAAAAATTCATGAAAATAAATTTCATGCTCAGAATGCTCATGCTGTGGAATGAGAAACAAGACTAAAGCATCTTTAACATTCCTCTGGCAGAGCACCTACATTAAAGAAAAAAAAAAGATAAGGAAGTAGCCTGGGCTATTTTTGCAGCCAACAGCACTTTCTTTCCCACAAGTAAAGGCATTTCCATGTGTTCAGACCCTGTTCTCCCATCGGGGAGGACGCTTTGAGGTGAAGCTACAAGGACAAGGTCATTTAGGTACCTGTGAAAAACAAGGCTCCTAAAAACGGGCATAAAAAGCTTTAGGTATCTGTTCAGAGCCTTGCTCCATCCGGAAGCTTTCAGCTGTTTATATTAGCTCTGTAATTTCGCGTTTTGAGGCATTAACTTTCCACTGAAGCTGTTGTTTGAAAAGAGCAGATTTCATGTAGCTCATAAAGAATTTAGTGCAGTTGTATCCCATGCTGAGCAGACACTTAATCACCTATAGACTTCCTGTGCGAGAGCAGTCCTGCAGAGGCCAGCGGAGCTATTTCACACAAGTAAAGTTAATTGCCCATTTGTTCTAACGATTGCCAAACCAAGGCTTTAGATTCTCAAGTGTTTCACTGTGCTTTCCTGCATCAGCGATAGCTTTGTAAAATTCACGTGTGACAGCTTGCTAGCGGGGAAGCAGCTCGCCCTTATAACTCATTTCATTTGAGCTATCAAGCAACGGTTACAACAGCACGGTTTTTGGAATCAGCTTTACAGATCTTAAAGCTGGTTTAGATCAAGCTCAGAGTTTTGTTTAAATGATTTATCTCCCTGTGTCGTACTCCCACCGAGGCAGACCTGCAGGGCAGCAACTAGAGAAGAGAACGCGACCCCTCTGATGTCCGTGGGTCTGTCCCTGTGCCACCCGCCCTGGGATATCACTTCCACTTCGTAAGATTGCCCGGCTTCTGCCCTCATACCTGCTCCAAAAGCCACTGCTTTTCTTCGGTGCAAGCGTAGCAGCTCCCAGGGTTGGGAAAGGGGGAAACAGCTGAGATTGGCTGCATCCCCAGCCCAGGAGGGAACAAGCCATGACCATACAGCCAGGGCACCTGCAAGCCCCCATCATCCCTCCCCTGCTGCCAGATTTATAAGGTCTGTTCAAAAAACTGGTGGGAGGAGGCGCAGGACCCAGGTGGTTTGCAGGACCTGATGTCCCTCAGGTGGGAGATGAGAGCAAGTCAGCCCATTCCCAGCCAGGGCCAGCTGGGAGCAGCCATTGTTTGCACCAGCCCTGGGAAGGCTGGGAGTGGGTTTGGGGGAGGCTTGTGATACGAGGATGAGCTGGCCGGGCAGGGGCTAGCATCAGCCCGCTCGGTGCGGGCCAGGAGCAACCGCATGAATTGCAACAATTTTCCATGGCTGGGTACCTGCTCTGTGTCTAATGTGGGTGTCCGCCTGGAAACCTAAACCTGGGGGTTTATAGTGTGGCTGCAAGTGTTTATTTTCTGTGAAAATAAAGAACTCTTGAGCACTCTAACAGCCCTCCTGGCTCTGCCCCCAGCGCGGTGAAACCGTGGGTCTCCTCCCAGACTAACAGTGCTGGGTTATTTCTAAATAATCTCATTTGCCGTTACGTGAACGTGGAGCTGGAATCACATTTCCGTGAGGCTGCTCTAGTGTAAATTACAGCGTCGATGTAGGTGTTTAGCCAAAAAAAGAATTGCCTCCATTACTCTCTGACTGCCTTTAAGTAGCACCTAAGCTTTTTGTAAGGGCTTGGTGGTTTTGGGTTGCATGTAAATGTCATTAACAACAAGCTTTCAGCCAAAAGAAATAACTTCTCCCCTCTCCTTGCTCACCCGAGGACTTGTAGGAGACCAGATGGCCCCCGTGTTTGGGAGCGGGGTTTGGCAAAGGAGACATTTTCAAAAGTTGGACTTTGCTAAGATGAAACGTAGCTGTTGCTGCTGTCTTGTGGCCAACTCCGCTGCTTTTTTCTTTTTAAGTCTCAAGTCCTGTTGCTTTATTACCCACTGAACAGACAAGATGCACGAACCCCCGTACAAAAGGAGTGAAATAGCCTGGCCCGAAGAACATGCTGAATTTTCAATGCCCTGAGGCTATTGATTCGGTTTTTTAAAGCGCATCTCAGTGCTACTTGCTGCGATGTTATGTTCTCGTTTCTAATTCTGTAGGCGTGGGAGGCAGCGAGCTGCTCTCTGAAATCTCGCAATAAAAGCTTGGTATGAGGAGGAGGGAATTTAGACCATGGAAAATGCCCCAGGCTTCGCTGTGAGAAATGTATAGCGCTGATCTTCGGCTGAGAAGTATCATTTGCTTGTCTCGCATCCGGGGCAGGGTTGTTTGAAGGTCGTGCGGTCCCCAGCAATACGTGTTTGGTGGGACTGCCGGGATGCCCTGTCCCACTGCGGGGACGAGGCAGAAGGCACCAGCGGGCGAGGAGGGAGCTGTGCAGCGGGCAGGAGCCCACCCCTATTCCACCTTTATGAATAGTCTTCACATCCCCTTGCCCAGAGCAGCAGGCGGGTTTGTCGGGAAGGCTTTATGGGAGAAGTGGATGCAGAGGCAGCTGCATAGGGGAAGGAACATGCCCCCCCTTTTTGATAACCATTGCCACTCAAGGAGCTCAGCTCCGAGCCCGTGGGGAAAATAAGGTGTTTGCAGCTTTCTGTAGGTCCCTGCAGTGCCTGCAGCACAGCTGGGTTTGTGCAGGCATTGCAACAGGAGACCCCAGGGATGCACAGCAGAGGGAGGGGAAGTTGTTGGCTGCGGTGCCGATGAAGGACGTTTTTAACGTTTTAACTAAACAGAGAGGTTCAGAACCTGCGTGCGGTGCTGAGCAGCGTAGGAGCCACAGGGGCAGTAAGGAAAACAGTGCTGTCCGTTGGCAGGTCCAAGAATATGTTGGAGCTAGAAACCCAGAAGTTGTTTATGGCTTGGAAGTTGGGTTCTGGTCAAGCTGCTGAGCAGGAGCATAAATCAGAGCAGACAATAAAGGAAGGGAGTAGTTGAAGACGTCAAAACAGCTTACAGAGAGCTGGACAAGCGAAAACAAATAGTGAAGTTTCAAGTATGCCAAAAGCAAGAAGGCTGAGAATGTGTCAGCAGAGCTGCCAGCTTACTGGGGACAAGGGAGGAAGCTGAAACTGTGATTGGGAAACACTGCGACTTCCAAGCAGGAGTGACCATCATTGCAGCTGAAGGTCCTGGTCCCAGTCTGCTGGTTTAAGGTAACAGGCAGGGGGTGCTGTCAGGGGCAGGGTTTGGAGAAGACGTTCAGGTGCAGGCCGATGGCTTGAAAAGCAATCAGCCTCCACAGCCAGATGGTCCACCCAAGAGTTCTGCAGGAGCTGGGCTGAAAGCTGCAAACAAACATACGGATTTCTGCATTAAAACCAGCTGCTCTTCCAAGGAGCTGGAGGCTTTGCCCATTATTCTAAGAAAAGCTTTAGGATCGGTCCAGACAGTGATGGATAGAAAGATGTGGGGGAGCTGTTCCTGGCAATTTGATAGGAAAGATAATTAACACCAGAATGAAAAAACACTAGGATGAGAGAAACCGGTAGAGCCCAAGGACACGCTCACATTTCTGTGTTGGAGGACGCTGTCTCATTGCTCTGGTAGAGTTGCCTGATGCCAGTGCAGCTGAGGGTAAGCAAGAAGCAGCTGGTGTAACCTACACTTCAGTCCTGCCCAGGAGGCTGCCAAAGAGCTGAACGGAGGGACTCGCAGCAGATGGCCTGGGTAAAGCAAGCAAGCGGCCCCAAAAAAGAGCCAGGCAGAGTCCTGTGACACCTGGAAATCAGCCTGGAGGGCAGCAGCCCTGTTAGGCTGGGCTGTGTGTCCAGCCCTTCTCCTTGGGTTACGGTGGCTGGGGTGGGTTTGGGCGATAGTGGCTGTCTCTGAGGTTCGGCTGTGATCTCTGCCTCCCACCGAGCCCCGTCCGCTTGCCATGGCGCTGTGCTGGGGACCACTGTCACCAGGGGTGAGGGTCTCACTGCCGCTCTGCTCTCCCCCCACAGGGAAGTCCCACCTGGCCATCGTGCAGCGGGTGAACAACGAAGGGGAAGGAGACCCGTTCTACGAGGTGATGGGCATTGTCACCCTGGAGGATGTCATTGAGGAGATCATCAAGTCCGAGATCCTGGATGAGACGGATCTGTACAGTTAGTGTCCCAGAGCAGCTACTGCGGTTGCAGGACCCAGGGTGGGAGCCCGCACAGACAGACAGACATGTGGGTAGGAAACAGGCCAGAGCAAATCGTGGTGCTTCCCCAGAGCAATTCACAGTCGTGGTGGGAAAGACAAGAATGACGGAGAGATGCTGGTCAGATGTCAGGGAGTCTTGACTGCCCAAGATAGAGAAGCACCAGCATCAGCAGGGCCTGACCCAGGGACATATGTGTTGGTCATGAAGTGCCCATGGGTGGTTCCCAAGCTCCTTTCCAACTCTGGGTGATGCATCCAGCCAGGGCAACCCAGGGATTGTTCCTGAGAAAGAAGCGTGTTTCAACACCCTGCTCCCTCCCCAGGGAGCTGCTCCCAAGGCTCCACAGCAGCCCTGCCGTAGGGTGCAGCAAGGCATCTCTCTATATAGGTGTGCATGTGGCATGGGGCCCTGCAACTGCAGTGGCTTTGTGGCTGCTGCAAGTGGGCAACCGCTCTGCTCTCTGCCCCGCAGCGGACAATCGGAAGAAGGAGCGGGTGCCCCACCGGGGACGCAAGCCCCAGGACTTCTCCATCTTCAGGCTCTCGGACAGTGAGATGAAGGTGAAGATCTCCCCGCAGCTCCTCCTGGCGACCCATCGGTTCATGGCAACAGGTACCCTTGTCCTTGTGCAAGCCCTGTCTCCCTGCAGCAGCACCAGCCCTGCAGGGAGGGCATCCCTGAGCCCTTCCTTGGCCGGGCTTACCCCTAGCAAGCAGTTTCCACCTGCCCGGACCCCCACCCTGGCCATCCCGCCGCTCCACCATCATGGGTTTGCTCTTGGCTCCCCTCCATGTGGTGGGATGCCGAGGCTGCGGGAATGGGGGGCCGTGCAGCTCAGAGGATGAGGGGTTCCCGGCAGCCCCAGCCCCACTGAGCGAGCCTGTGTTACCTCCCCCTAGAAGTGGAGCCTTTCAAGTCCCCCTACCTCTCTGAGAAGATCCTGCTGCGGCTCCTGAAACACCCCAATGTTATCCAGGAGCTCAAGTATGACCGAAAGAACAAGAAGGCAGTGGAGCATTACCTCTACCAGCGCAACCGCCCCGTCGACTACTTTGTCCTCATCCTACAGGTGCCTGGGGCAGCGGCGAGCGGAGAGTGGCAGGGGGTGGCCCATTTCTCCTTGCCACCTTCCTCTGGGCTGCTTCTGCGTCTTCTCATACAGAGTGTCAGGGGTTCCTGCAGCCCTGGGTGGGTCGGTGGCCAGGAGCATGGGGTATCCATCTGAGGGGGTTTTCCTTCTCCTTCCAGGGGAAAGTGGAGGTGGAGGTTGGCAAGGAAGGGCTGCGGTTTGAGAACGGGGCATTCACCTACTATGGCGTCCCTGCCATCATGGCTGTTGTCTCCTCGGGTAAGGGTTCTGTGGGCTCCCTCCGTCCACAGGGACTAAGCCGGCTGGTGGCCAGGAGAATGGGCTGGCCGTGGGGTGGGGTGGCCCTGCAGTGGGGCGCGGGGCAGGCAGGAGCCCTTCCTCTGCGATTCCTACACCTCCAGCTGTTGTTTCAGACAATGACGTGCGGAAAGTGGGCAGCCTGGCGGGATCCTCCTTCCTGCGTAAGTATTTTGGCACAGGCTGGGGCTCTGAAACCTCTCCTCCACGGCACCGGCCGGCTGGAGGAGTCGTGGGTTTGCACCCTGCAAATTGCAGCTCAGGCTCTGCATCAAGATCGCCCCTTTTTAAAAGCTCAGCAAGGGGCTGATGCAGTGAAGTCCCCACAGAGGGACTTTGAGGTCCTTTTGAGGTTTTGGCCGTGCGCTGGATCCCTGCGGGTGGATCCCAGTGTGGCTGGCACCACAAGGGGCACTGCCCATGGGCAGCAGCCTGCCCACATAGATGGGAGCCGTAAACCCTGCAACTCCTGGCACAGTGCATCTAGGTCTTGCCTGAACGTCTCTGGACCCATTCACATTCCTGAGGCTCGGTGCCGGAGCTGAACATGGGTCCCACACTGAGGGAGCAGGGAATTCCTTGGGAATTGCAGAGATGCGTCAATTTACCTGTGAGGCGTTCACACGTGGTGGTGTGGGAAATTAGCAGAGTTAAAAGTAGATGCCTGAGTCCTGGTAAATTCCCTGCCTGCAGAGCTGATGCGTTAACGAGCAGATCCCCTGCTTGCAGGAATGAAGAGGGGGCTCTGGTCAGGGGAGACCCTGACCCTCCCCACTTCTTTGCTGGTCACCCCTGCAATCGTTTAGTGCCTGATTACTGGGCAGGCAGAGGTGCTGCCCACCCCCAGTCCAGCACGTCCCTCATCCCAAACCCCAGATGTTGCCATTGGATCTGCAGTGCCAATGGTAAAACAAGGGTGCTCTGGGTGCCTAATAAAACAAGAACGCACTAAGTTCAGCCTTTAGGTACAGGAAGGGATGTCACGGAGAGAAGAGGGGAGAGTCCCTTGGGGCGGGTGACTGTCACTCCCATGGGTCCCGGCCTGCCTGCAGCTCTAGGGCTCACCTGTTTCTTGCTGCTTGCTTTGCTTCCATTGGAAAGGCTGGCTCGTGGACTGATGGGTTAACCCCTCAGTGCGTATTCCTGCTCCCCTGTGCGTCCACAGCACACGCGGTTTTGACAGAGGAAATCAGTGAAGTGGACAGTTTCCCTTGAGATGTTGCTGCATGTCCTGAAGTCCCCGTGCCCTCGGTGGCCATCCCCAAGGCTGCCCACGGGCCACGGGCCAGGCAGGGCACGAGCCCCAGTGGGAGCCGTGTCGGTGTGTCCATGCGTGTCTGCAGTGCCGCCTGCCGGGATGCTGCCGCTCAGGGCTCCTTTGCTCACCATGCTTGCACGTGAGGCTGTGTCACGAGATGTTTTCTGCCACCCAGCCGCCCCTGCCTGCCATGGGACCTGGGGGGGG
>VXBO01013337.1:22867-33738 GCA_013400135.1 Rhinoptilus africanus | reverse complement strand
TGGGGGGGGGGGTGTTGCACCCTGAGGCCAGCCAGGGAGGCGCAGGTCACAGGGCATCTCGCTTGTCGGGCTGGCATCCTCCTCCATGAAGCAAAGCCCAGCAGAAACAAGAGTGAGTAGCGTGTCAAAGTGGAGAATTCAGACATTAACCCGTGAGCATTTAGCAATTTGTTATTAATTAACCATGGTTATGCAACTTTTTTATTGCCAGGCAATCTTTGGCATCGGTGGCCGGGGTGGGGGTGTGTCGGCAGAGAGCCGGCACGGCCAGCCCTGCTGCGGGGGGGTCGGGTGGCGAGAGCAGTAGTGGTTATCAGTCAACCCGTCCTTTGCTCCCAGCTGGACCAGGTTGTTCTGGGCAGCGCTTCGTGCTGGTGCCTTTGCTTGGACTTCTGTTTGCAGAGGGTGTCGATCCAGGGGAGGATGCAGAACAGGAGTTACGGGAGGAGGAGCAGGGAGATCGGAAGGAGGGGGCAGCAGGGCAAATTTCCTGGGGCTTTACCTTCGAAGCACTCTAAAAACATTAAATGACATAGGCAGCAGGTGGTTCCTAGAGCGCTACAGCCACGCTGTGGGCACAGTGGCCGGAGGGAGGGCAGCTGGGGGAAGGGTGGCCATGGCTGCAGAGAGGGCTGGCAGCCAGCGGGCTCTCGTCGCCCGCTGCTTTCGAGGTGGGTGCTGCCAGCGGTGAGAGCAAAGATGAGGCATCGGGAGGTGTGAAGGCGTGCATTGCTCCTGCTGCGTCTCTCCACGCAGCCCATGGAGCCCTGCAGCCCCTTCTCAGCGTCACCCCACATCTGTTGAGACCCAGGGCCTTGCAGGGAGCTGCAGGCAGCCCAGCGTGAATGCCTTTGCTTTGCTTCATGCCCAGGGGCTTCTGCCAGCCCCTGCCTGTGGCTGTGGGGCTGGGTGGAGGCAGGGGCTGCTGCAGAGCACAATCCCTCTCTGCCACCCGCCCGCACACACAGAAGCATCCCAGATGCCAAGCACAGTGACTTGGTTTAGCTCCCGCCCATCTCCACAAGCTGACCACAAGGTCCCCTCTCCTGGCAGCGGCTGGCCAAGGGCTGGAGCAGGGTGCCAGCGCTCAGACAATGGGGAGAAGGTACTTTCTGCCCGCACTGTGGCTCTGGGGAGATGTGTGGCTGTGCAGACAGGCCTGGCAGGAGCTGGTCCCCCCCAGCCTCACCTCCTCATACCTTGTCACAGAGCAGCCTGTTGATTTACAGCATCCAAGTCTGTGTCCCTGCCAGTGTCCCTGTCCCCGGGGCTAGGGAGCACCTCCCTGGAGCAGAAGCTGGAGTGTGTAAGGGGTGGGAGCCTAGCCTGGGGCTGCTGACACCTGATGATTCTTCTCATTCTTCCTCTTGGTCTGTCCCCCACCCTCACCTCTGTCCCTTGCCTTCCCCTGTCCCTTCCTTCTCTCTGCAGTGCCCGTTTCGGTGTCCCGTACCTTCGCCTTCAGCAGAGGGGACTCCCTGGCTGGCTCTCCAGGTAACGGGGCATGGCTTTGGGCAGGGACCTCCGCATGTGCCAAGCCCCCTCCGCCCTGCATGCTGGGCAGCGCCGGGAGAGGAGCACCCCCGGCACCCCACAGCAGGCAGCCCCTCACTGGTTGGAGCACGAGTGGCAGACTGGGGACAGCAGCCCTGCCACAGCCTCCCCTGCATGGTGCGAATCCCAGGAAGAATGGGCAGGAGACAAGGAGGAGCCATGGGTGGTTTGGGCTTTCTTTGGTGTGCAGTTTCTGTGATTTCCTGCACTCAGTGCTTGGGTTTTCTTGCTACTTGCTGCTTCTGATGAGGGTTACCCACAGTCCTGCGTGTACCCTGCCCTGCTTCCCTTGCTTTCTGGCAATCCAGGTAATAGAAGGACATTTTAGCAGCAGAGCAAAGTCAGCAGTGTGTTGACATCACCCGGGCAAGGAACAAGCTGCCTTTGTTCCCTAACAAATCACTGACTAGACAAAATCCATCAGGTCGCGTGTCAGAGGCCATCAGTCAATGTGAGTGACGGGCCAGCTTGCCATGGCAGCCTCTGCTCCTGTTCTGTCGGAGCCGGGGTGGACAGGAGCGTGCCCCCGAGGCAGGTTAAGTAAACCCCCGTGGGCTGCCAGCTGTGACCAGAATTCGTGCCAGATGCCATGCAGAAGGCCTGCGTTAGCAGGAGAGCTGTCACTCAGCCGGTGTGACAGGCAGGCAGCAGCCATAACCTTGCTGCCGCTGCCAGCTCGGATGTGTGCCTGCCCGGTCCCTTTGGTTTGCGTGGGGCTGGCATGGCACGGCGTCTCCATTGCCAGCGTGCACCGAGGAGGACCTCACCGCAGGTCCCCTGCCCTGGTGTCCGTGGGGCACAGCCACCAGAGGTGACCGGTCCACCCTGGCCCTGTGCCGGCACTGGGGACCCACGCGGCACCATGAGTGAGTGTTTGGCCTCTCTGCCGTCCCCTCCCGCAGTGAACAGGTCACCGTCTCGCTGCAGCGGGCTCAACCGCTCCGAGTCCCCCAACCGGGAGCACAACGACTACGGGGGCAGCAGCACGCAGCTCCACAGCGGCAGCAACAACATCTACACGCCCGACTACTCCGTGCACATCCTCTGCGATGTGCAGTTCGTCAAGGTACCGGCTGGGCTGGCAGGGACCGTCCCACCCCAGCCAGCCCTGCCCAGGCACCCTCTCGCCCCGCTGTGCCCCCGCCGCCTGGTGGGTGCTGGGGGGGTGTCTCGTCCTCCTGCTCACCAAGGGTTTGGTGCCACCAAGACCCTGGGAGGTCCTGGCGCCTCTGGGTGCCCGCTGAGCGAGGTGCCCGTGTGTGTGTGCCCAGGTCACCCGGCAGCAGTACCACAACGCGCTGGTGGCCAGCCGCATGGACAGCTCGCCCCAGTCCCCCGACATAGAGGCCTTCGACAGGGACTCAACCAAGGCCTCGACTGCGCGGGGAACCCCACAGACGCCCAAGGAGGACCCCACCACCCTCCTGAACGAGAGGAACATCGCCATGTGTGAGTCACCCCGCAGCATCCCTTCCCTGCCACAAGCACACGCTGTGTGTCCCCTCGGGGGGGACATGCTGGCACCTGCTGTCACGACAGGCAGGTCACCACTGAGACGCAGCTGCACATGGACCGGGGCGCGCGGGCGTTTGCACGCACAGACCTGCGGACACTGTTCTGTGCCTGCACGGGTGCACGGGTGCAAGTGCGCAGGCACAAAAGACCCCATTCCCCACCTGCCCGTGCTCCTTGGAGGTCCCTGGCACTGGGACCTGCTGCCGCGGCTGGCATCCCGCTGCATCCTGCCCCAGAGCACAGCGCCTGCCCACCCTGCCGCCACGCCTGCCCTCTGTCCCCGCAGGCAGCCGCTCCGAGGGGCCGCGCAGTCCCAGCGAGTCCGTGTTCCTGCGCATGGAGGCCATCCCCTTCATCCAGGAGGAACTGGCTGACAACGAGGAGAACAGCAAGCGGCAGAGTGAGTCCGAACAAGGGGACAGACAGACACACACATACGGCCCTGGGGGTGGTGGGGGCTGCGGTGCCCCGGGGCGCTGCAGCCAGGCTGGGATTTTGCAGACAGTGAGTGCTGCGGCACTGTCCTGGAGGCAGAGTCGCCGGGAAGAGAGGCCGGGACCAGCTCATCACCGAGCAGCTCCGAGGAGACGCTGGGCAGGAGGCTGCTGAGATCCCTCAGTGAGTGACTGACCCGGGGAGGGAGCACCCCGGGGAGACCCCGCGGCTCGGGTCATCTCCACAGCCTTATCCTGGGGATGGAGCAAGGGGCAACCCAGTTCCCTGGCAGGCAAAACTGCATGTGGGGCTAGCTGGGGCAGAGCCAGCTGCCTGGTCCTGGCCGGACCCCGTGTACCCCCTTCCCTGGGCACCCTTGGCCCCCCCGCAGCCAGCCCTAGGCACCCTTGCTGCTGCAGGTGGGCGCAAGCAGCGGCCGTCGCCAGAGGGTGAGAAGACGCCAGAGGAGAGCTCCAATCTCGCCCCGTTAATCACCTGAGCAGCAGCGTGGCCGGAGCACGGTGCTGGAGGCCCGTGCAGACTGGAGGTAGGAACCTGCCTCTCGGCGCAGTCCTTCTTCCCTATCAAATAGTGTCAAATCGAGTTTCAAGCAGCAAAGCCAAACGATGTGCTTTAGACCCCCACCCTGTGCAGGCACATGTTGCTGGGGGCTGGAGCAGGGCCAAGGGATGCAACAACAGACTCAAACCATCCTTGAGACAGGAATGGATGCTGGAGAGAGACTGAGACCCTAACTCAAGTTTTCAGAGCTAGAAACGTGCGTCTGCACTGATTTCCTGGCTAGGAAAGGTGCTGCAGGCTTGAGCAGCAGCCGGTCAGGGGGGATGAGGTTCGGCCACCTGCACCAGGCTACGCTTGTGTCTTCCAGGTCTGCAGCATGGGGGTCTCCTGCCGTGAGGCTCATGTCCAACAGCAGCAGGTCTGCACCGCTCGCTGCCCGCCCGCCCGCCTGCCCGCTCGTGTCGCCCCTCCCTGCAGGACTTGTGCGGAGCCCCATCCCCAGGCGAGAAAGGATGTGCCTCTGGGGGGGATGAGCCACCCGAGGCAGCCTGGACCAGCCAGCTGGAGTCCGAGGGCCCTTGCCCAGCTGCTCCCTGGTAGCATCTGGTCTCAAGGAAGAGGTGGAAAAAAGGAAAGGTGAAGTGTCTGGCACGGCATCCCTGCAGGCAGAGCAGGGAGGGGCAGCCCGACCCAGAATTGCCCTTAGCATCATTTAGCATCCCCATCCCAGTGGGGCCCGGAGCCCCTCGGTGCTGGGTGCTGCACAGACGTGGTCTCCACCACCAGGAGAATATGCTGTTTGGGAGGGGGGTGGGTTCCACACGCAGCTCAGGGCCCCAGCACACATTTGTGCCATGCACACTCACAGCGCCTTGCACACACTGCCCATCAGCACAGCCTGGCCCCCCCCCGATGCCCTGCTAGGCACAGGGCAGGGAGCCCAGCTCACCGCCCCGCGCGGCCCCCCCTTCCTGGGGAGAGCCGCTCCGCGCTGCATTGAACCATCCTCCTCTCCCCGCACGGCTGCCTGTGCGAGGGAGCCTCGCGCCGAGCCTTCGGGTTGGTACAGACCAGGCAGTAGTTTTTTTTTGTAGAGGCTGAACGCAACGGGGATGTTAACATTAAAAGTGATTTCTCCCTGAGCCGTGCCCTGTCTGCGTCAGTGGGTGGAGGGGAAGCCGTGCCCTCATACCCACGGCCAGAGGTGGCTGGAGTAACAGGAGTCAGCATCGCTCAAGGACCAGGTCAGCAAGTGCTTCCCAATTTTTCCCTGGGCTCTCTGTTGCTCTCGCTGCCAGGAAAGCACTCAGCGGTGCTGAGTTACACCATAGCAGCGCAGACGAGGACTGGGGAAGACCAGGGGTTAATATCGTGCTGTTGCAAACACAATAGTGGGATACACACACTGGAACAGCTGGACAGATAACACCAGAAATCCCATAGTCCACCAGCGCTGATAAAACTTCAGCTGGAATAACTGCCTCTCTGCCTGGGCAGTGCCCTGCTAAGGAAACACACAGCGATTGAAAGGAGGCCAGAGGAAAGCAAGGGCTGGAAAACAACTTGCCCCAAAGGCTGAAGGAAACAGGGTCGCTTAATCTTAACCGGAGAAGGATGTGAAGGGGAGAGAGGAAGTTTTCAGATACATAAAAAGCTGCTGCAAGGAGGAAAGGAATAATCTGTTCTCTGTTGCCATGGTAAATGGGATAATGGGTAATGAGCTTACACCACAGAAAGGGAGAAATTTAGGTCACTCATTAGGAAAAACAAGGCTGGTAAGGCTAGGAAAGGACTGGTACAGACCACGTGTGGGGTGGGCCAGGCTCCACACCTAGAGGCCTGTAAGGACAGAAGTGCAGGCAGATGTCAGAAATAACAAAAGGAAGAGCTGATTCCTTCAACTCCTGAGATAAGCCCTAGGAGACATGCTTTAAACCACTACCCCATCATCCCAGCTGCGGGTGGATGCCGAGAGAGAAAGCTCCCCATCTGCACAAAGACAGTGAGACAAAGGCAGCCTTATGCGACACACACACTGTTCAGAAAAGGACAAACAAGAAACCGCCCCGTGCATTGTCCCCCTGCAAATACAGCAAGGGAACAAGGCACCGTATTCACCTTTGCTGTCTAAATCCATCAGGGCAGCAGTGACTATCGCTAACTGACCCAAGGAAAGGGAATGTTCCTCTTTCTTCCCCAAGATCTTAGCAGGAGGCTGCTCTATCAAGGTGATAATATCAGCTCACAAACAGATCCGCAAACAGTGACTGCAGCGAGCAGAAGCAGATGGTCCCAGCTTTTTCCTACTGCCAGAAACACGGGCTGTTGCTGGCAGGCCCCGCTGAAGCCAGGGAGGGCAGCTGGTGGTTCACCAGGGGCCTGCTGAGAAGGAAGAACAGGGAAGATCCACTTTTCGACACATTAGGAGCAGGCCAGGAGCTCTGGGCCAGATGGATGGGTAACACACAACCGTCCAGAAAGCAAGCACGTACAGATGGACAGGACGGGCTGGATAGCACAGGGCAGGGGGGTCAGAAAGGAACACAGGACAGACACGGGAGGAACTGGTCAGCTTCACGTGGAGTCACAGGGAGCTCTCAACTACACTCTCCCAATATGACTATATCCCATTAGTAGCAAACGTGATCATCAGAGGTGCAACACACAAGGGAGAAAGGAAAAGCCTTGAAACAAACTGGAGTAAGACCCGTAAACAAACCAGGATGCTGAGGCTTTAACCTCAGCCTGGGAAGAGGCCAGCACAGCCTGAAGGCATGGCATCACACAAGGCAGGGCTTCAGAGATGGAAGTTTAATTTTCTGTCAGCAACACAAAGCAGCAATTAACCACAGTAACAAATGTTTGCTCGCGTAAGGCTTCAAACTGGGTGGAAGCCAACAACAGCTTCACCCCTCCCCAAAATACTACCGAGTGACATTAGTTCACAAGCCGTATGAGATCCCAACCCATTGGGGCTATTATCCCACAGAGCATTGCACTGGCACCAGACTTCGCTTAGATCAAACCGGTCAGTTACATGGAGTTGATGTGGATGTGCTAAAGATGCATCTCTAAGTGACTGACGGCAGCCTGGTCTTCAGGCAAACGAGCCAAGGCAGCTCATGCTGCCCCCCACCCTCCTGGGGGCACTGGCTTACCCGCAGTGCAAGGGCTATTTCAAAAAACATCAACAGATGATTATCCCTGATAGAGCTATCCGCCCCCATCTTTATTAAACCCCAAGAGGTGTGGGACAAGGCAAGCCATGAGCAGGGAAAGACACGGACTACACACTACAGCTTTGGTGACTTCATGTAAGTTTGGTTGTTCATGTGCTTCACTGGATTTTTGTGACGGCTTCATGGATGGACTTGGCCACATAGTCCAGGTTCTTGGTAGTCAGGCCACACATGTTGATGCGCCCACTAGCCATCAGGTAGATGTGCTTTTCCTTGACCATGTACTCCACCTGCTTAGCTGCGGAAACAATTGGACATCAGGTCAGAGCGGTGACCCCACAGCTCAGAAAAGCCCAAAGAACCAGCTAGGGATGCTTGAGTCTCACAAGGAGCAGAAAAATTCCAGGACTGGCTGCTAAAATGCGGCCTGATGCTTCATCCCTGCCTAGGATTCCAGTGAGGTCCTCAAGAGATTCTTGTCTGGACTGCTTCAGCCTGGCTCACCCCCAGCAAAACTGTCCCCACCCGAAGCTCCCTTCACCAGGTCACTTGGTACTTACGGTTCAGCCCCGTGAAGCTAAACATGCCGATCTGCTCTGTGATGTGGTTCCAGGTGCCCGGGGTCCCGAGGGACTCCAGGCGAGACCGGAGCTCTGACCGCATGAGCAAGACACGATCTGCCATCGTCTTCACATTGTCCTTCCTGCAGCAGGCAGGAAGCAGAGTGTGAGGACAGGCACCTGACTGGTTTGGAGCCATCTGGCTAAGCCCAGCACTCAGGGAGACAGCTTCAGACATGCTTTACCCTCTCCCACCAGCCCCTGCCACACGTACCACTCTGCAAAGAGCTGTGGGGAAGAGAGTGTAGTTGCCACAATGCGAGCTCCCTGGGAGGGAGGGTTGGACCAAGTGGTGCGCACAATCTTCTCCATCTGGGAAAGCACACGCTGCACGTTGTCTGCATCCTTCCCCACCACAGTCAGGTTGCCCACACGTTCATCTGTGGACAAGATAAGAGAGGTGAGCCATTGGTCCCACACATCACGGCAAAGCAGAGCTCTCCCCGACCCCCTGTATGCCAGCCCCATCTGTCTGCGTATGATGCTACTGGACCAGCTTACTGCCAGACACTCACTGTAGAGCCCAAAGTTCTTGGAAAACGACTGTGCACAGAAGAGCTCAAAGCCCTCGGAGACAAAGTATCGCACAGCCCAGGCATCCTTGTCCAGGCTGCCAGAGGCAAAACCTTGGTACGCCGAATCGAAGAATGGAAACAGGAACCGGCGCTGCAAGGAGGAACAGTGTTAGAGGGAAACCCCTTCCCCACAACCTTCACTTTACCCCCCACTGTCCCCATGGGAGGGAAAAATGACCATTGAGCTTCTGGGCTCAAGAAGACATTGTCCATCAACACCAGACTGGGATATTTTCTTTCTACTGGGGTGAAGACTAAAGTGGTCAAGAAAAGGCCAAATGCAGGAGCACACTACAGCAGCGGCCTCCTCCCCATTCTGGAGGACACAGGGCACAAGAGATGTCCCACCTTATATCCTATATCCAGCACCCATGAAAAGCAGGTGCGCCTGGAAAATCTTTCCAGCATGAGACACCTCACTGCAGACCATCCCACAGAGTTTGAAAGCAAGGATTGGAAGGCAGGAGCAGAAGTGGGATGCTTCTATTCTCTGAGCACAGAGGACCATCATTCTGCCAGCCTGTCCCAGCCAGCCCAGGTCCCAACCTGCCCTGTGGGACTCTTCCAGCTCCTGCCACATCTCATGCTATTCCTTACAGCCCATCTCCAGCTGGCTCAAGAGCTATCTGTCCCCTCAGCACTGCTTTAGCCCCGGCAGCAGCCCATACCTTCATAACAGCAGCAATCTGCTTCCACTGGTCTGGAGTAGGGTCTGTGCCCGTTGGGTTGTGCGCACAGGCATGGAGAATGAAAATGGAGAACTCTGGGGCTTTCTGAGGAGAGAGCAGGTCTTGGTCATATGCACGGATGAGACTGGGTACCCAGAGCAGAGGGAGAGGCCCCGGGCTGCTCTGGGCGCCAGCAGCTTCTTTCGTAGAGATCCACTTCCAGGCACAGCACCCAAGAGCCCAGCCAGCTGCTGACAGCACAGCATCAAGCCTGTCCCATGCCAGTTTTACTCACCTCCATGTCATCCAGCAGCCCCTGGAGATCCAGACCCCTCTTGGCAGCATCCCAGTAGTGGTAGGTTCTGATATCTTTAAACCCAGCATCCACAAACACGGAGTTGTGGTTTTCTGAGGAAAGAAATCACTTTTCAGAAAAGCAGGCCTCGCCTCCAGCAAGCCACCTTCTCCAGCCCCAGTATCTCCCTAAATGTCACCAAAACATGCAATGGAGACACTTACACTCCCTTCATCCACAAGGGAAAGGCTCTTCTCCCACTGCCCAGGCTCCTGCAAGGAGCTCAGCCGTTCCTCCCTCACCCACTGACCCACGGGGCTCCCTGCAAAGAGGCGGCAGCACAGACGACAGCACTCACCCCAGGACGGAGCGGAGATGTAGACCGGTGTCGCCGTGTTGTTGTTTCCATTGTACCATCGCCTCAGGAATTCTGCGCCGATACGCAGAGCGCCCGTCCCACCCAAGGACTGAACGCTGCCAATCTGCAACAGAGAGAGTTGCCAGCAGGGTCCCCCCAGCTCATGAGCGCGCAGACAGCAGAGGTGCTTGCAAGAGCATGACAGGATCCCAGGCGTGCTCCCAGGGGTCACCCCAGCCAGGACACCGTCCCCTCCCAGAGGTCTTCAACCTCCGTCAGTGCTCAGGCCCATCCCGACACAGTTATAAATAGACTTCAGGTGTTTCTGCTACTTTCTGGCATGGCGCAGATTCCCAGCTAGCAGCTGATTTCAGGAAAGGTGGACTATTTTCTGGCTTCAGTTCCCTGTAGGGAAACTGTTAAATGATGAAGGAGAAAAAAAAAAAAAAAAAGACCAAACAATTTCCAATCACAGACCGTGTTTGGTCTTTCCCAAAAACTACAACTCCTTGCACAAAGGGCTTCACGTGCACAGGTTCAAGTGACCTGCAACCAGTAAAGGCCACGTCAGAGAAAAATCCCCAAGTCCTGCCAAAATGCTGGCACTCCACACCTTCATGCTCCACTGCTTTGTCCCCTGGGGAGGCACCCCGGGGATCCCAGCAGCTCTCCCAGCAAGGAGCGGCCTCGCTCCCTGCCGGCCACCTACCCGGTTCTCCTTGATGGCGGGGCTGTCGTCGCCCAGCGCGATCCGGGAGGCGTTGGCGCGGAACTGGGGCAGGCCCAGGATGGGCAGGTACTCGTGGTTCAGGCTGTTGTCGCTGGCGATCATCTGCTCCACCTTCTTCACCACCGGCAGGACCCACGGCTGCCCCTCGTCCGTGCGGTAAGCTGGGGGCAGAGGGAGAGCTCTCCGTTCCGCACCCGGGGGGACGCTGGGCCTGCCCGGGGCACCGACACCCGAGCCCGGCGGGCAGGAGAACGCGGGGCCGCCCCCACGACCTTGAGGCCCGCCGGTGACCCGCCGCCCGCCCCGCACCCCGCCGGGGGCTCGCCGGGGCCCGGTGACCTTTGAGGCCCGGGCACGGCAGCTGCCGCCCAGCCGCTCCCGCAGGCGCCGGGCCCGCCGCGGGGGCACCGACCGACCGAC
>VXBO01013337.1:2355-22333 GCA_013400135.1 Rhinoptilus africanus | reverse complement strand
AGGTGCCGTGCCCGGGCGCGGTTCCATCTCGGGGCGGGTCACAGGGATCCTCCGGTTCATCTGCCCCGCGTTTTGAAGGCACTTTCCCCATTCCCGGCCGCCTGCGGGTGGGGTGGCCCCCTGAGGCCCTCCCAGCGCCGGGGGAACCCCCGCGTCACCGGGGGGTGTCTCCCCTCCCAGCGAGACCCTCCGGCTGCTGGTGACCGCCGCCAGGACGAGCCCGGCTCCCGCCCACGGGGCGCGTTTGGGGTCGCTTGTCACCTCGGGAGCTTCCCCCCCGAGCCCGTGGCGTCGCATTTATCCGCAGGGAATTTGGCCTGGCGCTTTGCTGCCCAACTCCCCACCCTTCCTGCAGGCACAGCGCTTCCCGCGCTGCCCCCGACCCTTCGTGGCCCTTCGGGCTTCCCACCGCCCGGGAGCCTCCCTCCGGCGACCTCCGGGGACCCTGGGGGTCGGGGCCGATGCCGTGGCGGGGCCCGGTGGAGCGGCAGGCGGCCGGTGAGCGGCGGCGGTGCTGGGGGGTGTCGGCAGAGGGCAGAGCCGGCCCGCGCATCGCGCCGCCGCCGGGACCGCCCCGTGCGGCCCCGCCGCTTCTCCCGCAGCCCCCGGGCTTTGACCGGCTCCGGCACGGCACGGCGGGACAGGCGGGAGGTGGCCTGGGGCTGCCCCAGCGTCCCACCGGCGGCTCCCCCCGCACCCCCGGGGAGGGGGCTCGCTGCCCCCCCCCGGTGCGTGGCCGGCTCCGTTAGGAACCTGCCGCCTGTCGCAAGCGGCTTTTGAAGTTTGTGGGAATCCACCCGCCATCCTGCAGCACCTGGAAAAGGCTTCGGGGTAAACGGGAAGGACGTTGCGAGCAACAGCCCCGCCAGAGCGACATCCCACCCTCCACCCCTCGTGACATAAAACACGGGGATACGGGACTGTAAAAGGCTCTGCTGTCCCCAAACGCTTTTGCAGACAACCCGTGTCATACGCTCCCTTTGTTAACCCAGACAAAAATCCCTCTGAAAACCAGTTTGGCGCCTCGCCCTCCCTCCCATGCCGAAGGTGGCTCCGCAGCCCGGCTGCCTGGGAGGGAGCCCGGGGGGCACAGCCCTCGCCTCCCCCAGCTCCGGGCAGCACCTGGAAGAACTGCCCAGTGCACTTTCTGCTTAGCATGAGAGCGGGGAAGAGGCAAGAGCTGCCCGGCGGCACAGCAGCGTGCCAACGCTCCTGCCTGCAGGGAAAACAGTGTACTGGGAAAGGCAGAGGAGCAAGGCAGCAGTGCTGCACCAAAGCCTGGGCCCTGGTGGTGTTTTTAGCATGGCTCAGATAAAACTTCTATCAGGCCTTGAGAAAAGGCTGCCTGGAAACCCAGAAAGGGCTTCAGCTCTGCTCTCTGCAGTAGCTGTGAACCCCTGCCAATGCCCAACCTTGTTAAGGTGCTGCGAGGGCATCTCCAAACCCTACCCTTAACGCAAACCCTAACCTTAAATCTAACTCTACCCCTAACTCTAACCCTGCCCTTAACTCTGACCCTAAGCTTAACTCTAACCCCAAGCGCGTGAAGGGCGCTTGGGTTCCCTGCGGTCTGTGGGTGCTGCCGTGCTAAGCAGGGAGGCAGCTGGTGAGAACCAGGGTGTCAGAGCTAAATAGGGGTAGCCCACCGCAGGGTGAGTCATGTTTTCTGCTCATGAGGAGTACAGCGTTGCACAAGCGGGATGCTGCAATGGGAAAAGCCAACCAAGGGTGCTCAGAGCATCCTATTTCTGGAGCAGCCAGAAGTGCTGGGGAGTCCCCAGACTGGCAGGCTCTCACTGCACTTACTGGTTTCTAATCCTACCTCTCTCCAAAGAGCGCTGGGATATTTGGGGACATGGCCAAGCCCTTTCCCAGTGCAGAGCAGGGAAGTCACGAAGGCACAGGGGTGCTGCCTGCCAGGCTGGCTGCACCAAGCCGCTGCTTGGGACCGCCGGAGCAGGCTGAGCAGTGCCAATTGCAGGAAAAAATGCATTTTCACCAAACCAGCACTGTCTTGCTGCCCTTCCTCGGGGGCTCCTGGGCAGCATGAGCTCAGCTGATGGTGAGACCGTCTGCGCCGCTGCCCGTGCCTGCAAGGCCAGGGTCGCTGAGCCAGCAGGAGTTACCTGCCGGTGCTCCTGGCTGCCCCCAGCCCACCTGGTGTCCCATGCCCTTGGCGGCGCAGAGCAGGGCTCCGCTGGGAACAGATGCCGGGACGAGACAGACAGGCACAAAGCAGCAGGCCGCCGGGCCCCCGAGCTGGGTGGCTGTGCCTTAGCAAGATCCCTCTGGCCCTGAGCTTTCATCTCCCCAGCCTACACAAAGGGTGCCACCAAAATGTATGTAAAAGCAGGAGAAACATGGGAGCCGGCCCTGAGGCATCACTCCCTTCATCTCCTGCCTCCGACTGACAGCCAGCAATGACCTGCCACTCAACGGGAAGGCTTGCACACCTTACCCGGAGTGAAGGAGCCCCCCGGGCGCGCACCACCGCACCGCACGCAGGCATGGCCCCCCACGCTCAGCCCCTCCTGGGAGACAGAGGCAGGGGGGGCTCGGCAGCCAGCCCAGCTCCCACAGAGCCCGGGCTGCCGCAGGGATGCGGGGAATCACTGGGGACCAATTGCTGCTCTCCCTGCACCATCGAGCCTCGTGTGGGCTTGGAAAAAAGCCCTTTCTGGGAGGGTGCAGATGAGCTTCACTCACCCCATCCCCTCGCAAGATCCACCCTCGCACCCCTCGGGCCTCTGCCTCATCCTCTTCCTCATCAAAGAGCCCAGCGCTGGGGCACCCTTGATCCTGGCATCACAGAAGGGTTTCGGCTGCCCTGCCCTGCGGTGTTGCCCATCTCGGCCCAAGGCTGGGCGCAGGGTGCCGGCAGGGAGCAGAGCCCCGGCCGTTCCCAGCGGGTGCTGCGCAGGGGCTGTTTTCCCAGCCGTCCTCCCGATACAGATGTTTTCTCAGTGCAGGATCCAGACAGAGGAGGGTAAAATGTTTTCATTCCAAGCTCCCGGGGTCAGGTCATGGTTTGTCTAAATGGCTTTTGTTGCTGTAATTATCAGATTAGCTGATCTCTGGCAGTGCGTTTAGGGGCAGCTACATTAACTGAGGATCCTGACTCCCTCACTGCCACCCTGCCCAGCAGGGGCAGCGGGTTTGCAATGGAGTGATGGGGATCAGGGATGCCAGGAGAGCCAAGTGAAATGTTCACGCTTGATTTTGAGCCAGTACCCAGATGGACCCCAGCCTGGGAGCAGCCAGGACACTTGGAGAAGACAGCAGTGAGCCTCCTGTGACCTCCTCATTGCACATGATGATGCTGAGCTTGGCCTGATCCTTTTCTCCCACTCCAACCTGCAACACACCACAGCCACAGAGCCCTGTCCCAGGCACCTGCCTGCTGCTGTGGCTGATGCTGAGCATGCAGACATGGGATGGGGGCACCTGAGGTGCCTCCCCTCGCTCAGGGCTGGTGTTCCCAACAGGTCCTGGGGGCAGGGGGTCCAGTACCCTATGCTGCAGCTGGGATGGGGGATCCCAGGGCTGGTGCCTGGCCACAGGATGCTGCGAGGGGTGGGCAGTCCCACAGCCGCTGGGGAGACGCAGGAATAAGAGCATGAGATACCAGGCGAGACGGAGAGCGTGACGGGGAGATGAGAGAGCAGGGCGAGGGGCAGATAAAGAGGGATCAGGAGTTTCCGGCCCCCGCCAGCCCCTTGCCGGGTCCATCTGTCAGCGCCTGCGAGTGCTGATGGCACCAAGCCCTGGTGGCAGCCGGGGCCGTAGGTCCTGCCGAGGGGCACCCTCAGGGGCTGGGAAGGGGCCCCTGCCGCTGCCTTCCTGCTGTGCTGGGGGACCAGCAGCATCTTGGCCCCCAGCGTGGACGGGGATGGGGTAGGGTGCCCACACACAGCCCCACGGGTGCCCCTGAAGCCGACCCCCCCCAGCCACGCTGCCCTGCAGCACCCACCCTCTGCCCTCCCGCACCCCCAGCCCCGCCGCACGGGGGATTTCACCCACCGGCATTAAAAAAAAAGCCAGTTCACGCTCTGCCGGGCCGCAGGTGAACAGATGGGTGCTCAGTAGCCACTCACACAGGCATCGTGCCCACAGTGGCCACCTGTGCCACCTCCTCTCTCACCTGCTGTAGGTGGTAGCAACAGGCGTTTCCCTTGAGCAAGGCAGAAGCTGTAAAGAAATTAAGTAATTCCAAATCAGAAAAGACTTTATTCTTTTTCCATAAAACAAATTGTTTAAAATGTGCTTTCACTGGATTTCAGTTTCTGACGTTTTATCATGTCGGAGCATAACACCCCACTGAAGGAAGACTTCTGGAGCAGAACGTCTACATCTTCTCTTCAAGGAACCTTTCAACCTTTTTAAATGCTTCAGAAAATTTCAACAGCAAAATTTTACCTTTAAAGACTGTGTTCCCGCAGGAAGTTTTGGCTTCAGCAAAACATAATTTAAAAAAAAAAAAGTTAAAAATTAGTGGAAGCTATATTTCTAGTATTTTTCTTAATTGTCACCATGACAGAGCTTGGTTAGCTCCAAATCATCTTCTTTGCTTCCAGCTGAAAGCTGGAGAGCATCCCAGAGCAGTGAGGCCAAAGCCTGTGCACCCTTGAGAAGGAGCACATCCACCAGCCCCATCAGGCTCAAACCTCTCCTGCCATTGCTGCTGCCTGGACACAGCCAGAAATTCACCATTTCTCTAATTAAACCCATTTTGCACATTAGTCCTGGTGTCCCTGGAGTCCCAAGCTGGCCTATGGACCACTCAGGACCTGCCCCATGGCCGTGCTCACCTCCTCTGCATCTACTTGTCCCCCAGGCACTCAGGAGGACCTAGAGGAAGGCTGGCCCTGTGAAAGGGCTGGTCCTGGTGCTCACCACGGGATGAACCACTTGGGCTTGGAAAGCGTGTTTCAGAGACCTGCTATCTCCTAATTTTTCCTTTTGCATCAGCACCTGCTGGTAGACGTCAGGAGACCAGCCCATGGACCACGACCTGCTCAGGAGCTGATGCCCAGTACCCTGGCGCATTGGAGATAGTTTCCCAAGGGTGGAGAGGACCAACAGAGAAAAGACTGGGCTGTTGGTCCCCAGCCCTGGAGGAGGACTGACACTGCTGAGTGAAGGCATGGACTTCTGCACAGCCAAGGAAGCTGTTTTTGGGAGGCCTGATGGAGGGAGATAGCTGCCAACCCAGGACCTGGGGTGCCGCAGAGGCAGCAAACCCCCTGCCCAAACTTCTGCCCCCTCACCGAGCCTGGCTCGTGCCTTGGGCCAGAGATACCCAAGGTGTCGGAGGGAGCTGCTCCACTGTGGCTTGCCCAGGCTGCTGGGCAGCTGTGGGACCCCGGCTGCACTCACAGGGCTGGTGGGATGGAGGCATCTGTAGCACAGCTGGTCACAGCTGGACCACTCCGGGCCAGGCGTGTGCCCCAGCACGGCCGGGACGAGGCCAGGAAAGAGGACTCCAGCTCCTTTGCAGCAAACCCAGTGCCGTGGGTAGATTCTGGACCTTGGTGTAGGAGCGGATTTACTGAAAACAATTTATTTAATATAAAAAAATAATTTCTTACGGCGTTTTGGCTGGCGTCAGCCGAGCGCTTACTCACCCGGGAATTCAAACAAAGGCAGGGCTGGCGCCCAGCCAGGGGGTCGGGCGCTGGGTGGTCGTGTCCATCCCCGCCTCGGACCCGCCTCTGGGTCACTTGCGGGCTTGTGGCATGATGTCTCCATTTATTTATTGGAAATGTTTGAACAGGAAATGCTAATGGTTTGGGTTTGTGGAGACAGCTGGAGGGGTCCGGCCGGAGCTGCTGGGAAGGGGAGGGTGAGCTGGGATGGGGCAGCCCGGCAGGGAAGGGGGAATAAGTGCCGCCGCCACTGCTGGTGGGGATCTGTCCCCTCTGTGGTTGGGGCTGAGAATCCAAAAGGAGATGAGACCTGGGAGGGCTCTGGTGTCTCAGCTGCCTTCTCCTTCGCCGTCTACTGCAGCCGCCACTGCAAAATGCATGGCCGTGCTGCAAGCACGGGGCTGCCCCCGGCATGCAGCTGTGCCTGCTGCCGGCACCCCAAGGGAATGTGCATGGGAATGGCACTGCCAAAGTGGCACAGGGAAAATGGTGACAACAGAGCCCTGCACATCCCATCCCCAGCCCTTGGGCTCGGGCCTGGCCAGTGCCCATTAGCGTGGGAGGGATGTGAGAGCACTGCCTCCCCCCGCAAGGGGGTCGAGAGGTTCCTACGCAGCCCGGCTCTGGACCGGGCTGTTCCTGCGTTTGCTGATAACAGCGGAGGTGAAGCCTGACCCAGGAAAGCAGGCAAGATCCGCAGAGATAAACTCCCCGCAGCAAGACAAAAGCGCTGACCTCCGTGCAGCCCGAGCCGCCGCATTCCCACAAGCACAGCAACAATCGCCCAGCCGCAGCCGCCGCAGCGAGCCCTGCACCGAAACCCACCGGCCGGAGCACGCGGAGGGCCTGAGCAGCAGCCGGTGACACCTCCTGCCAGGATCACTGCCGACAAACCACAGCTTGAGGTTTTTAACCAGATATCAATTGCCCGGGCAGGGATGGCAAAGGCAGCCTGCCGTTCTTGCTCCTCATTCAGCCGTGCAGTGGGCTCGGTGCCGCCTCGTTGCACAGTCAGAGGGATGCTGCACAAGCACCCCCTCCTATTCCCAACCTTACACCTCCATGTGCACGCTCGCAGCACAAACGGGCTTTAGGTTTCATCCCCTAAATGCAGCCGAGGATCTTAATGCGCTCCTCAGTTCAGGTTTCAAGCGCCTGCCTTGAGCGGAGGCTGCTGCGGCACCGCACACCCCCAGCACACCCGGGGAAGCCGAATGGCAGGCACGGGGTCACCTCCATCTCCCTGTCCCCAGCCCTTGTCCAGATCATGAGCCAGGGGGCTGGAGCCCACCTGGCACTTCCAAAGGTCCCTGTGAGAGCTCTGCCCTAAAACAGCACCAGCTGAAAAAGGCAGAGGCGCTTAATGGGATTTGCAGAAACACCCAGCTCAGTTACACACCGTACGCCTGTTGTCTCAGGCGTGTTTTTGAAATCTTTATCTCTGCATCATTAAACACTGATCTACATTTGAAAAGAATCCCTTCGGTTCCCTACCTCTGAAATGAGGATAACTATCCTTCACCTCATAGCGGGGTTACGAGGATAAACAGATTAAAGACTGCGAGATATTGCGGCAAAGAAGGTTAAACAAGCCCCTGTGACAGACGGCCCAGGGGCAGGGACCAGCATCAGAGCGATGCACAGCATAAGCCGCCGACCCACGTCTGCACCATGCTAATGACCCCAAAAATCCCAGTGCTGGGTTTGCCACCGTCTGCCTTCCCAGGACGCGGTCCCCAGCCAGCCGAAAGCCTGCCGAGGGGCTACCCCCTCCCAGCCAGGGATGCGCACCCGTGCCCTGAGCCTGGCAGCGGGGAGCGCAGGGGCGTGGAGGGAAGGAGGGATGGGGGTGCCCAAGGCTACGGGAGGACATGGGTGACCCGGGTGCAGCAACAAGGGAGGTGGGGGCACAGGAGGCAGCTGCCCTTTCTGCACATCCCTCCCTGCATCCTCAGAACAAGACGCCCCTCTGCTACTGCCCAGAGTCTGTCCCTGCCCCAGCGGGCGCCCTGGGCAGGCAGGGACAGCAGGGAGATGAGATGTGCACTTCTGCAGAAAGAGCTGGTGGGGGAGAGGATGAGCCAGACAATTACTGTCTGGAAAGTCTCACCCGGGTCCCTAGTAAAATAATGGCACAAATATTAAGAAAAGGAGCTCTGTAAACATCTAGAGGATAATGAAGCCATGAGCTATAAGCAGGATGGGATTTGTAAATACAGGGCTGCGCCAAAAACAACAAGCCCTCCATAATTGTTTTGGATAGAAGGACAAGATTAGTGCGGGGAGGGGACTTGGCGGATGTCATGAGAGGAGACCTGGAAGGACCAGGTCTGTCCTCCCGCCTGGCCATTTGAGAGCCCCCGGTATGTTTGGGCAGGTTTGAGGGGTCTGACCTGCACAAAAAGGTGCCCCTGATGGCAAAATTGGCACCTGGGGATGTACCTGTCCTGTGGAGCCGGACACCTGCAGTGCCCAGCCTGGCATGTGTCACACTGGCTCTGGTGTGGTGGCTCCTGCCTTGGCCACCCCCGAGGCGCCATCAGAGAGCAAGGCTAAACCCGAGCCCCCATCCCAGCTGGGGGACATCCCACCACCGTCCCTCACAGGGCTGGGACCCGCGCGGGGCAGGAACAAGCCACTGGATGGTCATGGAGGGGCCGAGTGAGAAATAAAACTGAGCGAAGCCAGGAGTAGGAAAACAGTGCTAGCACCTTCCACGCCAGGTTTTGGCAACGTTTCGTCTTTTGTGAGCAAAATGGCATGTTCTGCGAAACTGTAGGGTTCCCCGGCGCTCTCAAGTATCGGATTTTTTGGCCAGACGAACAGGAAATGTGCGTGCACCTCCTTGCAACCAGTCCTTTGAAATGCTGTGCGATAAAAGCACACGTAAGCGTCAGCAGCCATCCACAGCACACAGGCCAAACCCGTCCGGCTCTGACGTCGTCGGACGGAAGGTAAAGCAGAGGCCTGGCCGAAAAGTACCTGGTTTCATCAGCGAGCCCTGGGTCCCCGCAGCGTGCAGCCGGGCAGGGTGACACGCGCGGGCTGGCGAGGAGCTGGCTGGCTGCGGCACGCAGGGTAATGCCGGCTCCCGGCCGCGCAGGGTCCGAGGGTGAAACGCACCATATATGGTGAAGATATTATTAGTCCATAGCTGTCTTCCGAAGAAAACTTGCTTGAAAATAATGGGAAACAAAAGAGGTTTGTCTGCGAGACTCCAGCAGGGACTCAAGCTGCCCGAAGGAGAAAAAGCGATGGTTTCAGAGGAACAGGGAGCAGTGAGGCTGGGGGGGTCAGACCCTTAGCTACCTGCAAGGTGCTTAGCAATATTCCGGCTAAGTATCTGTCCTGATTAATGCTGATTGCCCACCCATTACCTGCCTCCCGACTGGTCTCAGCAGTTGCTGAAATGGTGTGAGGGAAGGTGAGCGCTGGGCTGGGGGTTCCCAGCATGGGCACAGGCGAGCGGGGGCTTCGTGCCGACTCACAGCTGCCAACCTCGGCTGCAGCCCGGCGCATGGCCGAGGGGATGGAGTCACCCGGTGGCGGGTTTTGACCGAGCCGAATGCCAAACTGGATGTGTTGGCAAAGAAACTGGGCTTATCCCCCTGGGTGGCAGGGGCTAAGGTGCTGAGCGGGGCTGGGTTTGGGGTGCTGGGGGTGAGCAGCTGGATGTGAGCTCGATGGTAGGACCACATGGAGAATGCAGTCCCGGGCATCAGAGCAGAGAGCACAGCGATTGGGGGTTACCAGACAGCGTCTTATGCAGCAGGGGGTGGGATGCCAGCCCTGGAATACTGCCACTATCCCAGTGCCCCATTTTAAAAAGCAGGAGATGAAGCGGGAGCCGTAGATGTCATTCCTCTCAGTTCCCCATTTTCACCTTCTCCCATAGCATCCTTGCAGCAAACTGGGGAGGTGTGGGCTGGAAGTGGGGGAACACAAGGCAGGTTAAAAACGGAGCTCTGGTGTGGTGGGATTTGCATCTTCAGCCATTTCCAAAATCCGAAGGATGGAGGCCCGACCAGCTCGCTGTACTGCCAGAGCTCCTGAGGCCAAAATTATTCTGTGAAATGAGAGAGGGTGCAGAAAACAGCCACGGAAAAGACAGAAGGGCAGGAGAACGCACCCCACAGTGACAGAATCAAGCTCAACCTGTTTTATTCTTAAAAAAGCTTCAGAAATTTGACTGCTATGCACAAGTACTCTCATAGTAAGAAAATACCGTGTGCTAAAGCGTTTTTATTCCAGCCAAAAAAGGCAGAACAAGAATCAATGGCTGGAAATTAAAAGCCAGACAAACCTGCATAAGAAATACGACATACATTTTCTGAGCAATGCTGATTAGCCGTCGGATTAACCATCGGTGTTGCAGTAAGACCAAACGATGAACTCCCTCGCTTCTCCAGACCAGATGCTTTCGTGCATTAGCGAAACCCCAAGTTATCTGGATCTAGAAAGAGCAACAAGAGCAGGCAGCCGGGGAAATCAGCATAGGTGATCTAATGACTAACTCTGGTCTTAAACATCGTGAGTAAAAGCACACTGTGTTACTAAGACACATAGAAAAATTCCCATTGCATGACCTCTGCAAACCCACAGGCAGAGGGGAACGACAGTTGCTAGTTCTGTTTGAGAAAAAGATGACCCAGACGGGCCTTGCGATGGGAGTGAAACCACGAGCAAGACATGAGCTTGCAACACTAGGAGTCAGTCACCAGGCAAATTCACGAGTGAGATGGAGTCTGCCCCGGGATGCTCTTGGATCCCATGTATAGGCATACAGCCCATTGGGTGGGGAAGAGAAGGTCATGGCTGGGGGGAGACCACACAAGGCATATGCCCATTCCAGGAAAAATAAGACCACAGGGATATAAAGAAGTGGGCAAAGAAACGGGTGGAAAAAGAAATGCTAAGGAGTGAGTAACAAAAAATGCTGATGGAGATAATGGAAACCTGGACGACATTCACAGCTGAAGCAAAACACACCTGGCAAGGACCAGTCCTGAATAGACTGGCTAGAGGCAAAATGATCTTCTCTTTTTTTAGTATCTGTATTCGCAGAATTATAAAAAATAAGCCTGGAAGGCCCTTAAAAGGTCACCCAGCCTGTCTGCCTGCCCCCAGATGAGGCAAACCCTTCCTGGTGGAGCTTTTGTCTAAACTCTTCCTAAAATAACCCTCTAGTGGTGAAGACAGCTCCCAAGAAAAACGAGTTTTAATCTTCTTTACCGCAGTCATTGCAGGGTGAGCCTATGGCTTCTTCTTCTACCCACCCTGAAAACGAGGAATAGCCCATTATCTCGCGCTTTGTAGCAGGGCTTTATGCATTTAGAGACTTTTATCTTATTTCCCCACAGTCTTTTTGTCTTGATACTAAGCTACCCTGGTTCTTCAGCCTTCTCCAGTATGTCATGTTTTCTGAATTTCTGATCTCGTTCTTCCCTGGGCTTTCTCCAAGAACCGCAACTTGAAACGCTGAGCCCCAAGTGGGATTCAGCATTCGGGCTGACACTTTCTAAGTGCAGCGGGATCACATCAGGTGTCTTGCAAACACCTTGTTTATACGTCCCAGCCTGATTTTGCTCTTCTCGCTCAGGCTGCTGCTGGCTTACACTCCCTGCAGGACCCACTGTCACCGCCGGCGACTTCCCACAGACCAACCTTGCTCATTCCCCAGCTAGTCCTTGCAATGTTGTTTTTTTCCCAGCTCATAGAAAAGCCTTATATTTGTTCTTATAGACAGCTTTATTTCAGATTTCTCTACTTTCTCAAGAAAAGCGCTCTTGTGGGCCCTACCAGACTGGCGCCGCAGGTGAAAATCACTGATGAAAGCATTGACTTACCCTGGACCCCCACCAGACCCTCTCTGAGGGTTGAGCACTGGTAAACTGCCCTTTCCATATAGTTTTTCAGCCAGTTGTGCTCCCACATAGCCACACACTCACCTAGACCATGTTTCTCTCCATTGCTCACAGGAATTTCATGTGGAAATGGGACTAAAGTCCTGCAAAAGTCAAGATTGAATACATCATCTTTTTTTCCCATATTGGCCAACATAGACATCCTCAAGCAGAGCAAAATTCAGTTGGGTTGGCTCTTAGCTGATGGCCAAAGCTGTCACTTACCGCTTCATTATCTCTACTCGCATGTTGTGTCCCTCGATGATGTATTTGCCTGTCTTCAATCTGTTTATGCCAATGTCCCATTTTTCCTTCAGCTCTGCACCCTTGGTCTAGAGTAAAGCTCAGGAACTTGGAAAGACACAGAGGTTCATTTGGGAAAAAAAAAAAAAAGGAGGGGGAAAAAACCTACTCAACAACAACTAAATCCTCGGAACTCACATGTTTATCCAAATTTATCTCAACCTTCTGGGGACAGTGACTTTTTAGGGTGAAATAAAAACAAGTTCAAGTGAGTTTTCCATCCCTGCGACAGTACGGTGATTCCAGCCAATCTGAAACAATTTTCCAAGAAGATTTCCTGCAACCTCACAGTGATTAAAGGAAATAACATTGTGAATAAAGGGACATTCTTCAAAGTCAATGAAGGAGCCACAAACTGTACATTCTCACAGAGGGCCGGAAAGCGCCGGCGCGAGGTGGATTTTGCGGCATGTGGCCCCCCAAAAGGAAGAGGGTGGGATGGTGGGTCCGTTCCTCTTCCCCAGGCAGGGGTTGTGACCGGGTTTCTCCCGGAGCAGGCGGTGAGGAATGAGGGTCCTCAGGATCCCCATGTTTGGGGGTGAAAGACTCGTCCCTGTGGGCTCTGACCCCCGGGCTCCGGGCGAGCATCCGCTGGGGTGGGGAGCAAGGGGCTCGGCGTCTGTCTGCAAACGAGATGCAAGAGCCCATTGACCCTCTCAAAACCTGGGACGACCCCTAAAGAGGAGCGTCCTGCCATGGCGGCTTCACGCCGCAGCCTCCTTCCAAGGGAACTCCCTGTGCGTCGCTTTGTCTGAGTCAAACCCCGGGCGCGTTCGCCCAGCCGGGCTCAGAGATTGACAGGGAAATGTGAACGGGCCCGAAAAGCCACTTTGGCAGAGGTGAGAGCGCCGCACGGCACCGGCGGGCAAGCAGAGTCCTGCCCGCGGCAGCCCCAGCCCCCAGCAGCCCCCACCGCTGGAGGTACCCCGGGACTGGGACCAGCGAGGGAGGGATGAGCATTAGCCCAAAATGGCTAAGCCACGGGGCTTTTAAAAACCCGCCTTAGCTAAAACAAAGGGAAGGGAGTAAGCAGGAGGCGAGCTGTGGAGAAAGGCAAGAGGGGGTTGCCTGGAAGCCCAAACACACATGCTTTATTCAGCTGATGCTGCGTAATAAGGGAATTAGCTAATGAGCTTACTGCGGCACACGGACAAGTCCTTTAGAAATATCATGGCCACCTGGGGCGGCTCGCAGAGGAGCCGGGCGGCCCTAATCTGCAGAGCTGGAAAGATGAGCCCACCCCCCATGGACAGCCCCACTTCCCCCCCCTTCCCTTCCCCAGCAGCGCATCTCTGGGGGTGCCGATGGAAATCCAAGGAGAACTGGTTGAGGAAACAGTAATAAACAGTGTTTTAATTAAAACCCCAGCAGCCCAGGCCGAGGGGTGATCTCAGAGCCCACGACACTCCCGCAGCGGGGCTGGGGCTGCTCGGGGACGGGCAGCGCTGCCCCAGGGCTGCCGGCATGGCAGGGCAGGCGGGTGCTTCCAGAAGTACGGATTGCCTTCCCCTGCACCGGCAGCTGCGACGGATATGTCAGAGAAAACCAAATAACTCCAAAATATGGATTGGGGTTTTTTTTTGAAAGCCGGTCAAATACAGCTGCATAAAATCCCAGCCCAAAATTCAAACGTAAGTGCGTGTGAACGTGCTAATTTGAACCGAAAGCGGCTGGGAGAGAACCTCATGTTAAAAGTCACTTAGAACAATGCAAACATTAAATATACAAATACTCATCAAATACTTATTTAGAAAGTGGCTTTTAGACAGCGATCAAGCTGGGCTGAAAAAAAAAATAAATTATTTGCTGATTGATATTGAACTCATTGAGGAATTTGTGTATGTGGCAGTATTTGCAGGAATTAAGAGTAGGGGAAGCGGGAACAACGCCGAAGACAGGGCGCTCCTCTGAAGAAAAAAGGGAAAAGCAAAAATCTGAGCCAAAAATGAGGCTCTGCTTGAAAGAAAAAAATTATTCCTGCACCAGTGAGAACAAGACCGAACCCAGATTATTTGCCAGAAAGGTGGAAATCGAGGATTTTTATTATTATATTGAGGCATAATTATTATTATTGTTATTAACAATGAGAAAAATAAATTATAATACTTACTCGGGATAAAAATTACTGAAAATTTTCTTGCACAAAATTAATTAGATTGAAAACTATTCCATGGAAACCATTTTCATTTAACTTTTCGATTTTTTAAAATCAAAAAGTCTTAACAATTTTTTTATTTCAGTTTCCTAAACCAAAAAGCTGTTCAAAATTTGGAAGCACCGTGTTTTCATGTTTTCCTTGTCTTCTTTTTCTCCCTTGCCCCGAAGCTGCTTGAAGTCCCCCTGACATCCGCGCTAGATTTCCTCCTCTCTTTTCTCATCTTCTCTTCCCTACGCTGACAATTTTCAAAGCTTTGTAAGAGAAAAAAATAAAAACCTTAAATGCCAGATCACTTCCCCAGCTATCAAAGGGCTGTAAGAATAAAAGCAATAGGAGAGGAAAAAAGAGAAGATTTTCAAAATGTCAATAATTTTTCAGCTGTAATAGAAGCAATTTCTGCCTACATAGAAAATGATGGGACTTACAGCCAAAAAAACCTTCTTTTTTTGTGAAGTTCTTTTCTGAACTGCTTTAGTTTAGAATTTTTTCTGAACTGCTTTAATTAGATTTTTTTTTTCTCCGATTAGTGGGATGATTAAGGCCCGGAGGAGATTCGGGCAGGGCAGAGCACCAGGAGCAGCAGCGGGGCGAGGGACCTGCGATGCCCCAGCCCACCTGGGGGGCTCATCTCCTGCTCTGCAGCCTGGGGAGTGAAAATGCCTCTCTGCAGCATTGGGATCTGTCACTTTTCCCGTGGCCAGACCCTCCGCCGGAGGGAGTGACAGCGGGGTGCCTGGCTGCAGGTGACAGGAGGCGCAGGGATGACCCCGTAGCTGTGGCAGCAGCAGGCGTGGGGGGCTGCAGAGCCCCCAGCCCTACAGAGGGGGGGATGCTGGCGTCGGGCATGAGGACCTCGCACACCTGGGGGGCAGCTAAAGAGTGGAAAACCCCCACAGCTGGCATTTGGGAAGGAGGGTGAGGTGTCCCCTCGCCTTTCCAGCTGGTCACCTCTGTCCCAGCTCCTGGCCCAGGCACCGTGAGTGATGCCCCGGGTCCCCAGCCCGTGCAGGGACGGTGGCTATGAGCATCGCTGCTCACGGGGAGGTGGGGGCAGGCGGGGGCTGCGGGCTCACCCCCTCGCTCCCTCCGCACCGGGGTCCTTCTCCCGGCTTCCCGCACCTCCAAGTGTCTGCCGGGGGACAGGGCAGGGACTCACACCAAGGGCCGGGGAGGGGGGGGAGACACGACTGTCACTCTGCAGCGACGAAACAATAGTCAGCGGCGGTTATTTATTTTCCCAATAAATCAGCGGGTCCTGCAGGCGAAGGGCTGGAAAGTGGCGAGTTTAGATTAGACCCTCCCCAAACCCCGGCTGGGCCTTGAGCCGCTGTCAGGGCTGCAGAGAAACAGCAGCGAACTCTCACGCAAATGGCCTATAAAAAAGGCCCCTTGTCAAAGGCACCTTGACCTGGAGGCTCGCTTTGGTGCTGGGCTCCCCAGCGGCCCTCCCCTCCCAGGGCTGCGCTCCCCTCGCATGATGTATTTCCCCTGCCTTTTTTAGAGCTGCATTATGTTAGCTCCAGGAAACAGCCTCTTCCTTCTTATAAACACAGCCCTGGGTTACTGACCAGCGGCCCTGCCACTCCACAGCCACTCTCTGTCCATCCATCACACCTCGCTGTCACCCTGGCAACATATCTCTTGGACCGGTCCGGCTCCAGAGATGGGAGAGGCGGGGGGGAGCGGGGAGCGGAGCGGGGGGGTCACATACACAGAGCACAATTCCAGCCTGCTGACTAATTCCCTGGAAACCCTGGGGCTGCACAATGAGAAAGCCTTTCCGAGGGCTTCTCGAGCGTTACTGGAAGGTCAGGCGAAGGTCAGCGCAAGGACATGGCTCCGACTTTCCCCGCCGTCAGCAAGGGCGGAGGCGCGGGGCGGACGCGGGGGTACGGCAGGCGCGCGGCGGGAGGGATGTTTGGAGAAGGGCGCCGGGGCCCGGGTGGCCCCGTGACGCGGCACGGTGCCCGCTCGCCGCTGCCTGGCACGGGGGACGTGCCTGGGATGGGGACGGTGGGGTGTCCCGGCAGCCAGACAGGCGTCAGCGCTTCCAGTGGTCGGTGGCGTGGCCTCTCATCTCCCCAGGAACGGGGAGGACGAGGAAGGGAAAGAGTTGCCTTGGGCCCATGCTAAATACTGGCCACCTCCACCATGGCCCCAGTGTCTTGGCCTGACGCGACACCACTGCACAGGTCATTCCCAGTGGAGGACGGATCCTGGGGGAGAACACCGGGGGGGTCCTGGGGAGACCATCCCAGCCATGCTGGGACACCCATGGCCTCCAGTGTGCTGGGACATCAACAGCACTGGGACAAGTCAGGAGCCACATCAAGAGACTGAGGTTGCCCTGTCCCTGCTGGCAGAGGGATGCGTTTTTGGTGAGCCTTGGACCCATCCAGCGTTTTGCACATGTGGCCAAAGCACAGCAACCGTGGCAGGAAGGGTCCAGCTCTGCTTTGCTCCCAAAACACCACCCTCGCCCATCCCCGTCTGCTTGTCCTTCATGTTAAGCAGTTGTCTCTAAGAGGAAATGCCATTTAAAGGCAGGTATTTCAAAAGAAATGGGAGATCTCTGGTCTCCTCCGAAAAGCACAGCCCCTCACTTCTGCCCATTCCCCGTCTAAAGCCAGGAGTCAGGTTTACATGGGGATGAAAAAAAAAAAAAACCAGCAAAGCTTTTAAGGACAGATCTTCACAAACTCAAACCAAAACCCCATGAGGGCAAATCCTTTCTAATCCATGCTCTTCCTTAGAGGTGTAAGTGGAGTGGAAGGGTGGAGGGGGGGGATTTAAATCTGGAAGACTGAGTTCCCTGTCCCTTCAGTCTGGCAGAGAGCCCACCGATAGACTAAAAACAAGTCTGCGGAGAAGCCTGTGTGGGATAATCCAGCTCTGGCCCCTGAGGGGACGAGAACAATTAGGAATCCTCTCTCAAGTCTCCACTCCAAGATAGAAAAACAGTTTATAATTTGGTCCAGAGTTGTTGTTAGAAAGTTCTGAATCATCGGGATACACTAACAATTTCTGCACAGTAATTACGAGGAGAATTCATTAGGCAGACTCAGAGATAAACTATTAACAGAAGCTTTCAAATCTCCCACCTGCCTGCCTGCGTGTGGGACCCAGGGGCTGCTCTATTTATACAGCGGCCGGCAGCGAGGAGCTGTCGCAGGAGGGAGCAACACGAGCAGCCCCGGCAAAATATGAAAAGTATTTTAAAGGAAAACGAAAGAGCGGGTGTTTATCAGAAGTGCACAGACCAAGCACAACGCTCCAGCGTCAACCTCTCCGGGCACGGTAGCCGGCTGGCAACCTGTTTGCCTTCGCTGCCCCTGAACGCACCACGGCCCCCACCCGCCGGAACCCTCCCACTTCCAGAGAAAAACCCGCTGCGGCGTCGGAAGCTGGCCCGCAGTGGCCTCTGGAAGCAGCGTGCAAACTGCCTTTCGGCTGAGCCCGCCAGGCTCTTGTCCTGTATTTACCCAGCGGAGACAGAAAGGATGAGGTTCCCCAGCCCCTGCCTTCCTCCCAAGCCCCCAGCTGCAGGTTGCTGCGAGGCAGGGGGATGTTTGTGCACAGCCCTGCTGAGACGATGAAGCCAGGCAGCAGCCCCTGGCTGGGGGTGCCCCTCAGGGCCCCTGGTAGCCCCTGCTGATGAGTGCCAGCAGAGCCGAGCGAGCGCCCCTGCCTGTGCGTGGCCCCGTGCCTGCTCAGCCAAGGCTGCAGCACAGTTTCTCTCAAACTTGGTGTCCGCATCCTTTTTCAGTCCAATTACCCCAGACCACCCCGGCAAACCCGCAGCTCTGTGCCATTTCTGGCACACATTTGCCAGCTCCAGGGGTAGCCGTGCCCAGGATGGCCTCATCCGCACGGGATCAAGCCCTGCTTGCAGCCGGAGGAATCTTGATTAAGCAGGGAGAGAAGTGGGGACTGGCTGCCGGGCAGATGCCCTAAACAAGAGGAACTTATCAGCTCTGCTTCCAAGACCAGACACGTGTCACCACCTCGCACAGATCCAGCCGAGCCGCTCGCCCCCTCACCAGCACGCCTGGACAGAAGCAGGAGGGCTTCCCTCTCTCCCTGAAGGGTGCCTGTGGAAACAGCCACCGGATAACTTGCGAAATTTCTTCTAGGAAAGGCTAAGAAAAGCCTTTGCACCCAGAATGCTTCGGGGGAAGGCGCTGGACGGGAAGGGGAGCCAGCGTGCAGCTGCGCAGGGAGGTCCCCAGCCCAGAGGAACACCAAGCGCCGCGGACAGCGAGGAACTGCTCCGCCAGCAAAGCCCGTTGCGGCTAATCCCTCCTGTTTATTATGTAATAAAACGCTTTCCAGACCTGTTAAAATTTAATTGGTTTAATCTTAATTGTTCCATTTTCTATGGCGCAGGCAAACACAGAGCCTGACCCTGCCACTCTCGTGTGAACCGTCCCATGGGCTGCGGTGGGAGCGGGATGAAACCCGCTGACCTCAGCGGGATTACGTGCATGAATCAGAGCTGCAGGCCTGGGCTCGGAGCTGAAATCCAGCGCCGGGCAGGCCGCCAGCGCAAGGCCCGGGGTCCACTTAGGCTCCACTTAAGCCCTATGGGATGCAAGTGGTACGCAGGCCTGCGGATGCGAGCGGGGAGCGAGCCTCGTGCTGGGCCCCTGCTACAGGATGAATTTCAGCCCTTGCTTCTTAACCTCACGGGCGCAAACGTGCAGCAGAACCTCCCAGGCACAGAGCAACGGCGCTCCTAGAAAGGCCGTGGGTTTTGCTCTGAGGGAGCGACACCGTGTGCGTGTCCCCCGGCGGTGTCCTCCAGCAGAAGCCTCGACGTGGGACCTCCTCGTCACACGAGCAGTAAACCGTGATTTATGACAGCTTCTCCTCCAGAGGAAGAGGTGTTTTGCTACCCTCTGCACGTCCACAGCCGCGGGGCTGTGTTGTGCAGCAGGGTGGCTTTGTGAGGCCTGGATATCCTTTGTGCACGAGAGACGCCAAATAAAAGGAGGCAGGAGGGGGTCCTTGGCACTGACATTTCCTATCCTGCATTGCCTCAGATGTGGGATGACCTTTACCTGCTCCTGCAAGTTGGCTCTCATCGAGCTCAACATGCCAGCCTCATTTTACGAGGCACATCGGGCCTCAGAAATCAAGGACAGCCTTCCCTTTGGTGTCCAGACCTACTGAGCTCCCCTTCATGCCATGACCGGCACCCTTGCATCAGCCCCTCCTGTCCCCCAAAACGCTGAGCACTGAACATTGCACACAGGTACTGTGCCCCCAAAATCAAGCTCCCACTTTGGAAACATACATGTTTCTCAGAATGCTAAAGAGTCTTGGTCTGACCCTCAGAGAACACATTTCCCACCAAGGCTTTGTTTTGGGGCATATTTCCAAGCCATACATCCCTGCAAGAACTGTGAAGCGAAAAGTAAAACAGCCAGTGCCAGGGGAGCAAGAAAATACTCAAGAAAATATTTGTGGTGATGAATTTCTCAAAAAAAAATTTGGCATTACATGGGTGGATCTTGGCAAAACCAAGCTAGTGGGCTCCCAAAACCCTGAGAGGTGGAGGCAGGTGTCAGCTGGCAGATCCGAGCGGGCAGGACGGTGCCAGCCACGCTCGGGCAGGGCTGGGACGGGACAGAGGGAGATGAAGACAGCGTGTTGCTGGAAGAGTGCACAGCATCCCTTGGCTGGACCTGGCTCCCCGGCCTGCAGGAGCCCTCTGCTCTCCCAGGGAATAAAGATAACGTTTAGATTCAAAAAGGTATATATAAAAAAAAGAGTAATTCCCGGGCAAGTGGTGGGGTTGGGATAAAAGCCGTCCGTGGTGGGGTTGGGATAAAAGCCATCCTTTCCCCCGGGAGATGCGGTGTGCCGGGGATGGGCGCCCGGGCTGGGAGCTGCTGCGGGGGGGCTGCTCCGTGCCCGCTCCCCCCGGAGCTCCCCGGAGCGGTGCGGGGAGAGCAGGGCCCGGCAGC
>VXBO01013336.1:1304771-1327541 GCA_013400135.1 Rhinoptilus africanus | reverse complement strand
CCGTCAGATTAAATCCCAAGGTTTCTACCAGCGGCGGGATGGGAAAAACCCATTGTTTGTTGATTATCGTATCATCAGCCCCGGCTGATGCGAGGATGCTCCAGGAAAACACACTTCGGTTACAGTTGATTTTCAGATTCCAAAATGGTGCTGCAAAGTCTGTGCATGCCTAATTATATTTTATGCTAGGCTGTGCAATACCAAATGTATGCTGCAGCAATCAGTGAGTTAACAGTATCAATCAATTTGTAAACAGATGAAGTCACTCATTCCCAAACTGGTTTTCCAAAAACAATTACTAAATTACAATAGAAAAAAATTGTACAGTTACTGTATTTGTGTGCTGTGTTACAATCAACATACCAGGGAAACAAAACAATTTAATGCAGAAAAATCATCATTCATCTACATTATAATTGCTTCTTTTTCACATCTACAGGGCGGTTAATTAAAATTGTGATTAAATGCGGTCGCGCTGCCTAAGATGTCTTGCCCAAAACAGGTGGTACAGAATTTAAAAGTAAAAAAAATGTAATTAGCATTGGAAATTGAGAAATTGCCTGTAAGAATCAGTGTTAATTTCAGTCAGTGATGAGGTAATTTATAAATGAATGCAGTGGAGGCTGTGCAAATGCACAATTGCCTTCCTGCCTATTCTTAGCATTCTCAGCATGCAGGTGAAAATGTTTTCAAAATATTGAGGTAATTTGAAAATCAATCCGTGCATTCCCTATCTTTTTTTTTTTTCCCCCTCCCCTTTCGCAGCGAACGCTGAGCAAAACCCTGCCAGAGATGGCACAAGGCATCACTTCTGCACTTTTGTTTTTTGGGGGGGGGAGCGATGTTACGTGCGCGGTGGCGGCAGCTAGAGTTTAACTCAACAAAATGTTTGGCGAAGACTTTTTTACAAAGGCCAAAAATGCCGATTGAAGTCGCCGGTAATCCCGACTGTCTTCAGCTCCGGTATGTCTTTAAACGATGCGGTATTCCCCCCCCCCCAAAAAAAAATAGAAAAGATAAAGTTATATCAACCTGCAGCGAGTTGAAATAGTGCAGCACAGATCCCGCAAAATAAAAGAGATGCTAATATGGCATGGAAATCATAATGATTTCTCGTTTAAAATTAGCACAGGGCACTAGAAAAGCCTCGGCAGGACCGAGGCTTTCTGGAAAAAAACTCTCTTTTTAAACACGTATTTCAAATTTCATCCTGCGACCATAAAAGAATTGCTAACTAGGTTACGCATGCAGCGATTTTTCCCCTTAGATGAACTTTGTTTATCGGTATTTTGGTGCTTTCTCTAAACTTTCAGCTAGCAAATGAGAAACGTTAATTCCTGACAAAAAAAAAAAAAAAAACCTGCAGAAACAAAAAGCTGGAGGCAAACCTGACAACAAACAGATATTAAAGATTTAAAATCTTCTTGACAGTAAAAAAAAAAAAAAAACAATCCCAGGCACACATTGCTGGAAGTGACATCTCCATGATTTGCACAGTTCTCGTCCCCCTGTTCGGAGCCCTGCCTCGGTTATCTCCCTGGGTATTTAAAAATAACTCAGACTTTCGGTAATGTGGGTCGCTGGGATGTGGGAAAAGCAGTTTGGATGTTTGAACAGGGACATACAGGTGTCGGGATCAGGTTGCTGCAAAGCAGGCGGGTGATGGCTTTTGAACGTAACATGCTTTAATTAAAGCAAGCTGGTCTTCCTGCAGAAAGGCTGATTTAGCCACGTAATTTAACTATTGAAACCCTGTCTATTAATTTTTCCTTGACATATAATAATGAACTTTTCTTCCGGCTGACACTTGGTTGCTGGTTGTTGGGGGGTTGTTTTTTTTGCCTTTCGATAAACCCTGTGCCCATCAGAGGCGATTCTGATGCCGTTTAATTTCCTCGTACAAAATCGCCCGCCTGGGGATTAGGCCCAGGAAGGGACAAGGGCAAGGCCACGCCGTGCCCATCCGCGCTGGACCGCTACGATGCTGCCGGGCAGAGGATGCGGGATGGTACGGCGGTGGGATGCTTTCCCATCCCTGGCTCTGCTGGGAAGGAGCCGGGGGAAGGTGAGTGCAGCATCAAGTGCGACGTGTGCGCTCTCCGGCGAGTCAATTAACCTCGCCGTGCTCATTTTCCCTGTCTATGAGACGGGGAAATACTGCCGAACTCATTCACAGGGCTTTGGCGGAGCTTAATATCTCTAAAGCACTCCGCCGTTCTCTGGGAGCGCAGAAGAGCGAGGGCCGTGTGTTGTTTCGTCAGAGGGCAAAGCGGATGCCAAGGAACCGGACTGAGAACATTATGAATGTGTGGTTCTAATAATCAAGTTCTCAGAGTTTATTATACAACCGACTATTCTAATTTAGAAGATAATACTGCTTTTAACCCCCCCCCCCCCAGTTTTCTGCCACTGAATATAAAGAAGCTAACGGTAATCACTGAAGCAATGATGATTATTGACTGAAAGGTATTTTAAAATGTGAGCTGCGTTATGCAGAGCTTGGCAAGCAGCTGCAGTGGTGCGTTTGGACTCCTTATTTCGGTGTAAGGAGATGTAAAAATATATCCAACTATTAGCAAGCCGGCATAGGCGCAAATCCTAACCTGACCGCAGTCGATGGGGGTGCGTGGGGGACTCCAGCGGGAAACGGACCAGGAAAGTCAGGTTTGGTGCCTGTGGCTGGTTGTAGTGGAAAGCTGTAGGATCGCACTCATTTGGAAATTCAGCCTCGTCAACCCAAATCTAAGTTTGGGCTTTTTTCTTTCCTGTCTCGCGTGAACTCCGAGGCGGCAGGAGATCAGGTACAGCTCTGCTGCCACCCGTCAGTCCTCTCCCCCATTTACATCTCTGGAGTTTTCTGGGCCCGTTTCCCATGAGGACAGACCAAATGCCCCGAGAAACGTGAGCAGGATTTGGCCCCGAACACGCAGCACTCCCTCCTTCACAAACTGAGCCATGGCCATCGTAGTGGTGGGGAAGTGCAGTGAAGGAAAAGTAGCTTCGCCGAGTCCAAAAATAGAAAGGAAACATAAATATTTCTACTTTCCATGTCAGATTTCAATCACCTCTCACAACAACTGAGCTGCTTGATTTAATTAATTACAGAGCTTAAAATTTTTTTTTTATTTTTTGTTTTGGGGGAGGTGTATGTCTTCGGAAAGAGCCAAATGAAAATATCCTCTTTGTTTTCCCTTTGTAACTACCGGAGCTTTCCTCGAGTTTTAACTCTTCCGCCGCCCCAGCACCCTCCGCCTTCCTTTTTTCTACGCTCTTCTTATCGCTGCCGTCCCATGGCAAGCCCCAAAGCCTGGAACATTTTGTAACGACTATGTGACAAATTGTTGGGCTTTTATTCGCGTCGGACATCTTTTGCCAGGATTGCTTGTTGTTTTTTCTGTTTGGCTGTGTCATGGGACCAAAGGTGGCTGCTTTTGTGCAGCATGTCAAATCTGGTTAACATGCAGCCATTTGTCTTTAAAGCCCACTCCCGCACAATGGCAGGGGGGTATCGGGCCACTTGTATGGGCTCCAAGCATCCAACATATATATATATATGTATATTTTATTTTTGGTGCCATCCTCTCTATATGTGTGGATGCACCTCAGATGGCGGCACCGCGGTGAGCAGGTCATGCAGGAGACAAGATGTTTCATAATTTTGGGAACCTTTTAGAGACAAATTGTACAGTGCAAGTGTAGTGTAACTGAACTGCTGGTTGCCCAGTGAAGTGTAGAAAATCAGATACAGCACAGCCTGAAAGAATGAAACGAGAATTCATATCTATGTACATACATGGCACTTTATAAAGAATTCCCAGACAGAGAAGAACACATTTATTCCCTTTTTCTCTGCTTATATTTGAGGATTGTGCATGGAGGGGGTGTGTGTATAAATGTGCTTATGTGCGCGGTATATATTCATACAAATAATATGCCACGAGATATGGGAATAGTTGTATGTGCGATGCATTTATATGCATAAGTGGTAGGTTTGCAGGTTAATGCCTGCTTGACTCTCTGTGTGTGTAAATGATGGAAAGGTGCTCAGCACGACAAAAAGATGAATTATCCTAGGAAAAAAAAACCCCAAATATTAAAAAGCCCCAAACTTCCACAGCAAAGTTTGCAGCTTTGGGTGCTTTTCTATAATTTAAGTTCCCCAGAAACATTTCCGATAGAAATGATTTCCTTGCAGATACAGCGATAATTATCAAATAGAGAGGCTGGGAAAGAAACGGGAAAGTTTGATTCAAGAGAAAAATGAGGGCTGGCTGCAAAGTCCCGGTGCCTTTTTGCAGTTGAAGCATTTGAAATAGCGGGACTGAATGTTTTTTTAATGATTTGCTGTGTCGTGTAATAATTATACATATAGTGCAGTGAGGTTACGTGGAGGAACACCGCTCTGTGTATGTTTTTGTTGTTTTGGTTGTGGGTTTTGTTTTTTTTTTTTGAGCAAAGGACCCAGGAGATTGCCTTTCACTTTGAAAACAATCCCTAATATCAGGAAAATGCTCTGTTTGTTTATGCGTACATAATGCAAGTTTGTCCGCCTGGGAACTGCAGCAAATGGGAGAAGTATGCATGGATTTCACAGGTAACAGGATTACGTGGGCACATAATTGATCCATTTGGAGAAAAAAATGACAGTGCTCTAAAGATGCCTAGGCTTTGGAGATGGAGTTTATGAAACAGGCATTTGTAAATTCAAAGGAATCAATATGTCAATTTTATTACATCTCAGGACCAGCTGGGCATTAAAGGAACAGTAGCCTTTTTAAAATTGCAGCTGCGTATTCTTGCATTGTGTACCTTCCTTAAAAGGCTTTGAATTTTAGAAAATGTACTTTTAGCGGCGCTTTGCACCTTTTCAGTGGCCAGTTTGCAGGGACAAAAGAAGACACAAAACATTACATTGTGTCAGTTTTCCTCTTAAGCCGGTTGGTAAAAACCACCGGGCTTCAATTATACCGTGTAAAAATCTTGCCAATAAATATATACATGGAAGAAGACTAAAGCCCATTCCTATCCCAAATGTTGAAAAAATTATTTGAGGTTTTGAACCGAGGATCATCACGTGTCGCAGAGGCAGCATCATCATGTGAGATACCTGAACGGGTGCATTAAAGACCGCACGTGAAACGTGGTCAGAATCTTTGTAAAACAATACCTCCTCTTTCCTTCTCACCAGAGTTTAAACCCACAGATGATTAGATTTAGTGCAAAGCTTAGGTTTTTTTCCAAGGAACAAGCAGTCTTCAGCTGGCCGGATTCTGAAATGCAACTTTTCACACACGTTGATGTATGATGTTGAATGGAATTTGGGTTGCAGCGGTGGTTGCTGCCTGTAGGCTCTCAAGGCCACCCCAAAGAGGCTCTAGATCCCAAAGATGTATTGTTAAGGAATTAATAATGGCCACTGAAGTTTTTCTTTTGGAAAGAAGGAGGTTAGCCAAGGAGCAAGTGAGGCTTTCCAAAATATGTTGTACTCCTCTACCTGAAAGGCATTTGGTTGAGGGACTGTGATAGTGAAAGCCACTCTTGGCTCCAGCCTTCAGTAGATATCCCGTTGTCTTCTCCCCTCTGCTTGCTGGTGATGTTGATGTGGATCTGACGGCTACAGCCTACACTGCCACTCCAAATTTATATTTAACATTGCCAAAGCAATCACTGATTTGGGGTACCTAACTATAGACAACTCTAGAGGTTCAAGCACACTTCAAAATATTCAAGTTTTTGAGTCCCAGAAAGAGGTACCTAGGATCGATGCCACTGCTGCCTGAGACTTCTCTGCCTTCTCAGCTGCCACAGCTTTATCATGGTCTTCTCTGATCTTCTATAATGGTCCTCTGTCTCCTTTTGCACAGTTTCCTTTTCTTTGAGCTCATACTGTGCAGGCCATCCTGGCTACAGTCAAGGGCTCTGTACAGTACCCCCAAACCCACCCAGTAATTCTATTTTTTCTTGCCTGAGGAGCTCTACTTTCCATAGGGTATGGTTACAGTGTTTCTCCAGTGGTCTGCTCACATTTAATCGTGACAATATGCCTTGGATGATGTGGGATCACACCATAAATGGGCTTATTATATTAGTGAGCAATGCATAAAACAGGTAGAGTACTGTCTATATTTGTATGTTATTCTACTATAGCTCTATCTCCCTAAACAAAAGCATGAAGTGCATATGAAAGAATAAAAAGTCCAGTTTTCCCTGAAAGTGCATGAAAGAGTAGATACAGACAATACGAGCTAGTTAAGTAGTGGTCATAGACTTAGCATGAATTAAAACTTTATTATGCAATGATGTACTTTCAAAGCACTTTTACAAATATTCATGTGCTAAGGAAGACATGGAAAAAGAGGTTCAGAGTATTTTCATAGATATCCGTGGCATTGTAGGAAATAAAAGTGACCTTCTGCCAAGCAGTGATGCTCAGAATTGATGCAAATATACATAAATGAGGTTGAGAGAAACTATATAAACTCAACAGATTAAAGCTTACAAAGCTTCAGAGGTAAGACTTCCTTTCAGCGTAGCTCTGCCTGTGTGCTCAGTTGTGAAAGGTGTGATGTACACACCCTGTTCATCTCAGCATCCTCCACCCGTGATGAGATGCCGAGACAAGCCTTAGCTCTAACTAGTCTAAACGAACATTTTCCAAGCCCCACAAGCAGTCTCCACTCAAAAGTTGTCAGCCCTTTTCATGCTTGCGAGAGGAGAGTCAAGGGAGGAAAGAAGAGTTGAAGTGTTGAAGTGACTTGGCTGAGGCCTCCCAGCAGGCCAGCTGGAGCTAAAAACCTAGAACTAATAAAACTAGAGGACATAATCTGATCCTGGTTACCTCCGCGCAGTCCCAGAGCCACTCTGCGGGCAGCCTTTATATTTTGTCAATTCTTTGAATCTAATTCTAGAAGTAAAACAAAGCTTCCCAATGATAAGGTGGAAAAATGGCAAAACGAAACCCTGTCATCGACCTGATTGATGGTTCTTCCACTGAGATCATAACAGCTTCTTCAGAGACTTTTACAATCTCTATAGAAGTGCAGGAGGCACTGCCAATATCCGCAGATCATTGGCATGATAGACCGTAACGGCTTCTTCAGAGCCGTTCCGGTCTATCGTGTCAATGCGTACTTAGGGAGTCCTCAATGCATGGATCATTGACACGGTACTACATAACGGCTCCTTAGAAGCCATTACTGGGTATCAAGTCAATGCATACTTAGGGAGCCCTTAATGCACGGACCCACGCAAGTTGACTTGCTCTGAATACTAACAATCCTGTGGAAGAGTAGTTACTGCGTATGGCATCGAGGGAGACTATCAATACCCGCCTGCAAGAGCTCGACTCGCGCACCACGCTCCCAACGCCTTTATGCAAGAGGTACCCTTTACGCTCCCGAGTCGGAGCGCTGCCAGGGAGAGCCTGAAATCCGTGAACTTTCCCTGCTCCGCTAGCATCGTTTTATTTCATAAAATATGTAAAAAAAGGAAACATTCTCAATTTGAGATGGGAAAGCCAAGAGGCAGCCCGGGACGAAACATTTAGAGGTGGACTATAAAGCCTTGAGAGTAAGTGGTTGCAGTGGAAATGTTGGCAAACCCTTACACGTGGAGCAAGATTCTGGTGTATCTTACCCCTCTCAACTACTTTGCTGTAGTTATCAACGATAGGATGATCCCTGCAAGATGCTTAGCATCAAGCTAGCAGTAATGACCCTCTTGAAGGAGAAATGCTTTGTTAAATATCCCGTCATCCAGCGAGGAGTTTGTCTGGATTTGTTGACCTGGTCCCTGGGGAACGTCAGCCGAGACTTTCCAAATTGTCGCCGCGCCTCTGCTTCAACCTGCAAAGGCGCATCCCCTTCGTTTGGCTTCCCCCAGACAAGATATCCCCGTACCGAGTTAAAAACGCTTCTAGTTTGCTGTTGTTGATATTTTTCTTTTGTGTTCTGCTTACTGACTGACATCTGCTATCATGCTAAGCAGGTGTTCCTGTGTAAACGAACGTGCCCTGTTTGTGTTTCGCCATCCTCGCTACTGCGCACCCAAATGAGCAGCATGATTAAGAATCCTGTAAATTTTTGAAAGGAAACGGATGGCTGCCCTACTAGAACATAATTACACCGTTCCAACATCCGCAGCTCACTGCTGCAGCCGAGTTGGAGAACAGCAGAAATTAATAATATATAATAGCATCATTCTCGTAATTTATAAATGAAATAAAGTAGAGAGGAGATTCTGCTGATATGCATTTTCTTCTTAATTCTAAAAGACAAAGTATAGATTAGAATTTTACTGGGGTGAAACCTGGCCAGCAATATCACACTAGTTGCAAGTGCAGGGCCTGATTCATGAGAGGGATTTTGCTTAGGGAAAAGAGCTAATATCTTTTATTGGACTAGGGGAAAAAAATGAGTATACAAAGCCCTTTAAAGGCAGCCCCTGATGAAGGGAGGCTAGGAACCCTCCACAGATCATGTACCTAGTTTTTAGCTTCCTTCATTTGAAGGTATTGCAGGAAGACTTTGCTGTGTGCTGCAATTTTTATTTCTCTGACTGAAATAATACGCTATCACAGGTCACCCCCTCGGAGAGGAGAGAGGATTAATCAGTTAAAGATGTTGTCTAATCTCCAGTTTTTGTTGAAAACCAGCAGTGGTTTCAAAAACAATATTTTGAGCTCCAGAGATGTGCCAAAAGGAGCCGCACTGCAAATCACCGCTCGAGTCAAGCCTCGGAGTTGGTGCTCTAGTTACACCCCACAACTACACTGAAAAAAAAAAGGATACAACTTTCTGAGATCAAAGAACTATTATTTGTAAAGACGAAGCAGTATGACTTTTATTTTTTTCCCTTGCATACAAACAGTCAAGTTAGTTAAATGCTTTTTATTTTTCTTCCGTAGCCACCCAGATACATTCATCTGGGTGATGGTCCGGCTGATTTGTACTTTTACTGGGATAAACTCAAACGGAAGGGTTACCAAAAGAACACAATAGTGTTTACCCACAGGTTAATTAGGGACATTTTTATAAATTTTGACACTGTGAAGCTCTGAGGAATGATAACTGCTTTGATGGAAAAGGCCAGCACAGATCTCCCAAGTTAAACCCATTGAACACAGACCTACCCAGTGAGCCCAGAGAACTCCTTCTCTTTCAAACTAATGGATATGTTTGAGTCATATTCTTCTAAAGGGCCCCCTTAAAAATTTGTTTCTGAGAAAATATGTGCATAAACAGATTTATTTCATTAACAGGTATTTATTTAAGTGGGCTGCACTGTATTTAAATCTCTGAATAGTTTCCATTACTTCCTCAGCGCACTTACTTCAAGTTGACTAATTTTAATAAGGCTAAGGTGCCTAGGGTCTTATTGAGTGTTCAGTTTGATCAATATGGCTAAATTAAAATAGTGCAAAATATAAGCAAATGTACTCTAACAACTCAGTGAAAAATGTGGAGTGCACCAAACATTGATTAGTGTGCCACAGACATTAATTTGTTGCTTTAAGTACACTAATGCTGCTCAGAAACGGCATCTACCTCCAGCACACCCGTGCAGGCTGGGCACTCAAGGACCTTATCCTGCCCAGCACAACCCCGTTGGGTTTCGTGGCATCGCCCACCTCTGAAGACGTAATTTGGCTCTGTACCATGTAGAACCGGGTCTGCGCCCCCTGGTCTCACAGGCAGCCCTCCTGGGCCAGATTTGGCCCGTTCCAGGAGGAAGAGCATCCCCGTACGGCTGGCAGAGCCAGCCTGGATCACACCTAAGGGAAGCAGAAGGAGGACAGTTACGATTATTTGCACGAGTGGAGACTATTTATATAATCATATTCATTATGAAGTTGGGGCTATACATCAATTCTATACGTGTATTTTTAAGACAGGCACAGACTCTTAGGGAAGTGGTTATACGTACAAGGAGATACTCGGTTTTGCCCTCCTGTAACACCACAATATTATTGTCATCAAAGATTAATGTCAACCCCCACCTGGTATTAAATTGCTTTCGGTAGCCCTTGCATTCATGTCTGTCTGCACAAGACAAAAACACTTTTAAAGTAACTACATGCATCTTCAACTCGAATTACTGCTATTACTGGGTTACATGTTATTTTTCAAGTGCCTTAGTTGCTCTGGTAGGTATTTTTTCCCATAGATATGATGCTCTGCATAAGAATGTGGTATCAGGAGCTTAATTTTAGGGCAGTAAAAAAGCATACTGGAGAAAATAGGGTCTTATCATGGTCTTCTTGATAGATGTTGCACATGTTAATTATATGATTTTTTTTTCATACTCCAACGAAAAGCTGTATTTTCCACATACTAAAAATAATTTGCTTTTCTTTCTTTATCTTTCCCTTCCTTTTTCTTGGTTAGCAAAAGCATGAGATTACCCTACTTCGACANAAAGAAAGAAAGAAAGAAAGAAAGAAAGAAAGAAAGAAAGAAAGAAAGAAAGAAAGAAAGAAAGAAAGAAAGAAAGAAAGAAAGAAAGAAAGAAAGAAAGAAAGAAAGAAAGAAAGAAAGAAAGAAAGAAAGAAAAAGAAAGTAAAAAGAGAAATAAACAGGAGGGATTCGTGTGTTAAAAAAAAAGGCAACTTGAAAGCAAATGCAGTCACATTTAGGAGAAGTAAATTCTGTGAAGACGAAGTCAAATATGAAAAGCATTTCTCTAAACTGGCCAAATAGAGTTATAAACAGCAGAAACATTNCTGTCTGCACAAGACAAAAACACTTTTAAAGTAACTACATGCATCTTCAACTCGAATTACTGCTATTACTGGGTTACATGTTATTTTTCAAGTGCCTTAGTTGCTCTGGTAGGTATTTTTTCCCATAGATATGATGCTCTGCATAAGAATGTGGTATCAGGAGCTTAATTTTAGGGCAGTAAAAAAGCATACTGGAGAAAATAGGGTCTTATCATGGTCTTCTTGATAGATGTTGCACATGTTAATTATATGATTTTTTTTTCATACTCCAACGAAAAGCTGTATTTTCCACATACTAAAAATAATTTGCTTTTCTTTCTTTATCTTTCCCTTCCTTTTTCTTGGTTAGCAAAAGCATGAGATTACCCTACTTCGACATCCAGTGCTTGCACAGCCAGTTTTTAATGGTTTCTAAAAATACGACAATAACTCCTTAGCAATCATACTTTTATATCATTTTAAATGGTTTCTGATATCTTTCTTGGTTTTTCAGTAGTTTTTCCTTCTACCTGCAGTGTGATCTTTCTGCTTATCTTTAATCTCCTTGGTAAGTGATATTTGCTGTAAGAGTTCTTCCTTTCCTTGATACCATCTTTTCCTACCTGGCCAAAACCAATGATTTCACATCAGCAGAAGCTCTTTTTGTCAAAGGTAAATCAGCAGTGTGTGCATAAGAAAGGAAGGAAGGAAGGAAGNTTTTTTTTTTTTTAAATTAAAGCTGGGGCTTTAGCTTCTTAACCTTCAACACGACAAGTAGAGCACACTGTGCAAAAACAATCTGTAAGTCTTCTTAACAAACATCTCAAGTGAGGAGGGCCAGCACAAGTTCAGGAGAATTGACTTTTCATTTGTAGCTATGCCAAAAAAAATACTTCGGGTTGTTTTTTGTTGATGTTGTTGTTTTTGTTGTTTAGCTCTGGTGCGTGACAATCTTGATTTTTTCCAGCGTTTTACAAGTTTAGAGTTTTTAATATCAAAGGTATCGCTCCCTGTAAACAAGTGTAAGTTTACCAAGGCAGCTTCGCTTACACTCTTCCCTTGTAATCAGATGTGAAAATTACACCCTCCCTTTTGGCTACATGATAATTACACATTTCAACATACAAAGAATTGTCTCTGTTTCAGTCGCTGGAATGAAACAGCGAAGGCGCTTGGGAAAATATATTATTATATTAAAGATCAGTGCCATAGCTGTTTTTAGTAAAAATGAAGTTTGTAATCACAACTGTGATCAAGATACTTTGAGATTTACATATGCACATATATATATATAAGAGAGAGAGGGAGCAGTTGAAAATAAAATGAAACTAAGGTACCTCAGCACAGAGGGAGAAACTTAGCCCATGTACCAAGGGCCGGCAAACAGCCTATTCCCTACTTAAATCTCACCAAAGCCCTATTTTGAGGCTGAATTTTACCCCGAAAGCATAATTTAGAGGAAACTCACAAAGTTTCTCCAGCTTTGCCTTGTTTTTCTCCTTTTTCTTTCTCCTGGCTATTCTGTTTCGCTCACCTAGAAATTTAGCCTGAATTTCTTGTGCATCTATCGATTTCCCCGCAAATGCTGGGTGCAGAAAGAATTCAGAATTAAGCATTGCTCGGAAAGAGCTGTGGGAAAAAAATTACATATGCAGCAAAACATGTTAGAGTTGTGTTTTGACAGTTTCATGACCAAGCCAAAAAATATACATTTTTTTGTACCTGGCGCAGCTTCACAAAAATGTCCCTTGAGGGAATAGTCATTTTTTGTCAGAATCAACTGTTTATTTACTTTAAAATCTCAAAGTTTTGCCTTACATTAGAGGCAGAGTTGCTGGAGGTTAAAGTTCAACATCAGCTCGTTGCATTGCCTTCGCCGTAAAGCATGGTTTGTGTCACGAGAGAGGGATAAAAGCATTAGCATGGACACAGGACGAAATAAAAATGCCACGCATTTTAAAAACCGAGCAGGCGAGGTTCGTCAGGTTTCTCGTTACACATTTTCAGCCACGCGCTGGCTTGCTCGCGAGGGATGGGCGACCACCTTGGACCTGCCACCACTATGGTCGAACATGGCAGTGGGGATTTGGGCTGGAAGTGATGGGTTTACCCAGCCAAGTCAAGGCCTGGCAGGGTTTTGATGGTGGCAATGGTGTTGAGATCCTTGCTTTGCCCATGGAGATGTTCATGGCAGGCAGGGATTTGAGTGTTCCTCCTCATCTGTGCCAAAAGGGGTGTGGGTGGCTTCCCAGAGCTGCACCCCATGGGGTGCACCCCACGGGAAGAAGTAGTCTGAGGCTGACTTAGTCACGTCCTACTCTGGGATTGCCGCCTTTAGTGTTTCTGCATCAAAAAGCTCTCTAAATGCCCTGCAAAGGTGCAGGGTGTGAGGCTGGGGGAGTCCAGGAGCCCCCACGTGGTCCCTCCTGCCTGCGGGTAGGGGGGTATTCCCCGCTTGGCTCGTATTAATTCAGGATGTGTACAGGCATGGGATGTAACCCCAGATCATAAGCCAGCCCTGAGATTCCACTCATATAAGAAGATTTAATGACTTTTAAGTGAAAGGAATTGTACACCGGTAAAGAAGAATTAGGTGTCCAACCCTGAAACTAAGGTTTTTCCCAGGGTAAAACCTGCTCTTCTCAGCAGAGAGGTGATTTTTTTCATTCATTCTTACCTTTATCTGTATGTCTACACAAACACTTAATATTTTTTGCCTACAATAGGTTTGTAAGATTGCAGGTTAACAGAAATGCACTGTATCAGATACCCTTTTGCGTATATATTTACCTTGACCACAGCTCCGAACTGTTGCAACTGGCAGGCTGACCTTCCGCGCTGGCTACCGGCCACGTTCAGTGAATAATTTTGAAACAGATTTTTTTTACTAGGATTTTTAACATAACTATTTATTTGAGGAAGCAATTTGCATCAGGGGAGAAAAAAAAAAAAACACAACAAAAAAACACGACCTCAAATGTAAAAACAGATTTCCCCAGGAGATTAAAAATAGCCCCAAACTAATAACCTGATCTAATTCACATAATGATTGTCGCGCAATATATTTAGTGGGTCTAATCCTGCCCTCGTGGAGCGTCTCTGAAGTCAGATATACCTGTCTGACTTTGAGTTTACCCTTTATACCCCAGTTACAGCAGGGGAGCAGCTCTGGTCTCTATGGTGAATAATGTTCTGCAAATTAGGGGGAAAAAAAAGAAAAGAAGGAAAAAAAGGCAATATATAAGGTGGGGAGGGAACTTCTCCTGACTCACACTCACGGGGTGGAGGTCACAGCCGGAGCTGCTCTGGTAGGAAAGAATCAAGCACCGTACCAAAAAATAACATGAAAACTGTGACTCAAACTGAGGAAAAGGGAGCTAATCAGAGATAAGCTTGGCTCTTCGTCCCTACCGCATGCGCTCCTTAGCGTGGCAGTTAAAGGTATTCCTCCATCCTCCTTAACTTTGCATTTGTCCCCTTGTATTTATTATTTCCTCCTTTTTTTCTGCCTGTCTTGGAGGCTCCGTGTTTCCCCTGGCTGACAAGTCAACACTGGAGCCAATTCTGGGCTCACCTCCCTGGGGTTATCAAGGGCCTAAACCAGGCAGGACTCAGCCCAGAGGATGCAGGACCCCAGGGGAGGTGGGACGGGTTCCCGCTGTGTTCCCAGCTCCTCGGCACCACGGGAGAAGTTCTGTCTCAACTTTTGCTGCCGAGCCCAGAGGTGAGGTCTGCCCGTCCTCCATGGCTTTTTCCACCCATTAGAGACTACTGGGAGCCCAGTTAATGTGTGTACTGGTATACCCAGTAGCTTCTGAAACGATGAAACATCATATTCCTTATTTCCACAACAACAAGCTAGGAAGCATTACAGCGATCCCCGCTCCGCTACCTGGGGAATTTCTCCCCAGGTGACGGAATGAAGCAACATCTGATTTTTTATTTATTTTTTTTTTTTCCCCCTCAACGCAAATTCAAAAATAACCCCCCTAAGACCCCGAAGCTGTTTGTCAGGGCAGCAATGCCTCTTCCACCAGCACGCAGATATGATATAGCTTTAATTTGTATTCATCTTGTCCACTGGGGCTAGAAGATGGAGGAGCTATTATGAAACCTTTTTTTTTTTTTCCTTTTTTTTTTTTAACCCCCCCTTTTTTTGAATTTGCTTTATTCAGTGTTTACTATGCCGGGCTGACATGATATGATTTGTGCGTTGCGGGGTCACAACAAGCTACTTGCAGGACAATTTGCTGAATCAAGAGGGTGATTGTGTCTGGTGCCAGTCAGTCGCAATTAGGGCCAGGATCAGGGAGGCCCAGAGCTTGTGTATCGTCTTGGGCAAACCTCATAGAAATCAGCTCACCTGAAACTAATTGTCACAACAGAGACCTTATGCAAATGAGCCCTAGGGTTAGCGTGGGAAAAGAAAAACTGTCGCAAAGATAGGTGACCTGCTGAGCAGGGGGTCTGTTGCTGGGGAAATCTTTGTTCGACGAGTTAAAAAAATGTTCGCATTGTTCCAAATCCAAGAAAAACGTAGCAGATCCTCTCCCTAAGAAAGCGTGGCGAGCACACTCATCTGAAAGTCCAATAAAGTGGCAGCCAGCTTTCGAGCCGGTAATAAATTGGAAGTCTTTATTCTTTATAAGGGCTGCAGCAGGAAAATGATTTTCCTTTGCAAAGGGGCCTTTAAAGTTTAGCAGCTCGCAGTCACCCGGCCCTCAAAACTTCACTGTCCAAAGCTTTCCCTTGCCTAACCTGTTGGATCCCAGCAGATTTCCCAACCTGAGGTTTTAGCAGCTGGGAAAAAAAAAACCAAACCCAAACCCTAACCCTCCCTTTGGCTCCTGGAGCTGCTTTTTGGAGGGTCTGGCTCTTGTATGGCGGTGAGCCGTTGGGTTTGGGAGGGCAGGAACAAACAGGGAGCAGATCCGTGGAGTTTCTCCCTGTGGAAATCTCCGGGGATCTCCGAAGTTGGAGAGCTTCGAACGCCTCCTTCCTCATCGCCTTCCCGAACGGCACCCGCCAGCGAGACGGGCAGGTTCGAGCGTTGGAAACATAATCGTGAATTAAGCACATTTAACGACAGGCTCATTGACGTCTGCATGCGAAAACGGCTGTTTCTGACATGCTTTCCCTCTCCCTGTTTCTCCTCTGCCTCCAGCCCCGGCAGAGAAAAGCATAATTTTCAGCGAGCGCATTACACAACATTTGTCTTGTTCACTCCTTCCTCTTTAACAATTTTTATGGGGGTTGCTCAACACGTTCTAAAATAGGACTGGAGACGATATAATAAAGTGCTGAACCGATGATATACGCGGCAGTTTATGCTGTCAATGGCAAATTCAAAAGAAAGGGATGCAACACGCTCCGAGTGAAGAAATGTAAGCCCATGCCCTATAAGCACATGGAGTGAGAGGCAGCCAGGGTATTTTTGCACATAAGGTTTTTCCAAAGAGGCTGACGGGGACAGAGGCGAGATTAATTGCACTAAAAGATACTGGGCAAATTTCAGAGGCACGAGCCGCTCCGCGCTATCATCGGAGGCGAAAGAATAGTTATTTTGTTTGGTTAATAATTAGAGCCAGGCTTTCGATGGTGCTGCTTTAAAGGGGTGAAATGTAGATGGGATCGGATCGGCAAGTTCGGAAATTAACTTCCTACTCACCAAACATCATGAAATAAGGATGGCTTAAAAGTAATGCAGATTAATCACCAACTTTTGTTTTTTTTGATCTCTTTTGTCCCTTTACCACTGTCTGAAATAATTTCCACAAATAGGAGACGTTTCACAGTGGGTATGAAGTGCTCAGCTTTCACTCATCAAACTTTAATCGGAACTGCATTTTAGTTTTTGAATAAAGAACACTTAAAAAATTTAGATGCAAATTATTTTGCATTATTCATGCTCTAAGTGTCCTTGTAGATTTAAACACTTCTGAGGCCACCTTGATTCAAGTAATTACCTAGGCCCTCACTGCTCCATCATGAATAAGGTATTTTGTACAAGTAAAGTATGCACCCGATGAGCTTTTAAAGTGGCTTTACACTGAACTTGTGTATTGCTTCTCCTGCATGAGTGATTCGAACATGCGTCGCAATCTGTCTCAGGTGGGAAATCCTGGCAGAGCATCCATGAGTGACGGAAGGAAGCCTCCCAGCCTCGGCGCACACTATTTCTTTGTCTTCGCAGAAGAATCTCAAAGTGATTCCCTCGCTCGAGTCTGGTGGCTCCTCTTAAAAGTCCGAGGAAGCGAGAGCTGCTAGCAGGGAAAGAAATGACAGTCATTTTTCACTTTAACCCTTCGTTTCCCATCCCGGCCCCCCTCCGCCTGCGCTCAAGTCACTTAAAGCATTCGCATAAGATAATATAAGTCTTTCTACTTTTATGTAGCCTTGTACATCTGCCTCCCCATCTGTCTGCTCAGCCTCCCGCACGTCCCAGCGCTAGGTACCACCTGAGCAGGGGTTTTCACACAATAGAGCATCGCGGCTGAGAGCTTCTCCCGACAGAAGTGGCTATCGAAGGGCAGGCTAAACATCTAGCCGCACGTATATCATCCGCAAAATGAGCTCGCAAGAGTTAAATTTAATCGGCGGAATCTTGTAGTTGGCGTTTGTTGCAAAGTGCCCATGGTTTTTTTTTTTTTTTTTTCTTTTCCAGCTACATCGCTTTGAAGAATTATAGGAATTTTATGATGTGCTATTGGAGTTCCACTGGCAGAGATTACAGTAAAGGGGTTAAAGTTGGTTTATGTTAAAAAAAATTATGCAGAAACCAATAAAAATAAACACACTCCAGTAGACTAAACTTGCTGGGCTTTTAGTTTTAGCTTAACAATAGAAGTTTAGACGAAATCCAACATTGCAGCTTTTAGAAAATTAGTTGACACTCACAGTTGATCATCTTTACTACACAGCGGTATAATTAATATTTAAACATTCTAATAATGCAGCTTGCTTTGCATGCACTTTTCAGCCCCACCACAGTATATTTTATCAGGAATACTGCTAGCATTTTCTTAGGTAATGTCATTTTTTAAAGTTATATTTAAAATAGGATATTGGCTTCTCGCTCAGTGCAAAAGGAATATCAATAGGCCAATAGGCAGCTTTCATAGGTCAGTTTATGATTAAAGTGTGTCTATACTGAAGACAATAGAAAATATATAAGGGTCTACTTCATCGCCATCATCATAAAATAAATATACCCAGAGACTAGCGGTTTAGAAAACTGTCTCGAGTTGTTCATTTTTCTTCACGCTATCTATAATAAGAGGAACTTTTAATGCCTAGATGCAGAGCAAAAACCAGGCAGCGACCCATAGATCTGTGAAATACTGCCCCTCCGACACCCACGCATTTAGAGCCAGAGAGCATTTAATAAAGAAGTCAGGCTAATGAAAAAAAAAAAGAAAATAAAAGAAAAATCAAGCGAAGAGTTTTCACATGAGTGTTGTCAGGGTTAAGGCTTCTTGAAAACTGGTAATTTAGTAAAATGGCGAGAAATCGTCAAAATGGAAAAGGGCTGTGCTGGTTTATTTACTTAGGAGAGCCCTCTTCCTCTTCCAGTGGAGGTGGGAAAGGAAAGTTGTTTCAGGTGCTTTGCTCATCAGCTTAATCCCCCTCATCAGTGCAAGGTGCCCTTTGTTCCCCACCTTATAACTTCTGGCAAGACAGGGTGGCCTTCTCTGAGCTGATTTGGGTTTTCTTCCAGGGCTTTCTTCTCTAACCTTTCACGTTCATGGGTCCTCCTGGTGCCAGCCGGAGTGTTGGCTTTTGGATGCCTATTATTAACTACTGCGGATGTGTGGGCACCACTGGCAAAAGCCGTGCCCATGGCTCCTTTGGGCTGATCCAAGGAGGAAAAAAAAAAAAAATATACAGGCAGATCTTACACACCTATTTTGGCTGCTATGAGATGTGAAGAGGATCTCCTGAATTTCCCAGCTGGAGAAAGCGTCCTGCAAAGTGAGCTCCTTGTGTGGCTCCCAGCCTTGGAGGTATTTAGTGGTGTGCCCAAGGGGGTGGGGGTATTTTTGTCTAGGAGTTGGGTTTTGGGAGGGGAACGTGGCATCAGGCGGGGCTGCGGCGGGTTGCAAAGGTGCCTGAAGCTCAGCTGAGAATCTAGCCCTGGGTTTTGTCACGTTTCATTGCAAGTTTGAAAGCAGGCCTATTTCTATTAATACTGTTAATAAAAGGCATATGTTTTGTCGAGCAAAACCGCCCTTTCATTAAAACAGAGCATAATTTCATGGGTTTTGTTATTTTTTTTTTTTACATTCATGCAAAAATAGCCATTTCCTCAGCATGTCCCAAAAAGCAAAGTTGGAGGGGGGGTGTGTGTGTGAAATTTCACTAAGCCACAAACATTTTCATGCCAAATACCACTAAATGTAAATGCTCAGCGTCTCGATGCTTTAAGCTAGTCCTAGGGCCTGAGCCTAATTGCCTGGGAGGCAATGGGAGCTTTTTAATTTACTTAAAAAGTAGCAAAAACAGGCTTTAAAAATTTTGTGTGTGTGTGCAATGACCGCGTCCCTGCCGCCATAAGATCCGTAGCATGTGTGAAAATAGATTGCATATTGCTGAGAGCTCTCTCTGGGCTCTGCCGTAAGGTTTGCCTGCCATCACGTGCGCCGGCAAAGAATTTGGGGCTGCGGTTTTGATGGAAGACGTCGCAGCGCGTCGAACAAAGTCGCCTTGTGTTGGCAAAGGGCGCGTGGGAGCCGCTGTGCCGCGTGCGCGCCGACCGTCCGTCGGGCAGGGGCGGGAGTGGGAGTTTTAAGGAAACAGATAAACAACAAATAGAAAGTGCTTAAAAACAGGGCCGTAACTTCCAGCCTTGCTGCGTTGCAACCAATGGGCGTAGTTATGGCCGAGAGCTGCTCCGACTCCTGCTTTTCAAGTGAAATAATACCTTGAGATGCTGCAATAGAAACATTTGTGTTTGCGATGGGAGCAAATGTCCTCCCATGGTTTGGTTCGCTCCTGGTTTATCGGGTTTTGTTCAGGAAGGCAGTTACACGCACCTTGGCCGCAAATAACTAAAAGAGCAGTGCGATCTATTTTAAACCTGCTGCTGAGGTGGTAAAGAAGAGATAAGTTGGAAACCTAGCTGCTGTCTCGCTTGTGTGTGTGACAGATACGTCCAGAAATGGATAAAATTAAAAGAATCTTTCGTATGCTAATAGCAACCTGGATGAGGAAAAAAATACGGGGAATGGAGCAGTGAAGTCAAGAGGTTTCTTTCACAAGTGTATTTCTCCCATTACCTAAATTACAGGACCTCTTTCCCCAAACTGATATACATATTTTTACTGTGTCTAAAAGAAAATTCTATAGTAGAGTTTGATTTCAGCATCAACCTTATGGCAGCCATGTGGGAGCGAGATTATGGGACATGTGGAACAAAAGTCTTCCAGCCAGAGGAGGCCTTCTGAGCATAATGATTCTTATTTAAATTAGTCTATGTTTTATTACTCAGCTGGGGAGGGGAGAAGGAAACCAAGGGAAAGAATATTTCTTTAAAACCACGGTCACCTGAGTTGTAGATGAAGAGAAATTAAGTAGTTTTCAGCCCATAAAATGGACAAACATTTTCACATCCTAATAATAATTCCAAGCAATCCTCAATTTTATTTTATTTTTTACAAAATTTTACATTTCAACTTGTTTTTCCTGTTGGCATGCCTGCCGATTCATTTGTAAATGTGCTTTAAATTCCTTTGTATATTACAATGAATGCCACCTCTTTAAACGCTCTTAGTAATTTAGCGAACTTCTTTGCCAGTGGGTGAAAGTACAGTATTGTACATGCATAAGAAAAGGTACATTCATTATGCTTCACGTATGAAAAGGTATATTAGGAACGGTTTTGCTTAAAGTGGAGGGGTGAATGGAGGAGCCCCTGATCCATCATAGAGCTTTTGCATGTGTGAGAATGTGTCTCCGTGAGCCCAATGTCCAGAAATGCCGGTCAGGAACCCACCGGCAAATGTGCGCCTGTGAAACCTGAGAAGATTTATAACAAGTAGGTAATCGTTTCAGGCCTACGGGAGGGGAACGGGAACTAAAAGCTCATGCTGCGGCTGAACAGGAGTTTTAGGGAGAGAGAAAACTTGGGGGTCTGGTTTCTTCCATCTTCCTCCACGGCTGTCACGAGGCGCCATGCCATGCGATGGGAAAAGGGTTGTGCAAGGAGTAGGGTTAGATCCTCCTGGGATTTTGAAGCATGTTTTGGGGTCGGGGCTGACCCCTGGAGCTTGCCACGTGACTGGTTTGTGGGATGCAATAGGTAGAGGGACAGAAAAGAGGTGGCCTCAGGAGCCTGGGCTTGTGCTCTTTCCCACCTCCGTCACCCAGCTGCTGGCGCTCGGCGTGAATGGGAAGGTTCAGTTGATGGAGTTCTTCGTGTCAGAAATAACGTTGTGTGCCATGGTGGAAGGGAAAGGGAGGGAGCGTTGAGGCACAGTGGGTATGGCCAGGAAGGGACAGCATCTCTGGAGAGCAGGGCAAGGCCAGAGCGGGCCAAATCCTCCCCGTCAGCGGGATTCTTTCCATCTTTTTCTTGGGACCCCTCGCTTCAGTAAGGTGAGCAGGATTCATGCCATTGGCTTGGCTCTTCTGTGAAGAACAACCACAGCGTTATGGAGAGGGCTGGTCAGTTTATGGCCAATAAACATAAAAGCTGAGAGGGTTTCAATGAAACATTCCTCTCCAAACCAGAGGTCATTCATTTTGCACTTACTCCTTTATGTGGTTTCTGAAAGTTTAATTTTAAGGAGAGGATGTGGGTATGCTCTGTTTGTTTTCTTTCTCTTTCCTTTTCTTTCTTTCTTACTGAGCTCTTTACTTCGAATTAATTTCATGGAAACGCGTGCGAATGCTTTCCAGTGGCATGCCAGCTGTCATTTTTCGATCGGGGGGGAGTGGGGGGTGACAGGACCCAGAGTTTATTTTCAAGATGCAATTTTAAGCTTGATTCATTGTAATAAGTGTCACTGTAAGGCAGGCGAAGGAGAGTTAGCTTTCATTAACATTCTTCCATTCTGGAGCCCATCAGGAGGTAGATAAGGTACCACCGGGTCCATCCACCTCCCGGACCACAGGAGGACAATGCCAGGAATGTTTGCAATGCGTTTCTATTTTTGTCACACCTATGTGTGGCCATCCATCTGGTCTTAATCAATCAGTCTCATCCCGGAGCTTTGCTGTTCTCCCAGCTGAAATAATACACTTCTTCAGCAAGAGCTCTGCCTCAAGGAGGGTCACTCCTCGCCATTCCCCAGACAAGGCATATTAACAAGGCTTACATATTTGTAAACATAGGTAAACCCAGGAGGGGTGGCTGGGAAGGAACATTTTGAAATATGAATATTTTATGAATAAACCACTGTGTTGTTTACTTAGTGATATTACACGGGAAAACTTGATGAAGTACCAGAGGTAAATTTGTTTTAGCAAAAAAAAAAACCCAAACCAAACCATACAACCCCTCTGAAGCACTGAGACAAAGATAAATGATGAAAGAGGGAATGATCCACCACCCTATTTAAGCAGAGGTGGTGTATATAAAATACGTTTCTGAAAGAGCAGAGAAGTGGGTGGTGAATACTGTAAAATGTGCCATTTATTTATTTAGATTGCACATCAGGAGATAAAACAAATGAAAACTCTGACTTGTTAATAATTTACATTTAAGTGGAAAATTCTTACATGCTGTTAAGATACCTCCAAGACCTGACACCACAAACGCAAATAATTTACATTCTTTGTGTGCGCGCAACTTCGCTTGGCTGGAAAAAAAGGATATTCAAACATTCAAGGGGGTGATGAAAGCTGGGATGCGTTTACGCTCTTATAATTACGTTTATTAATTTCGGATGCCTCTATTTGAAGCGTTCGCGGAGCTGACCCTTCCCATTCATCAGGTGTTCCTGGCTGAGAATCTGCTGGGCCCTACCTCACAACCTAGGAGGTAGGGGATGCAAAGAGGAGGGGATTTCTTTTCAAGAAGCAGCGCTATTACTTCCCCCCCCCCCCCCCCCCAGCGCTTCAAAAAAGATTGT
>VXBO01013336.1:1288297-1304764 GCA_013400135.1 Rhinoptilus africanus | reverse complement strand
AAGTTTTGGGGGGGAAAAAAAAAAAAACCCCAAAAAAAAAAAAAAAAAAAAGAGGAGTGTGCATAACAATAACTACCTCTGTCCCTTCTGTTTTTGTTCTTTTCATGTCAGGGAACTTTTTAGCCGTGCTGCCCGGGTAACTGCTCTGGAAGGTTGGAATATCTCTTGTTGAAGGAGGTTTGTGATTGAGGGCCCTCTGACACAACCTTTTGTTGCTCTGAGGTGTTTGATCCTCTTTCCCTTTCTTCTAAAACCAATCCCATCCCTTTAAAAAATGGATAACCAGCACTTCTTTTACTTATTGTCAGCTTTTGGAAAGTTACTGTGGGGGGTTGTAGAAGTTTAACTAGTTAACCCCTTGCGTCCTGATAGCGGGGTCGCCATCAGTGCTGCTTTTTCGCTCCTTCCCGGGCAGGGAATATTTCCATAGCTGCGTCAGGTATGCAAATCCTCTTTTATAGGGAGCCATGTGACGGGTTGGCTTGTGGACAGTTTGCTGGCCGGGTTTTCTTTCCCCTGGCTTGGCGGAGCTCGCTCAGGGAAACCAGGTTCCGCCGGGAGCTCCCAGCACGAGCTGAGGAGCCGCTGCCCGAATCGGGATGGTCGCTCTTCAATTGCGCTCAAATTTCAAAATGAGTCAGAACTTCTAGCTGCCGATTTTCTTCTTTTTTTTTTTCTTCTCTTTACTTGAACTGAAACTTGTGAGAGTCACCACAGGCGTAGGCTGATATGATACTTTTTTTTTCCCTCCTCCCCCCTCTCTCTTTGAGAGCAGCTCTGAATAACAAGAATTCACAGAGAGTCGCTCTTCAAAAGTGTGCGGCCAAATCTGAAAGTAACAAAGGAAGAACACCTTAAAATGAGATGTGTAATAGGGACGCTCGCTCAGAGCCTTGCGATTAAAATTGGGACATGGGGTTTTTTCTGGGTTTTGTTTTTTCTTTTTTTTTTTTTTCAAAGGGAAGGGACACAACCCGGGCTATAGGAAAGAAAAGCAGCTTAAATGGATTATTTAACAAAAAGCAACTTATAGCTCCTAGATAGTGACCTACATTCTGCACACAATGATGATGTTTTACGGTGGTGATAGGGTTAATAACCTAACATCATTCATGTAGTGTTTTTTGAAAATTGAATTTTACTGCTACAAAGTAAATGTAACAGCCCTCTGGAGACAATATTACAGGCACTTTATTGTTTGCTAAGCTGATGTCATCTTTCTACGGACTGACTTTAAAACAAAGGCAGAACATTTATTACAAATATCACTGTGTGAAAGGAAATCTACTGAAATATTGTTTAGAAGGTGGACTGATAAAAGTGTATTAATACTTGGCTTTGATTATCTGCAAAGTTATGCCTGTGGAATGCTCTCTCGCGTGATCTCTGCTCGATCAGAAATGTTCATCTTGGATATTACACCTACTTTTAATGTTAGCCATCTCTGCGCACGTGTTACTTTTAAAACGTGTTTTACAATATAGTCTACAGCTCATTTATAACTCTTTGCCATTTCTTTGTAAGAATGTAAATGAGGTTTTGATCAAAACCTAAAATATTTCCCTTCAAAGCGTTTTTATGTAAACAGGGCCATGTCTTCCTCGCTGAAATCACCGCAGCTGCTCACGTGAGTAAAGCCGACGAGACTTGGCCCTCTTTTAGGGACATGTTTTGGCTCTGATCTGCCTCCTGCCGTGAGTTTTCCCAGTGGCCCCAGTCTGTGTAGCCTATGTACCCTTTAAAGCCAGTATTTTCTGACCCGGATCCCCAGTCAGGTGCCTACACCAACATCTCGAGATGCTGGGGACTGAAGACTCAGTGCCTGCAAGTTATGTGGGTTAAGTTGTGTGGCGTTCAGTCCTTGGAGAGCCACACCGTGTGTTTTCATACAGAGTCTTAATGAAATCACCAGGTTTGAAAATCTTAAGCTGGTTGCAGATGACCCTGAGCTTTATGAGTTTTATCATTCCCGTGCAGCCTTTCTAAGTAGGTTTCAAGCGAACAAAATACATTTGTCCCTTTTGAGAAGAGCAAACGATTCATTTGCAAATAATTTAATATCCATTAAAGTTTAAATTTCCTTTGTTTCCTCACTTGCAGAGTAAATCAATGACCATTTCAAAGTAATGAGTACAATGAGGGGAAAAATACATTTTCATGTATCGCGGTACCGCTGTTGTGGCTTTTGCAGGTGAAGCATAGAAAGATGTGAACGGCTTTATGAGGATGGGTGTCTAAGCAACTGATTAGGTCATCTGCATTGAAGGAAGACTGCAAGAGAGGTGTAGGAAAGGGGGACTAATTTAGAAAGTGAGTAGTGGAGTTAACAGTAAAACTAGTAACTTAGTAGGAGTCTGTGATATTAGTATCACTTCTGAAGTCTGGGTACATGCACTGAGCTTTGCAAAGGTGGACATCTACCCACGCTCCCGAGCAGAAGTTTATATTCATACCCCCTTGCTATATATTTAATGCTGACAGGTTGTGGCAGCTTATATCAGTGTGATTAAAACTGGCAATGGGATGATAACAGTTTACTTTGAATATCCTCAGAGCAAAGTTTTCGGATTGCCAACAATTATCAAAAGGTCTGCTTCGTTAATGCTAATATTCTTAGATGTTTGAATATGATTTTGCATGTCAAGCCAATCTATCTGGCATACCGCTGGACATCCTTTGACTGGTGCTGTGTGGCATTTTTTTGTTTGATCTTTGGTGTTGCTCAGATAAATTTAATCCTGACATAAGCGGTACTCGTTCTGACATCAGTAGGATCTGCTCATAGGTAGGTCAGCGACAGCAGGCTCTGCTGGAAAGTTAGAAAGGAGTTATCAAGAAGAGACCATTAACCTTTGGTTTAATCAAGAAGTGGAGATTTGTCTTAATATGACTGAACACAAGTGTCCTTGTGTTCCTATATAAAATCACTTTTAAAGGCTGTCTTCAGAAACACTGAATGGGTCTGGCCAGATTCCACAGAAGTCACCTCGATGGCTTCCCAGGTCCCAAGTGACCTCTTCAGCCAAACCTAAAACTCCAAGGCACTAAAAGATGAGGAGGTCTCTGTGTGGAGGCTCAGGCCACGGCTTTCTCTGACAGATTTTCTTTTCTGTAAGAGTCGGAGGGGAGGGATGGAGAGTTCCTGGCTCGTATCACTTGGTGCTTCCCGATGAAAATCAATTGACTTGTGGCTGTTGGTGCCAGATCTGAGTTTGACTCACATTGGCCACAAGGTCTGCAAGAGAGCTATATATAACTACAATATATAATGGTTGCTGTTGAATGCATCAGCTTTGGAAATGGATGCACTAGACATCTCCTTTCTGTCTCATGTACTACAATTGTTTCAGTTGTTTGAAGTCGAGTGCTTTACGCTGCTGAGAAAGAAGTCTCTGTAATGTCTCCTACAGTAGATAAGGCCAGTTGTAATGAAAATAAAGGTGATTCTTCATTGAAACAGGGACACAGACAGAACCCTGTAGTTCTCTAGCTTCTCGACTGGAATAGCGCAGTCCTAATGCCACCGTGCAAGGGTTTGAACGCTGGGCTGGAGCTTGTAGTCCTGCAAAAAAGCCCCAAAACACAGAGCAAATGCACACAGAAAGGGCAAAATAGGTACCTTCAAGGCAGGAGAAAGGTTGAAACAGCATGCCAGGTTATACAATCAGCATTTCTGCATTATTTTAGTTGTACTTGACTTCAGAAAGGGTTTGGGCTTAAAAAAACTCAACCCAACATCCCAGCAGCAACAATGGGTATAATCACAGATTTGAACGTACGAATTAGTTTTACGCGGCGTGCTAGAAAAACCAAAATCTTGAGGAGCGCTTTCAAAATAACTGGAGAAAAATAAACCATTCCCTATGTCAGTCTTGTTAGAGAGGGATTAAGAAACTGGCAATTATTTTGGCGACCTTAATTGTTGCTCTGCAGGAAAATATGTAATTAGAGCACGTTCGCAGGCCTGCACACCTGCAGCACATCCTACAGTATAATGTCAGCTTTCAGTGCTTGCTGGTGCCAGGTTCTATCACAACCAGGCACAGTGATGCTCTGAGAACATTTCGGACTCGTGTAATGTAGCTTCTGTGTATGAAAGAAGCAGGCATTTACACGGCCATACAATGGAGTGCATTACTGCAACACTGGTTTCATTATTTTCCAACGCCTACCTTCAGCACTGCTCTGGTTTACTCAGTTTGAGGTTTTATTGTTACGGTATAATAGTCCTGTACATTTCTGAAATTCCCTTATTATTCAGCTTATTAATACAGTACTGGCTTGATTATCAGGCTGCAGTTGTGAAGGGGAAGATTCAGCGTGCTAGCGAAGTCAGAAGCTGGGTAAATTCCTGGTATAATGAGAACAATTGTTTGACGTGTTTTTTTCGCCCGGCTCTCCGTGTGCATATAGCTGCGGATGCCAACGTACATACGTGCGTGTTCGGGGGGTGTGTGTGCCGAAAAAGAGAGTGAGAAACGTTGGAAGCCAGCTTTAATCTTTTGAACGGGAGGGGGGAAAAATTCCTCTTTGCACTGCTCCTTTCCTTTGCTTCTGCCCCGCGTTGTTCTTCTGGAAAACTGGGATGCGGGTTAAAATAAAGGCGCAGTGGAGGGAATAGCTGTCTTCCAGCTAAATTCAGTAATCTGGCACGCTGATAGTTAACAGACTTCTCCCCCGAAGGGAGATACACTGTATTTTGCTATCTGACATGTTGTCATATATAAAGAAATCAATTGGTAATTAAATGATGCACCTTGTGAAGATGACAAAAGGCATTTGGTTGCGAAAAGAGAACTGGGTTGTGAGGGGTTTGTAATGAAGGCCTAATGACTATTCATAAGAGATTTTCAGTCCGTTGATCCACTTGACTGGAAAGTTCTGCCCTGGAGAGTTAGTGCTGTCAGATTCTCTCACCTCAGAAAGCCGCCGCGATCGACGGTGTGGAGTATGAGCGAGAAATTATCTAGTTGTTGCTTCAGGCCTGTCTTAGGTCACATGCAGAAGGCACACATCTGGCTTCCTGTAGGTGCAACCTCAGGACATAAACTTTGACTAATTTTTAAACTATAAATATGTAAGGCTGACACTGAATAAGTTACCTTTTATTCATGTTTTCATACATTTTCTAGCGCGTTAAAGCCGTTAGTGGAGCTACCATTTTGGACTTTGCAGCTTCCGCTCTTCTATGCGACAATTTCCTTTGCCTTTCCTCCGACAAATAACATCTTAAGAAATTTCGGCGGCGTAGACATTACCCATGCTACCTCCCATCTTGCCTTCAACCGAAGGACCAGCCAGGGTTGTTTTGGTAGGGTCACCTACAGAGAGGACCTGGTAGAGATGTCAGGAGGCGTTACAGGGCTGCAACGCAGATTTTGCCCCCAGTGAAGCTTTTTCTTGGTATGCATTTCTCCGGTCACTAGCACTCAGGATAACCGTACCAGACCATCAAGCGTCTCCTCCTCCAAGTTATTTCCTGATCTTTTCCCTTTACAGGAGGTCCCTTGGATGGGGATTGCTTGGAGGTGGCACACCGGGAGGTAGATACCCACAGTGTCCTAGTTAAACCAAGAGCTGCACCTTACTTGCTGAGGCTAGAGAGATGAGCACCTTTTACACATCCATCTCCAACGTTGCACCCTCTTGAGTGAATAAATCTCTCTCTAGTGAGTGGTATTTTATAATTAAAACTGAAAAGGAACAAATTGATTTCAGGAAGCTTTTTCCGGAGCGTGTAGATGTTGCCCTACGCTGATCAAATCCAGCACAGCTCCCGGGTGAGAGCCCTGAGCTCTGTACATGTTTGCTTTTGAAAAGTGGCCATCCACCTTATCTTATCAGGCAGCTCACCTTATCAAAGGTAAACATATTTACCACCTCGTTAAAGGTTCTTTGCACCAGCACTCGAAAGCAGTATTTGCGGACAAAAACCTGTCAAAGTCATTGTTTAAGAGGGGCAGGAGAACCTCATGGCAAACTTTGGAGGTTTCAGTCTGTCAGTAGTGGAGCAGCAAAGCAATTCAATACATTATGCGTATTTGAGATGGCCTCATTGGTGTTTCCTTCTTGTGTATTGTGGTTACTGAATTTTGCTGATGTGTTTGCCGGAGCTGACAAGGTAGACCAAATGAATGGACAAATGCCAAAAAACCAATTATGTTTATTAATGTACATTGATTGCTTGTTTAGGGTATAAAACAAATTAAAAAATACATTAGTATTTAAACCTTCTTTTTATAGCTGGCCTAATGACTGTGTGTAATATAGTGTCTAGTAAAGGACAATCTACAGTACCTATAACTCCTGACTTTATTGTCATATTATTTGACTTGGATTTAAAAGGATGTTTCTCTTGTCGTTTCTTTAAATGACAATCTGTTGTGTGTTTGGTTTTTTTAATATATAGACCTTAAGTCAACTCATTAAGGCCAGAATCAGCTCTTCTTGTTTACTTTAAACCCAATATCGACCTCAGCTCTGATCATCCCCTGGTTTCATCCCACCCATGTACCGTTGGCCCTGGTGGACACCATGGTGGGGCCCCAGCAGTGCAGGGAGATAAATTGCCCCAAACCCAGCTCCTTCCTGCCACCCTGCTTTCCCTGAGGAAGGACAACTCCACAAGGAGACAAGGCAAACCCAAACCTTTGCCTATATTTACTGCTTTTGTCCCCTAAAGTGTCCAGGAGGCACAAGACTGCCAGCAGCTTGAGCCCTTTGGAGGAGGGGAAGCATGTGCCTGGTCTTCCCCCTCTTCACCCCATTCCCATGTGAGCATCCAAGACCCTTCACGCATCAAAATGCAGCATTTAATGGGGGGCTGACTGAGACACAGGAGAAGGGTCTAGGATTACACCCCCGTATTGTTTATGGCACGAGAAGTTGCTAAATAATTTTACAGTATCTCTTTTAAGTCTGGGCAAGAAAGTTATAGCGCTTTGAGTTGAGGGCAACATCATTCAGTACGGTCTTAGAAGTACTGCCAAATAGCAAAGTGAAAGCCATAAAGTAAACATGACTTAGCGACACCTGGACCTTTCAGGTTTTATAGCAATTGTTTATAATGTTGGACTGGCCTCTAAAATATGTCTGCAGAAACGGTGCCGCAGCTTTATTTTACCTAACTTGCTCACTTTTTATGTTCTACCCAGGTTCTACCCTTCATTATTTGCACTCATTTAAGCAGGCCTGCTTTCTTCCCTTGCTCTTTTACTTGGCTTTTTATTCACTAGCCGAGGGGGTGACGTAGATTTAGCAGCATGGTTTCCACATTTAACGGGTGTCTTTCAGAATTCCTCAGCATTATCAGCGCTTGTGGCTCAGAACGTGGCTCCAAAAGACATTTTTGCCATTTTTGGGGTTCTCTTCTGAAAAGAAAAGTGGAGATGTCCTTGTCTCAAACAGCAGCTAAGACTTAAAAAAAAAAAAAAAGAATTAATTCCAAATCTACAAAAGTTCCCATAAAATGTGTTGGTTTTTTTGCTGCTCTGTTGGAAACTCTTCTCATACAATGCCCCTATAAACCTACCTCGGTACTACCAGGCCCTATTGGAACTAATGGGGCTTGACAGTTCTTCAGTTAAAAATTATACATGAGGGTCACTTTCCCTTAAATTATCTATTGTATGCCAGCTGTTCACAACGACAATGGTCTTACTTTCTTCCCATTGCCTAAAATGGTTAGCTTCACTGCAAAGCTGTCGTGACTGGTACTGTAGATAGCTTTTTAAAGGCACTACTTCATCTTAAGCAACACCTTGATGGTACTACTAATTTCAGATAGATTTTTATCAGTTCCAGGGAACGCTTGGAGCATTCATTTTGCTTGTTTCGTGTCACAACACTTGAGTTATATCATAATTTCTCATTTGCTGTACAACTTTATTCTATTTTTACGCTTCTGAGTGACGCTACTTTAAGTGCCCATGAGTGGTACTTCCGGACCATGAGCACTATCAGAGGCAACCTCAGGCAGATAAAACTCCTTGTCTTTTTGTTGGGGAGGGGAGAAAGGGTCATCGTCAAGTGCTGTTTTGTTTTGTTGGTTTTTTTCCTCTTCTCATTCTCCTCTTGCCTATTAAAACTGCAGCTTTTTTTTTGTTTCATAAAGGGAGACTACACTTGGGTCATGCTTATTTCAAAATCAAAGCCTTCATCCTCAAATGCTTCTCATTACTTGCTCAAGTCTGCAGTGGTCATCTTTGGGCTGTAATTAGAAAGCCTAGCACTTCTGAAGGTCTGTAAAATGAAATATTCCTCAAAGGTGGGGGGTTTTTTTGGTTTAGTTTTTTTTTTTTTAGTTTGGGGGGGGGGGGGGCAGGTGTTGATTTGAAAATGAAAAGCAACTAACTTTCCTGCTTGGTACTTAAATAAACCTGCCGCCCTTATTTCCATAGATTAATGAACAGCGCAAAATACGTGGCAAAGGTTTGTGCTCGTACTCTTCCCTGCCTTATCGGGGGCGTTCTTTTTAATTACAAGATTAAGTGTGATTTAGTAGTTATTTTAGCAACTGGGCAGAGCTACCTCATCTGTAGCGTCGTTTGATTTCTTAGCCTACGCTGGCTTTGTGATGACCCACACTTCCCGTACCTCGGCGCGGTTAAGGACCCTCCAGCAACACAACTAGTTGCAGTTGAAATCTGGCGCAGCTGCATAGTGATGCTTATCACTGATTTATTTAAAAACCCGGTCACCAATCCACAGGCTGCGGCAGCTGGACAGGATCCCATATTGGTTGCAGTTACGCGCTTCTCCCGCTCCATTATGTGATCTTTCAGGGGTTGGGATGCATTAATATGCAACTGTTCTGTTTTCTTTCAGCCGGCTTGTAAACTCTTTAACCAGTCGAACAGAGTTTGCAATTGTTGCGGGGTTGAGTGGGTGGATAGGAGCCGGGGCTGCAGCCCTGTCCAGTTGTAGATAGAATAAAATTGACAATGATGCAATGGAGCTGGCATCCGGACAACTCCGTGGGATGAATGGCGCTGCTCTCGCAGTCCCTCCGGTGGTTGTACGCCTTGTAATAGCTAGCGTAGGAAGGGTGGTGAAAATTGATATGCACTATTACTACGTGTATAAAACTTAACACTGGGGCCATAGCACAGGTGGGGGTTCCTGTTTATTGATTTTTATTACTCGGTTAGAACATACGGCTAATGCTTTTATACTCCAGGAGCTCTGGGAGTGCTCACCTCAGGTAATAAACCTCTCCGTACTTTGCAGTAGTTCGCAATTTCCATGTGAGCTTACGTTACGCTGTACAAAGCCATCCCTCTCCCTTTTGTAATACGCAGCTGAAAGGGAAAAGAAAGCAACTTACAGCGTTTATTTTGAGTTTTGAAAACTCTCCGTTCCTGCAATGGAAATGGTCCCTTATTCTAATTACTCATATTTCCAAGAAAATTAGTCACACAAACTTATGTTATGTGTTGTCTCAGAGGTTGAAAGCAAATTAGGTTTCCAATAAGACAGTACATCAAACAAAGTAGCATGTTCTTGATGCAGATGACTTTTTTTTTTTAGAATTATGGTTGGACACTTTTGGCAGACAGATTGTCTTTTACTCTATCAAAATGACAGTTTCTTTTGTAACTGCTACATTCATAATTAGAAGGAGAGAAGCAATCTGCCCAATTTAATATACTAAAAGAAGTTTAGTGTCTTGTGCTAGTAATTTCATTATTTTAAAATATGAATTAATTGTCTTAAAATAATATTGTTAGAAGTATAACTAGTAGGATTATGGAGCTAATTCTCTTCTTCTTTAAAAAAAACCCACATCAAAGCTCCTATTAATGCACTTCAGGCTAGATTAGGATTTTAGGTTTATATCAGGTGTTTGGTTTGAAGATTCAGGGGAAGAGACTGGGGAGGGGGGAGAGCAAATCCTGAATGTGAAATTCCTCCGTACAAAACCTGAGCTCTCCCAGGTTTACTGTAGGCTTGCGAAGCTTAACTGGAGGTAATGAATGAGGAGAACTAGATGGTTTAGCAGCCTGGGAATAGAAGAAAAGGCCTTTCACCTCGGGTTCATGCGGTTTCCTCGGGGAACGCGGTGCCAAACGGGCTGCCTCTTTATTTTTTGGGTTGTTGTCAGGGGAGTTTCCCACACAGCTCCCAAGCTTTGTTCTCGGGGTTGATAGAAGGGTTGTTCCAGGGCCCAAAATCGTGCAGGTTTGCAAAACGCGTGGTCTCCTGTCCCTATCAAAATCTGTGGGTGTAAGACGTAAGTCAGCAAAAAGGGCCTCCAAAAACCTTGATTTATACTTTGTTCAGAAACAATATTAACCTTACAGGTTTAACTTTCTCCCACGAAATATGATCCCCACATGGGCTGTACACCGTGTTTCATTAAGAGTGAATAACTTTAAATTTCCAGAAGGCTTTTTTTTTGGTTAAAAATTCACGTTATCCTTCCTCCTCGAGGTAGGCACCGTCTGAAACCTGAACCCACTCAGCGGCAACCAAAGGATGCTCATATCTCAAAGCAACGAGCTGAGGGTTTCGGGCAGGTACCTGGTGCAGGAGGGAGCACATCCTCGGGGATAACTGGTGTGTATTTTGGCATGTTAATAAGAGGATGAAGCCATTCTGCCTGGCAAGGTAGGATCCCTCCAGCAAGGGAATTGGGAAGAGAAAGGAGAATTTCTTTCCCCTGGTAGCGGAGAGGTGCTGGAGCACTCTGGGACACCCAAGCTTTGCTGCTGGGGCGGTTGTGGCCAGGGCGTCACTATTAATACCGCATTTGAAAAAGGGAAAACACAGAAGATAGAAAGAAAGGGAAAATACTTGAAGGCTTGAGGTCTGAAGCCTCACTCCACATCCCCTATTTTACCTCTTAACCATGGGCACCACCTCTGAAGTTTACATACTTAAAATTTTCTATATTTTTGTTGTTTTATCAGAGACATTTTCTCTAGGGGGAAGGTCCCTTTTTTGCTGCTCTTCCCTTTTGCTCGGTATCAGTGGAGCCCTTGCCCTTTGCCATCAGCTCCATAGGAAAACAGCTGCAGAAAGCCTTATCCCAACCGGAATAAAATCATTATGACACAGCAAACCCAAACATGACATGTGGTTTCAACAGCCTCTTATGCCCAGCTCTGCACTTCCTTTTGGTGGTGAGGATAAGGTTGGGGACCAGCCTAATAAGAACATTTCAGCTGACCGTGAGGCACATTGTAGATAGGAGAAACTCTGAGCCATTTTTAAGCTCAAAGCCTGGTGGGAAGCGGGCTCTGCAGGTGGTGTTACTCCACATGTACAAACACGCCAGCAGCCAGTAGTTTCTCACGTGAGCGGCACCAAAAATCCGCCCTGGAAGAGCATCAGTTTCAACACCAAGTGGAGTGTTTCTAGTGCTGCGAGGTGTGACTTTTGCCCATTTTTCTTTTTCTTTGCATTGATTAGGATATATTGAGTGAGACACCTGATGGGGAGGGGATGCGGGAAGGGAAAATAGGACCTGTGCTCAATGGAGGAGCATGGCTTATTTTTTGCTTTCTTTTTCATGGAGGAGTAGGAAATAGCAGGTGAAGAGTGCTGGGGGAAATCCCATGCGGGGACACGACCAGGGCTGATCTCCCCTCTTCTTCATCATCTTCCTCCTCCCCATGGCACCTCCCAATGCAGGCGTGTGACTGGTCTACAGACACGAGCACTGGCGCTGGGATGAGGTTGGCTGTAGGAAGGGTGTCTGCTGTTGGTAATTTGGTGTGCTATTGCCGTTCTCTTGAGGAAGGCGAGCGACAAAAGGCTCCCGGGCATTTAAGAGTCCTTATCTCTGCAAAACCCAAGGAGAACACCATGGGCATGCAGAAGGCGTCTCTCCAGCCCCAGGACGTCGTCCCTGACATGTTTTGAAGGCTCATGCCAAACAATGGGGGCTTTAAAGCCAGTTAGAGAGGACAATCAGATATTTTTTCCCTAACAGCAAATGCTGGTGGTTTAGATATATGGGTCACTGCAAACTCTCCCTCTAATACTTTCTGCTCAATACATACCAAAGGGGAGAGCAGTCCCAGGCATGTCTGTCCTTGGGCCAAAGCCAAATGTTCGTTTCAGTAATGCTGTTTACTGGGAGACATCTTGATTAACGGAGCTTAATACTACATGAAATCGCTACCAGTTGCCTAGTTCTAGTAATACCTATGCTGTTGGCGCTTTTGTTCTAATTTTTCTCCCCATGACCCTCTGCTCCTCGGTCGGGCATCGTGCCCTTCTCCGGGACATCAGCCGAACTGGGCTCCGGCTGCATCCCACTTGCCTTGAAACCTGATAGGGAGGTCGATGGGCCACTGACTCGGAGGGCCATTCGTACCTGTCTTTTAAAGCCGCTAAATTTTTTTTGCACGCATCTTGGGAGTTTCACATCTACCCGCCTAATGCGGGAAAGAGTGAAGTAGCCCGGGTACTTTTTCACTTCTCATCGGCAGGGAGCTGCTCGGCTATGAGTGAGACAACTTACTCATTTCTGTAAACTCAGAAGCTGGTGGTGCAGTTTTTCACACAGCTTCTTCAGTGACCCCTAACATCTGCCTAACCCTTAAGCGTACACAAACCATTCCTGACTTGGGTTGGAGGGCAGAGGGATATTTTTGCCGTGCTCTTTTGGAAAGCATCTTTGTTGTAGCTTTAGGCCACTGATTTTTTTTTTTTCTTAAGCGTTTTTACCTAGCACTTCTATACTCTCAGCATCTCTCTGGTCATCTCTTCCCAGCAAACAGAGCTGGTTTCCCCCTCAAGATTGAGTGCATCCGAGGCTGGCTCCTTTATCCCTCCTTTTCTTCTCAGAGTTTCGGAGTCTTCCTCCTTTGTCTCGGAAAGGAGCAGCGCTGAAAGCATTTCCACCTGGATGTTTAAATTATTTAAGTTGCAGGAACCAGACCTTTTCCCTCCTGAGTAGTTGTGGGTTTTAAAGGCTAAAATTGCTTCATCATGCCAAAGTGAAAGTATGCATAAATTATTTAGTTAAACCTGAGAAAATACAGACTTTTCTCAGTGATCTTTCAAGGGCTGCCTACTTAAATTTCAGAAGAATGGGCAGGGGTTTCTCTCCCTCTCTCTTTCCTCTTTTCTTTCTCTTGAAAAATATTTTAAGTACCTATTCAGCCTTTTGGGAGATAAAGCTGTGACCAAAAAAATTGGAGGGCTGGGTTTTGAGCAAGTGTTTATAATAGAAAGGAAAATGCTGTAGAAATCCAAAGTACCCCTACTTCATCACGAACCTATGAATTCTCTCACCAGAGCAGGTAACAGGCGGCAGTGCCCCTTCCCAGTGCCAAGCAGAGGGCTGTGGCAGCATTTCCACTGTAGCCTCTGTTTATCGGGAGTTTATAGCTTGACTATAAAAAAAAAAAAGAGGTGCAATTATTTTTTTTTTGACTCACTTTCAACTTTTTTTTTAAAAAAAACCCTAATTTTGGGCCACGTTGTGTTATTCTTGGTACCCTACGCAACAGCAATGCCTTGCTGTGGGTGGTAAGGCCACCTCAAGGCTCAGGTAGTGCTCCTCCTGCAGCAGAATCAGCCCTTTTTTATTTTTAAGGTGTAACACTGCTGGTATTGGAATCAATGAGAAAGCTCCCTTGGGCTACAAGCCGAGCAAGGAGTGATGTTTAAACCTTCTCCAGGCCACCAGAAGGGCCCACCAGCACGGGACCTGGTTCTGTCAACACGGCGGAGTTTACAGGACTCGTCCCCTGGGTAAAGAAACCTGATCTTTCCCCGGCTGATGTCAATATTTCTGTCACTGGCTGTGGGATCTAGATCAGGGTCAGATATAGGGATGTAAGAGACGGGGGGGAATGAAACAACACATTTCCCCTCGAAGGCAGTTATTTGTTTTACCCAGTTTTTTAATATAGTCCGTCTCCCAGGTTGTGTGTGGCGGTGGGAAAGGAAGGAGTAAAAAAAATACTCTTAAAAGAAGAAATACAGACCCTAGATGCTAGGGGGAACTCCGTCGCAAACTGCGAGGAGTTGTCAGAGGGATAAGATCGCCGCAGGATGCGTTTCTTCATTTTTGCAAACAATTAATTTGGCCTTTGTTGAAATTGAAATAAAAATATATTAAAAAAAAAAAGAGAGGCTGTGATCTCAAAGCTGGGGTTTGGAGGAGGTGGGGAGGGCAGCCGGCCCCTCGTCGGGGTCGGGTACAGGGCTGGGAGCTGGAGGGAGGGGGAAGCTTCAGGGCTGCGGGGGGGTCCATCAGCCGGTGATTCATTACACGAGAGACACCGACACCGCGCATGGCGGCGACTTCACATTTAGGGGATTGCGGCGTGCCCCGCGATGAATATGTATTTTTCGGAATGAATGTATACGCCAAAATCCCTCCAGTTTTTAGTCAATGGAGCCCTCCCAATCAATCAGGTAGATGGTACCATATGTGCAAAACCAATAGAGATCACAAAAATACATATTTATCCAAGCTGGTCCTTCAAGCTGTTGGGGTAAGTCAGATAAATTTTGTGCGTTTTCAAAACCCACAGCAGCCACCAGCAGAAACCTGGAAAGGATGTTAGGAGCTATTCCCTAATATCAATCCTGTTTAACTGCTAGAAACTCTTCATAGTTTCTCCTACCGATTCCCATCTACTTCAATCAACAGTTTGTGGAGGGGGAGGTTATCCCTTTTGTACTTTAAGGGGGAAAGGAGCACATCAGAGCAGGGGGGGAAGAGGAGAAATAACTTTTGTAGCCGCAGTTCAGCGAGAGAGCGGAGACACGAGCCTTCTTGCGCGAGCGGGGAAATAAATTGTTAACAATCACAGTGTGAGATGGGGAATCAGCTGTAGCTGCAAATCTCCTTGCTTCGCTTTAGTTTCTGCCACAACCTGCACATTAGCATTTTCTCTCTGAATTATTGTGAAGATTTGTATTATATGTAATTACAATACAAAGAGGCTCTGCCAGATAAAGCTATTTGCTGAAGTACTGTTTTCAAAAAACACTGAGTCCTTTCACACTTTAACTTACACCTTTTCATTACCTGCTAATAAAAGTACAGGGGATAGATTTGCCTAAACATGTCTTGCTAAGAACATTAACCCCATGGGTAACTCTGGCCTTTGGAGAAACAAGCTTTCAATTTTAATAACGTCTCCTTAAGGGAAAAAGAAAAATGAAAAAGAAGTCAAAGATACTGAACTATTTTTGCCCCTTTTTGCCAATGTTGTAAGCATCCTCGTACCGTAGATAACAGAGTTAAGTATAGAAAATGCATTGTGGCCAGGCTCCCAGATTCACTACTGCCATGTGAATTATAAATCTTACAAACAGGGGTGATACATCATTTTTTATTAAACTTATAACATGACTGCTGCACAAATAGTGTTTACATAGAAGGGTATACATTTAATTTACTCTCTGGGAACATTTCTAAAGAATATAAATTGCGTTTTGAAAGCTTCTTTCTCCATAAAGTTCATCAATTTTTTTTCCTTTTTTTTTTATTCGGGCATTTTAATTGGAGCAGCCGAACGGCGTGCCCTCACTCACAGTATCAAAGACCAAATATCTGTTGTGCGGTTATAAAATCAACTCTAATTTTCCTCCTATGAAGTACCGGATAATCAGCCTGTAAATTTTACCTACATTACCGTGGGGATGCGGAGCTATAAATTCAAAACAGTATGCAGGTTGGTGAAAATTGAGGTCTAAGGCAGCAATGCATGTCCATAAACTTTTTCTCAGGTTATTGGAATAGAACAAATCAAAAGCTGTTCCTGGTTGTATGATATTCTCTTTTGATAGACCGGGCTGCTTGTTGTTAGCAATCCAAGAGCAGAGGTTAGTCAGAGCAGAATGTAATTTCTTGCAATCTGACAGACCTGCGGATTGAAGCGGCAGGTTTTCCCTTCCGATTTCAGGGAATTGCTTCTTACTGTGACAAATGATTAGCTGTTATCTCAGACTGAATTTGATTTCTACAAGCAGCTGAGTCAGGTAACTTTGCAGCATTTGAAGGGGTTGGGGGGGGGAGTTTACAGGAAATGAAATCAGCTCCCTAGTCACATGCAGACCAAATGAAATCTTCCCGTTGGGGTAAAAAATTGTGCTTTTGGCTAACTATGGGCAGGTTTACCAAATACGCGTATATATATTGATGATTTGACTGGACTTTTTTTTTTTTTAGTGTCCCAATCAAACCTGTGCTGGCGCGGATGGAGGGTGTGGAGGGGGTAAAGTTAAAGCCGGTGGTGCCAGATGCGCACCGCGCACAAAGGTACCCGGGGTGATGTGGCGCAAACTACGCTGACTAAATTTGGCTCTGCATTGTTTCCACACAAGGGAGCGAAGGGTGATGTTAATCAGATTAGACTCATTAAAGGGTAAAAAAAAAAAAAAAAAAAAAAAAAAAAAAAACCCAAAAAAAGCCAACAAACCAAACCACCCAACCCAACCCTCGCCCTTCACACAACGCCTTCTGCATCGCTGAACCCCAGGCGGGAGGCGGAGGTG
>VXBO01013336.1:1280797-1283297 GCA_013400135.1 Rhinoptilus africanus | reverse complement strand
TAAAAGTCTATTTTCCTGAGGAAGGACTATTGAAGTACAGAAGTATTTAGCTGGGAAGGGTTGGGTTAATACATGTAATTTCTTTTCTTTCATTGGACTTCCTTTTGCCAACTTTACCTTGTATAAATAATTTTGCCTGTGAGAGTCTTTACATGGAATGCAGATTGACTATTACTTCCTGAATAGATTTAAATTTAACACCAATTTAGTCACTGTAGTATTCCTATATTGGAAATAACAGCTTCCATAGGACTTCTACAAAGTGCCAGAAATATGATCTCATATGTGGAAACAAATTTAAATGTGTTTTCTTTTACATGTTTTCTTTTCGTATATTTTTCCCACCTATGTTTCCCTTGTTTCCCAAATTCTCTCCTGAGCTCCAGGGCTGTGAGAAATCTGGAAAATTACCCGGTGAAAAAATGCTAGCTTTTAATAAGAATTGCCAGTCTCGCAAGCACTTTTTTATGTTACAGCTTTTTTTTTTTTTTTTTTTTAAAAAAAGCAGGCTATTTCTCCTTCCCAAATACCAGATGCTTTTAAGATAAAGCTGGGCTGGCCCATTCATGGTTTCTGAACTGAAACATGAATGCCAATAATAAGAGAGGTTTGATCGGGAGTTTGGAAATCATTTATTTAGCTTGGAAGTTGTGAAAGTGATTGGCTCCTGCTTTGGGAAGTGGCATTTCCCACAAGCCGCTGGGATAGCCCTGGCTGCCCAGCAGGGCTCTCCAGCCAGGGAAAGGGCTCAGAGAGGACCGTGGGTCCTCACTTTGTCCTCTGCTTTCCGTGGGGATGTGGAGGGGCCAGGTCTTGGCTCTGGGAAATGTCAGCTCAAGTGGGAGGGCAGTGTGGAGTTGCCACCTCCCTGTCCCCATGGCAGAGCTGGAGAAAACCATCCCTCACGTACAGCAGAACCTCTACAGGGAGGAGGCTCGCAGTGACTTTCCCTGTTCTCCCCCATAAGACCATGCTAATGTAAGGCTTGATCTTTGTTTCCTCCTTTTTTTTTTCCCTCAAAAAACCCAAATCCAAATAAAACAAAAAAGGAAAAAAAAAATATATAAAAAGAGCCCACCTCAGAATGAGATCATAGCTCAATGCATTATGGTTTGGATGCAAATGTACATTTTCAGTGGGTTCCTTGGCTCATATGTCAGGCGCTATTGGAATTTTTTGTAGTTATTTGGCAGTTGAATAGTATGGTTTCCAACTTCTTCTTCATCAGCTTTTGAGGCAAATAGAAAAGAGCTAATAATACACTTCAGTTTGCTCTCCAGGCTTGGAAAGCTAGCAACCAACTTGCTGGAACTCTAATGCTCCTTCTCAAGCCTGCCTCCTGTTCTTTGCGGTCAGGAATCTCTGTGGGCGCAGCTGAAGACCACCCTCCGTAGGTGGGCAGCACCCTGCCTGCTCCTTGGCAGAACGAAAAAATTGCTGCAGGTCAACAAGGCGACACGCCTTATTGTGAATATTGTCTTTATTCGGCTTTCTGTAGCGGTTTGCTTGATGCTTTTCTAGGTCGGGCGCGTCTTGCCTGCTTGCCCGTCTCCCAGACCTCCGAAGGACAGCGGAGCGGCGTTCAGCTCTACGTTGGGTCACAGCCCGACTTCCACTTGCTCGTGCCGCAGATACCTGTGGCATGTGGCCACCACAGTTGGTCGCAGGCTGGGAGCACGCCAGGGTCCAACAAAGATGCAGCCCCCGAGCAGCTGAGCTCCTGCTCGCCCTCCGGGAGGGTGTCAGGGCTGAACGTGAAGCTCCCTCACTGGAAAGGGTTTTAATCTTAATTTCAGCTTTACTGTGAGTTTTATCAGCGGAGTTTCTCTTTACTAATCATGCTGAATGCCTTTCAAACTTACTAAGCTTACCAAAAGTCGTGGCAAGAGAGTGACAAAATTGTAGATGAGGAAGCCCTCCCCATGGGGGGAGGAAAAGCATGCTCAAGGAGCAGGAGAGGAGCCTCCCCAAACACCCCGTGTTCTCCTGGTGGCTCTGGTGCTCCAACAGCCATAAAACTTGGGATACTCGGTGTCTCTGAGACTCACCTGACGAGCTTGTACTACCGAGGGCTGTGCCGGGTGAAAAAGAGGGATATTAATTAGCAGATTGTCCGTCTGACGGTTTGCTTTGCTGCCTTTTTCCTTCTTCATCCACAATGCCCACACACACAAAGTGTGTCTGTTCTTGGGTCACCCAAGGATGTTTCATCCATGAATTTCAATACCGATAGGAAGCATGAAGCCCTGGGGGTGCAAAGTGAAGCAGTTCAGGGACTGGCAGAGGGGTAACTTGAAGATACAAGAAGAGCAGGGCATGTCCCATAAGAGAAAACGATGGAGGTCTGCAGAAGTAGGGATATTTGAAGGGGCTATAAACCCTTTCTTCTGCCTTCCTGCCATGGTGGTGTCCTCTGCACCATCACGGCTCGTACAACCCAAGAAGAGCTGACTGACGGAGGAGGATCTCCATAACTATTTGACTTTGTCAGTGGCCTGTC
>VXBO01013336.1:1273297-1275797 GCA_013400135.1 Rhinoptilus africanus | reverse complement strand
AGGTCAAACTATCACCAAGGATGAATTTGAGTATTTATTTTTCTGGTTTTTTTTCCAAGAGTGGCCTTATCTCCTCTGAACCTTTTGCATTCCACTGTATCTTAATTGAAACGTAGGTTCTGTACTTTCTGCTCAGGGATTTTGATAAGTGTTTTGCAGACTATGTAAACTTCTGAATAATAACTTTTACGGAGCCAGAAGGTTCCTTAAACATCTTTAGTATCTTCTTGTGCAGTATTACTCTGCTCTCTAAGATAATGCGTTATCAATACTTCATAAGATAGCTTCAACCCAGGAAGGGATAAAATTCGTAGTTGCTTTCAAGCGAATATTTTTTTTTTTTTTTTGTTAGGGTGTAGGCCATAGATCATGCAGCTGTCAGCAAGCAGATAATCTTGATGACTAAAATGAAACCGATGCAAGAAAAAAGGTGCCCAGCTTCTATCTTGAGGGAGGGAGGACTTGGTTAGTGAGTTCGAGCTAAAAGGAGCGGGGAACAAAAGTTTTTATTATTGTTTGTTTTTTTAAAAAAAGTTTTGCTGTCCATGCTGGGTGTCGTCTTGGGGCAAAGAGGAAAATATTCTGATGGTTGAGGTTGAAGAAAATCTTCCTTTTCCCTATTTATTTTCCACCTTTTGGCAAGGGTGTGCAAGTGCAATGGGCTGGAGTTATCGCCGTGCCGGTGGTGTGGCAGAAAGGGAAAGTTTGAGAGAAAGCTCTTGGAAGGGGTGGAGGCCTTTTGTTTCCTGATTTATAGAAAAAAAAATGATCATTTTTCGGCTGTCTCCCAAGGCAGAAGTTATTTAAAGCATTCTTAGAAAACAGATGACCCTCCCCTCCAAAAATTAAAAAAAAAAAAAAGGGAGCAGGAAAAGTTTGCTTACATTTCCGAACTGTCTTTCCAGTTGTGCCAATCAGGGCAAGGCAATTCATAGATGAAATTGGAGAAACCAGGGATGAAGATGAGACACTTAAAATAAATAATAATTAAAAACCCCATAAATCAGTGTGATAAAATTTCTTAAAAACCACTGAAGTTGTAAGGCAAATTGCCCCAAGAAAAAAATGTCTCTCTGATGGAAATAGCACCATAAATTATGCTCAGGAGTTATATTTTTTGGTGATTTTCAGTTAATGGAGCTCACCTCTAGTCTGAAAGTCTTTACTCTGGTGAGACATCCTGAGTTACCTGGGTCCCACTGAGGCTAGATCCCCCCGGATCATGTCATCTTCCATCTTACTGCTCCTCACGTGGAGCAACAGATATTATTTACCTGATGACATGCAAAAGCGCTAAGTGCTTTGATAAATGGGAAATACTATATCTCATCAGGAGCGGGTAAAGGCCGCTTTGGATCACGGAACGCACGGATGTGTTTTGCAGACGCATGGACTGCGCAGCAAAACCCTCCCGTCATTTGTTCAAAGTTGCAAACTCTTCGCTACAATAATTTTCCTTTCCAAAACACACCCCTCCAAATAAGTCAAGCAGAGCACTGGTCTACCTTTCAGAGGGCGACTTGTTTTATCAGTCCGAAAAGCTCCGGCGCCTTTGAAGAAAATGTTGCTGTTGTGGTTTCAAAATATAATAAAAGTTGCGGGATCCCTTTGAATTGGGCAAATGTTGGCAACATTGGCAGGAAAGACAGGGAGGGTTTCAAAGTTCTGGTATGAAGAAAAAGATTCTGAATAAAACAATTTTATGTGATTTTGCAGGTGGTTTGAGCTATCATTTTATATGTACGTTTGTACCACTGCTCATTGGAATGTTCATATAATACTGACCTAATTATGCATAGAAAAAAGATAAGCCATTTACTTGATTCATTTCTTCTTTTTAAATCAAGAAAGGAACAAAAAGGCTCCTATTTTCTGAAAGAAATTGTTCGCTTTTATTGCAGAAAAGTAGCAGCTTGTGCAGAACTAGAACTGTAACAATTTTATATTCCAAAGGTTTTGTGTGTATTCGGTTAGTTACAGTAATTATACCCAATAACTGACAGCCAAAATCACGTAGGAGAAAGCAAAGGCTGTTTTCTCACACAGGCCCTGCTGCAGAACATCTGCTGAGAGATTTGCATATTAATTAACCCATATTAACTCTAATTATTCTGGGAAATTATCAAATAAATTGAATTTTCTAATTTTAACCTTTCTTTTACTTGACGCGTGTCGAGGCTGAGAGGACGCACCAGGCTATCTCACCTGGGCAATGAGCAAAGGATCTTTTCTTCCCCTTTATTTTGTGTGTGTGTGTGTGCGTGTGTGCGTGTGTGCGCGCTCCCTCAGACCTGGGGCAGCCTGGGGAGCTTTTGTGTGCCTGGTGCTTTTTTGGCTCCCGCGCTCGGTCGGGTCTGGGCGCATTTGCTGCGCGACGGCACATGTGTGCGTGTGAGCACAGATGGTGGATTTATACAGGGGTGAGGAAAGGTGGTACCTCCGAACAGTTGAGCAAACCTTAAGTTTTTTTTTTCTCTTTCTTTCCCCCCCTCCCCCCCCT
>VXBO01013336.1:1264644-1273272 GCA_013400135.1 Rhinoptilus africanus | reverse complement strand
TTTTTTTTTTTTTTTTTTTCCCCCAGCCTGTTGTTTAGGCCTGAGCAAATAAATGGGAGTTTAATTCAATTAGAGCCTGGCTTTAGTCAGTTGCCTCATGACAGAAATTATTCAATATTTTTTCCCCCTCACATTGTTTGGTTTACACATCGCTGACTCCCTTGCTTTTGTGCTCTGTTTAGAGTGGCCGTAATGCGGTGAGCTTTTGTGTCTGCCATGTCGCCGTCCCTTTCACCGCTGTCTGGTTTTGTCAGTCCTGAGGTGCAACGATGCTATTTTGAAAACAGAAAGGTTTTAATGTATTAGGAACGGGGCCCGAGCTTGCACAGCAGCAAAATGTTGGAAACAAAGCTCGCGAGCCGGGACCAGCGACCAAATTACAGCCGGGGGGAGGGATGCTCTGGAGGGACCCGAAGTCCCCAAGGTCCCAACCCACCACGCCTGGAGCCCACAGCCTTGCCCAGTTCTGATGAAGTTGGTGGCATCAACATCCTAGATGTGCCCAAACCGAGCCTGCTCCCCCAAAAAAACCCTTGGAAACCTTTCCCTGGGGAGCTGTAAGGGCAAGCAACACCTCTGGAGGAAGGCTGGCAAAGCCCTCATTTCCACCTTAATGGCTGGAACCTCCCCCCCCACTCCATCTCCTCGCCTTGGAGCTGGGCAGGTGATGCTCGGTGGCCTTATCCTCTGGGCAGAGCTGATCTCCCCCATTATTCCTGCTGATGGGCTCCGAAGCGGCGTGTTACCTGTTAGACACAAGATTTCCTGTTGACACCAGGAAACTAGAAAACAAGGAAAAAAAAAAAAAACCAAAACCCCACCACCAAACTCAACCCAGCTAAGGCTGCCAAACAAGCAGGCAGAGACTTTCAAGGCCATTGTGTTGGGTTCCTTTAGTTTGGTGTTGTGTGGGGTTTTTTTTTTTTATTTTTAATGGAGAGGTTAGAACTGCCCAATGCTTTTGCGTGGAAGTTTGGAGGTTTCTTTCCAGAGAAGTATGGCTTTGGGAGGCGAGATGTGGCTACGCCAGCTGAAGGTAGGGTTAACATCCAAGAGTTTTCTCTCTAAACTTTTTACCAGGAAATAATCGCCCCTCCTGAGCTGAAATACGGGGTTGTTTAGGCTCTAAATTGTGGGTTAAATGCAATATGAAAAATGAGTCAGATGTGTAGCTACTAATCTTTGGGGTGGAGGAGGATAAAATGCCAGCAGATACAAAAGTTCTCAAAAGAAATAGAGAGTCATTATAAGGTTGCCTTTTTTACATGATGGTATTACTCATTTTAAGTTACAAAATGACCAGTCTGTGATTTCTGAACATTTGAATGCAGTCCAGCGTTTATTGACTTTCTACCTACTACGTGCTTATAAAGTTGAGCAACCTTTTTGGAAGAAGGTGATAGACACAATATCTGTTTATGCAAGGACACATTTCGCTTTTCTTTATGTTCTGTTTATTCAAGGTTTTGTTTCCAAGGTCTTATTACTATAAAACTTAAAGCGAGACAAGGTCTGCCCTCATGTCAGATAACACCACCAAAACAACTCTGATGGTTCAGTAGCTTATTATTTCATACTTCCAGGTCTTAAATAAATTACAGTTATTTTCACATTCCTCCTGAATATCCTTCAGGCATGATAATAAGTGCATTTTTTTTTCTGAAAAGACTGTTAATATTTCTTTTCTTCTCATTGATTTTAAATATTTTGTTGAATTGTCACGTACGATAATAATTAGAGGGGGTCTTGCTAAGTTTCTTTCAGTGTGATGCTTATATTGTTTAGCTTCTTGACATATTTTACGAATCGTTGCAGAACTGTTGGCAAATAGATTGTAAATTATGTCGAAACATAGAAGCGCAGCAATAGTTTTAGCATCTTTTCCCCAGCATTCCTTTGCTGTAGCCTTGCAGATTCCTTTTTTTCTTTTCTTTCCCCCCCTTTTTTTTTTCCTTATTCAGTCATCAAAGGCAATTATTGACTTGGGTTTTGAAGTGCAGATTATCGAGGTATTATTTCCTTAGAAGTGCAATACTGTAGACTGTAGAAAGCAAGAGGACCTGAGTAATTTTCTAAAGAAGAGAAGGCACTGGTCTAAATGACTCAACGAATGACACATGTTCAGGGTGGTGGGTTTTTTTTCCTGAAGCATCAGTATAATGCTTCTCCCCTTTTTTTTTCTTCTTCTTTTTTTTTTTTTTTCCTGCATGGGTTAAATAAGGTAATCAACCCTCTTATAATTTTAGTAGAGGAGAAGAAATTAATGTTTGGTTTGTTTTTTTTTTTTTAATATATTGTTACAAGGTGGGTATAAAGTTACTGTAATACAGTCTGAGAATAAACGAATCTGGGCAATTTAAGGTCTGGCTGAGAGATGTGCAAGACCAGATCCTGGTTCCAGTGAAATGAAGGAGATTGTATCAAAGTGCCACAGAAGAAGCAATCGATATTGAAAAAGAAAAGTTGTCCCAGTACGGTGTCATTTTCTCCTCCCATGATTACGGTGGTGCTTCCAGTAAAATACTTCTTAAAATTAATTTTTGCTCTTTTAACTCCAGCCTAACCATAAATAGTAGAGCTGACAAGCCAGGGTGGGTCAGTAGTATGCCGTAGGTACGAAGTTTCCAAGCTCTCCTGGCTGGCATGGTAGCAGGACGTGCTCTGTGATCCCAGGTTTTGGTTGAGGTCCCAAGGGCTTTCCTGTGAAACCTGAGGTGAGAGGAATTGGGAGCATACTAGCCATTTGTTTTGTTAGGAATATATCAGGTGCTGTGGCGCTCGCTTCTAGTAAGCGCTTCCCACTTGCAGAAATCACTGCCGCAGCTGAAGTTTTGCAGTAATAGGGATTTGTTGAACAATGTTTGTCTCTGGTGCCATTTGGGTCCATTTACAAAGGAACTTTCCATCGGCTTTAGGTAACCAAGGTGCTGCTTTTCTATAAAAAGTGTGTTATGTGATATTTTATAACTTCTCCTGGCAGTTGTGTGGATGTTAAGACCCATGTACTCAATGGTCCATGGTTTGAACGACACCTGTAAATACAGATTTACATAGCACGTAATGACAACTTTGAAGAATAAGTCTCATTTGACAGTTTGAAGGGATTTCTGGAAATATTTCCTTGGATATTTTTTTTTTTTTGGTAATAAAATCTTCAATCTACAGTATTTGGGTATTTCTACCTTTCTGCCCACCTGCCTATCTAATAGACATCAGACATGTAGCTACTGCTTCTGCTGTTGTGTTAGCCGTGGATTTGACTTCCTCTTGATTGAGAAGGAAGGACAAGTTGAGTCATTTGACAAGACCATAGAAACCACTCATCCACAACCACTCACCCACCATCCCAGCCTCTCTTGACCAGAGAAAAAATGATATTGCTTTCTTGATCTAGATTTACTTGGTGGGAGGAAGGGCTGCTTTTTTCTTTACTTCTATTTTTTGTTTTTATATAAAATACATCCTAGACGAATAAAATGAACACAAATTTATTTTTACCTATAAAGTTCACTTCCTGGAGGCTCCCTTGTCCAGGTACTGCCAGCTCCCTCATAACGGTGGGAATCTGAGAAATCCTTCTACCCAACACAGCCTGCAGCTGGGGAAGAATTATTCTGCTGGCAATTATAAACTTAAACTCTTGCAGGGAGATGGTGGAAGAGCTGAGTTCCCAAGAAATAATCATCTTCAGCTGTTGTAGTTCTTCTTGGGTGTGACAGCATAATACAAACTCTATTTCAGGCCCTTCATAGCAAAAAACCAAGTTCTCAACAGGTTGATAGACACGTAAGGTGGGTAAATGGCAATGTACTACCTTCCAGAAACTGCCATGCCCACATATTTCAACAGAAATTATCCTTTGCTGGAAAAGGATACTATAGCAAGACTCCCACTTTTCTCAGGACTCCTCAAGAATGTGAAAGATTGTCTTCCCTAAAAAGTTATACACAAAACCGCATAGACCTCAGCAAACATAGTTTCCTTTAGTTGAGAATCTTTTCTTTCTACATAAAAGCTAAAAAAAAAAAAATAATGAAAATAATAGAAGTATCTCTGGGACAAAAGATAATAGAGAACGATATACAGCTCCTCTTTCATCTCCTCTGTCCCTCATCATCAGTCACTGCAGCGAGGAAGGAGAACTATCAGACTTGGAACTGTTCTGGTCCAGTAAAAGCTTTGATTTTTTTTTTTCCCTGCTCCAATTCTTAGGCATACTGCATAGGAGTTATCACCGCTGCTTGCAAACAGCCAGGAAAAGGAAAGGGGATAAAATATTCACCTCCAAAGTCAACACTGAATGAAGCTATGTATCTATATTTCTCTTTCAAGGACATCATCAAAACTCGTGGAGGCAAAGCCATCCACTGCAAACCACGAGGCTGTATAGATTTTAAGGTAATAAAGCTAACGTGACTGTCAGTCTCCAAACTGAAACCACGGTAGCCTTTTTAACTAAAGAGAAAGTTATTTTTTCTTTTCTGAAGAAGAGGCTGCTTCTTCAAAGACCCTATTGATGGGAAGGTAGAAGGAAACCTGACATCATTTTGGATTCTTCCCAGCCTACCTTCAGGCATCTCTTTCTACTGCTTCTTTCATGGAGGCACTCAAGTCTTAGTGTGACAATTTAAAAAATATGAAGCCTTTGGGCTATTATGAATTTCTGTCCCCAGAGAGAAACACGGCACAAATCTGACACGCTAGAAGACTCGGAGGAATGGTCTATTTTCTGTTATTTTGAGACGGTCAGCTTGAGACTGAAGGTGATGTTATTGCAGGGGCTGAAACCCGCATTAGTTTTTACAAGGGGTAACTCCTAACTGCATTGGAATACTTGGGGGAGCGTGGGGTGAGGTGGTCAGAGATAGAGGGAAACGAGGAAAAGAGGTATAAGGCCGAGAGTGAGAAGTAAGAAAGAGAGGGGTGATGGAGGATATGTTGGCAGATGCCAATGGACAGCTTGGGTGATTCTGTGGATGACATGTGTTTTCCAGACAGAACAATGGCATCCAAGCTGCTAATCAGAACACGGGGTTGGCTCCGTCTCCCCGACGTAAATCTTGCATTCTTCTGTCTTGTCTGTAGCCAGATTTTTCAGTCGGTCAGTAGGAAAAGTGGATCAAATTCTGTAGTTATCTGGAGCCTTTTTATTGAAGTCCATGAAGTGGTTTAGAATTACCAAGAAAGTAAAAGGAAGGTAATGTAGTCAAAATGCAGACACGAAAATACTGCGATTTCTCCTATATAAAACCCAAAGAAATGCTGTGAACTACGGACTCTGCAGCCACATCCATTCTCTTTTCTAGTTCCACAACATAGGAACAAACACAAGGGTTTTGAAAAGTGAAAAGGGTTATTTTAGGCTTCTTTATCAGGAGCAGGACTTGAAAGAAATAGCATTAAACATAGGTGAGTCCCTCACTAGAGTTCACAACTGCGCTTCATCCATCTTTTCTTCTTTACTTGCCTCTTCAGCTCTCAAAAAGATTAGACTACTCTTTTGTTTTTAAACTATATCAGTAGGATAACTATAAGAATAGTGCTGTTCTCATCTTTATGTTTAAAAAAATAAGAGAAAAGCAGATTTGGGACAGAGAAAGAGAAGTGTAAATGTATTAAGTTGCACTATTACGGTGGGAATTTTCTTCTGCCATTTGATGCCTCATAAGATGATGTACTTGTAATTTCTGAAGACTTACAAGATGTGTCCCTCAATACTTAAAAATCATAAAAATCAGATCAAAGATACAGTTAAGCAACAAAAACATCTTGAACATCATGAACATTAGAGTTATACCAATTCCATACTCATTTCAAGCAAAACCTGAAGGTATATTGTCTTCCTTCAGGCTATGCTTTTGCTTCTCCTATGAACAAGCTCTATAATCTACCAGGAGAAATGGCTATCTTGGAGGATAAATAAATAATCAATTATTTATATTTCTAAAAGCATTCTGCTGTGCTCTTAATGCTGTATAACCATTGAAAAGTATGCATTCAACAGAGAACTCCCAGTCTGGGAATCTAGCGTGTGTGATTTAATCAACACCCTCAAGGTTCGTAGGAAGACAAATCTGCTCCTGGTCATCAGCATCCAACAACTGGCCTATCCCTTCAGTGCAGAGACAGCCGTAAGAATAGCAGAGATTTGTTGACCACGTGATTGCCAAAATTAATGTCTCCCAATCAAGATATATAAACCTTGATGTGTCCCATTGCTGTTAGCAGACCAAGGAAACAAACGCTTCCTGAAAGGAGAAGCCAAGAGCCTCACCAGTTTGTAGTGTATCCCATCTGACGGTGCAACTTGGGTAATGACCTCAGGGCTCTAGCTAAAAATATAAATAGACAAAATATGAAGTAATTTGCCTACATGATACAGGACTGTTCCTTATTATCAGGATTCAAAATAGTATCACGGTCTCTTGTTGAAGTCCGTAGTGGGTTTAACTGTTCTACCTTAATGCATATTCCGAAGCACTTGTATGTAGTGGCAACCTGGCAGGGTGTGACACAGGCCCGAATGTCAACTTTTAGGCCTCAGGACCGAACAACCCTGGAGGCCTACTTTTCAGACTTCTCTATTTTCGCTCCCTTCTAATATCACACCTTAAGGACAGTTGAGGTCCTGTCAGTTGGCCAAAGTTTTTTTCTTTAATCCTGTGTCTTCCTATTACTGGAGTTTACATGATGATGCTACATCTTATTGGAATCACTATTCCCATGCCAATTACTGTTGCTTGAGAAATTTCTAAGATGAAATGTATTTTTATTATCAATGTACCTTCCCTGAGAACAGTGTTTATTCTGGTGGGAAAAGAGTGGGTGTACTCTAAGCTTCCTGTCCTATCGCTTGTATTGTCCTCATTTCTCTTAGGATGAGAGACGCTCATTAGTAATAGAACAGAGGAGATAAAAATCACATACATACAAAAAGCAGGTAAGGCCTTTTCTGTTCAGAGCCTGTAGATGACAAAAGCAAGGAAATGCAAGGGTAATGCTATTACTTCATTCTTAGATCATATCATTTATACTTAACGTGCTGCAGAGTGTTGAGAGCATCACCAGATTCTGCTATCCACACAGTAAGAAAGCATAAAAAAAAAATACTCTTGCCTACATGGAGAATTTGCCCACATCTAAGTCTTTTTTCCTTAAATCCTTTGCACACACCAAGCCTGAATATGTGGTCACGGCTTGGAAATGCCCAAGAACCAGTTGGATGAAAGCAGTTTCTTCTCTCCCCTGTTTCCAGGCTTGGCCGAGCTGCTCCTTGGGCTTCTCCTGTGGTTTCTCCTCTGGTCACCCCACCAGCCCCTCCTGACCGGGGCTGTCTGCACGCAGATAGGTCATAACGAGTGCGAATTTCATTAGGTGGGGATGAAACAGAGCTTTCATCACCCATCGAGGAGAAGGGCATATTTTCATACTTACGTGGACACTTTCATTTTCAACTCGCTTGGTGAATCAGTTGCCACCTTTCGGCAAACTGTACATTACAGAAAAAACAGGGAGCAGTGACCTGACCACCTAGCACCCCCAAAACGGCTGGGCCTTTCTCAAAAAGTGACCCCAGAAGCCTTGGCTGAGGCTGTGCGGAATGGGCCAGCGCAGGGGGAAACCAGGTGTCCCCATCCCGTGGCAGGAGGAGGCACGCTGCCTTTCCCATCCCGCGTTCCGCAGGGAGCCCTTTGCAGAAATTCCTTGCAGATCAGGGAGAAAATTGATCCCCTACTTTTCAGTTCCCGTCTTTTACTGGTTGTCACAACCTTAACAGCACTTGACATCAATGGGAGTTACGTTGTGGATTGGGGGCAGTGTTTGGCCCTTAAGCGTAGTTTTTGCATGTTAATACATTATCAACCGATGTCTTATTTGTTCAGTAACTGACAGAATAATGTACAGAAAGCACGTAAGTATGAAAAGGGGCTAGTTAGGTAATGTTGAGCAGAACATCTTCAAGACAACACCGCAACCACTGTATTTCAAATGTCAGCCTAATTATTATCAACATTTAAATGTTAGCGTGGGCCATTTTTAAGGGCGGAATTTTTTTCAGTAGGTACCATTACGGGAAGAAAATGTCACATGTAGTTCTGCCATCACATTGTTCAAAAAAAGTACATAAAACAAGGAAATTCTTTCTAGAGGCAGCAAAAAGAACATCTTGTTTGCTTACATCTGACGGTAAAATTAATCTGCCTGATGATACTATTTGGGGTATCATTTATTTTAAGGAGGCACAGAGAAGGTTTGCTTGAATATAACAGCATAAAATGAAAATAACACTTGTCGGAGCTAAAGCCAGAGCATTTTACATGCATTTTTTTTTTGGAGGGGGGGATTCATACTTATGCAGGTCCCAGTTCTGGAGGCAGTTGAAGTCTGAGCTGTGCGCTCCCTGGTAACCCCTTTACAGAAAACGAAACTTGAATATGAATCAGCACAAAATGGAATGCAATGCCAATAATTCAGATACTCCTCCTCTGGTCTGATCCATCCCTTACTATGTAAACACAGCACCAAAGGGCAAACACCACCGCGACCCGGGACAGTACCTGAGTCTAATTATGAGTGTGTTCTACTCATGCAACTCTTACACAGAATTACCATTAATTCCTGGGAAGT
>VXBO01013336.1:1242144-1257144 GCA_013400135.1 Rhinoptilus africanus | reverse complement strand
TGCTGCAGGGTTTAAACAAATATTTTTCATCTGGTCTGCATATTCTATGCTTTTGTACAAATTTAGCATCTGTTTGTACCTGCATATTTTAACGTAAGAGCTTTCATTAAATTTTTTTTTTTTCTTTTAAGCTTCAAAGCCATAAACATGTATATTTATACCACAGTATTGTACGCCGGTTGTAAAGCTCTGAATTAAGTCATTCTGTGCTTTAGTTTTGATTAGAATGATACAATTAGAACCTGTTATTCTACCAACTAATTACTTGTAGGATGTGACATCTGAAGAATACTACAAGATTACAAATTTAGGAATGAACCGAGAATGTGCTCTGTTTATATTATTCCCCTATCTTCAGTCAAATCATTGTCATGGAAATGGATTAATACCGGGCCAGTTTCTGTCCTCATCAAAACCTTTCTCACAAAAAATAAGAATTTTAATGCTTCGTGTATCTGTAAGATTTTAATAGCGGGCTTTGATCTTCTTGCCAGCCTATCACTTGATTGGCCAAGCAGCATCCATCTTCCTGAATCATCATCGACTTGGGTTCGTTTCTGGGAAATTTTTTCTTTTTCCTTTTTTTTTCTTTTTTCTTTTTTTTTTTTGGTCGTTGTTGAACCGTTTCTGGGTGCCTTTTGACGTTTTATATCTTCCAGTGAAAGACTAAAGCAGATTTCTCACTTGAATCTCAAATACTAAACCCTCTCACTTAAAAAAATAAGAAATAAATAGAGATTGTATGTTGTGCACGTCTTCAAATAAAGCAGGGCTGGCATTTAGGAGAAGTTGAAAAGGCGAGAAAGAAATGTGTAGTATATATATTTATTTTTTTGCCTGTGGAAACCCTTTGGAGGGTTGAGTCTTAACCAGGCTGTACGTGTGAATACCTGTTGCATACGGACTGACAAATTAGCAGCAAGAAACCAAGTTTGACAGGCACTCCGAAACATCCATGAAAATAAGTGTTCTCCCCAGCGCTGGAGCTGCATCCGGCCTCTTCGAAACGCTATTTCAACACACTCCGAACCCCCAGTTTCAGGGAAATTCAACCTGATAAATACAGAGTAAATAATTCTACACCTATCATGCTCATTTGCATGTGAATTAACCCGATTTATGGCCATAAAGGCAGACTTTGTCAGCGCACAGAAGAGGCAAACAAATCGTAGGGGCAGAGAAGAACTGCCCACGGTTAAAAATTTGTCACGTTTCTGCACCACTTGATATTAATACACGCCGCGCTTCAAATGAGGTTAGAATGACGATGACAGCTCAGAAGATCTGTGTGACGATAGATAGAGAGAGAGATATAAGAACTTTTTTGCAGTTTCTTCCAGGTATAGACCTCACAGTGTCTGTTAACTGATTATTTCTTTTACATATGAAAAAAAAAAAAAGAAAAAGAAAAAAAAAATCCCTTTTTTTCACCTGACTGCTTATTAGATTTGATATGGGGAAAAGCCCTTCGTTTACTCTGAACAAATAGTTGTGTTTTCCACCACTCGCTGTCATGTTTAAAGTAAATAAGTTCTCCTCCATCCAGCCCCGCTGAACTCTTTCAGTTGCCAGAACAAAGCCATTGTGCAGAGGTCCACATCCGCCCTTTTCCCTCCTTCCCTTAGCAGGATCTTCCCTCTTCCCGCGGTGTGCTCCCTAGCTTTGTAAGCAATTCCATAACGTGCAAATGCTAAACGTGTGCATGCTTATTTCGCAGAAGAAATGAAGGAAGATTATGACACTATGGGGCCTGAAGCCACGATTCAGAGCGCTGGAAACAACGGTACAGGTAAGGCCACCCCATGGCATGAGCATGGCTTTTCCTCTGCATCCTCTCGAATTCGCTGCCCATGAAGGGGCCAAACAATTTCTTTCTTGTTTTTAGTTGAAGAGTTGGGAAATGTTTATGTAATTCTCCTGTTGGTTTTTTTTTTTTAATTTTCCTGCCTCCAATTCGATCCCAGCGCCAAACTCGTTCGGTGGGAGTCCCGGCTATCCCTCTCAGCCCCACACTCCTTTTAACTACGTCCTTGGGAGCTAATAGTTTTCATCAGCGTGAGGAGATGTTTTCCCAGCGAGGGTGAACCTCGTACGGTTTAAAGTAGTCGGACCAAGATACAGGAGTCTTTTCACGAGAGAGACCGTACAAAGAGCTTGATGATGAGGATGGGGTGCACCCTCCTTGGCACCCCCAGGTTCGCAGGGTGCACCGAGTGAGCTACTTCAGCGGCTGCAAACGTCTTTTCAGCAAGACACACATAAACCCCTTACATAGATACACAGACACACACGCTTTAAATGCATATTTATGAGATTATTATGTTTCTGGCTAATTTTTTTTTTTTTTTTTTTCCACATCTCTTTCTTTCCCCTCTTCTTAGAAATCAATACATTTTGTGGAACAAGAATGGGGACGGAGATATTTAGCAGGCATCATCTCCGAGCCATCTCTTTTATTTTCTGTAGCAGAGGAAAACAGCAAAAGGTTTCTGTCACTATTTTCCAACCCAAATGAATTCAGGGGTTCACCATGTTTTCCAAAGGCCACGAGGCCCCACTCCATCCTCGGCCCAGCCGAATGCCAGGCGTCACCCCACATTTCTTTTGCATTTTGTCACAATTTGAGATGTTGCAGATAGCCCTGGTTTACACGGTGAAAAGTAAGAGTTTTCTAGCATAAGTACATTTCTGTGCATTCCATTATGAGATGCAGTTCATAGGTAATGCTCTCCACAAATATTACTGTAAAAGGTGGTGCCCAGGTCTTGCAAGGATTTTATTACTCACACTTTCCTAATGTTGGCAACACCCACGTAAAACCCCAATGCTCTTATTAAGTAACGCAAGAAATTTACTTTATAATTCTCGAGGGAGAAAATAATAGGAAAATAAACCCGTGTCACTGCTTTTTTCATCCATTAGATTTAGTACGCATGAAAGGAGGGTGGCACTGAGGCACAGTTTATCATTACATATATACTTAACGATGTTGCCATACAGAACTGGATGCATACGCATTTTAAAAGCTTTTTTAGTTCCGAGGGATGTTAATAAAGTGACATATTGTGCTTAGCACTTGGAGAAACAGGACTTGAAAAGACGTCTGATTCAGAAATAAGACTTGATGGTTATCTGAATTACCATTACCAGAGCCTTTGAGGTCCCCTATCAGTCCGTGTGACTTCCTTTGCACATATTTTCCTTACCATAACAGGCCCTGACTCTTTCATACTTGCAATGTGGTCTGCTCGAGGGGGGAAGACTTCATGTCCTCTTACCCCTTCCCTTCCAGTATCTGATGGTCTCTTCTGCCTGTTCGACTCCGGCCTCACGGCATCTTTCTGGGGGCAGGGTGTCACCAAGCCCTTCCACAGCCCTGCCACGAACGTGGCCGTGGGGTGTCCTGCTTATTGTGACACCCGTTTGATGGGGAAAACGATAAGGGTTGCCCCTACCCGGCTTGCTGCACTGCAAGCTCGCGGTTCAAAGAGGGCTTTGCATTTTGGGGGTCTGCATTTAAAAGGCAAAACCTGCTCTGGATGTTGCACCTGGCAATTCCTTCCCCAAACCTCCCCTGCAAAAGTCCCAGCCTCTTCTTTACTCCAGCTGCTACTTGCTGCAATGGGCGGCTGCTCAGATAACCATTATTCAGAGCCACCTCCTTGGGTAGAGGCTGTATTGGCTGGGTAAAACATGTTTCCCTCATGGCCGCAGTCTTTGCTGTGTCTTAAGAGCCGTGTCAGATTATTTAGTCATATTAAGTCATCTGATAAACTAAATGCCTTTGCCAGTCTTTTCACCTTGAGTGGAAGATGCCAGGTGACAGCATCCTCCGTCAGGAGGATGCAGCATCCTTCGTGCAGAGTAAAAACTCCCCCAGCTTGACTGTTGAGGTGCCCCAACCATTATTTGAGGAGGAAAGGGAAGAGGCCAGTCCCTGAGCCGTTGGGGATCCTTCCTACCTCATTTGGGAAATGTTCAAAGTTTCCTTCTTCAGCCTCACTATAGGCTTTGGGCCTGGCTCAGTGTCTGGCCTCAATTTTCCTGGCAGGTAGTAGGGGGATTTAATACCGATGTTTAATAAAATAGCTGAGGTGAGGCTGAGACTCAACCTGATGAAAGAAGTTGGATCGGTGACTCCATCTTCAGCTGAAGCCGTACTTCAGTGACCTTCTGGTGTCCAAGAATGCCATTTGGGTCTTCCTACAGATTGACATGGGCTCTTCCAGGCGGGCCAAGGAGGTTTTTCTCCTTTAACACAAGGTGCTTCTTCCTCTTGACACCAGATCTTGTAGAGCTCCATGGGCTGGGCTGAGCACGGATATAGGAGATACAGCTTCAGACTCATTCGCTTACATCCAACCGGCAAAGGTGCTGTAGGTGCATGCCACAATTGTGGTGTATTTTTAGCATCAAATTCATTGCAGAGCATCATTAGTAGAGAAAGAAAACTAAAAGAAAAAGTCTCTGTTATTAAATTATTCTGCTGTTGTCAGAATGGCCGCTTCCTAGTGGTACTTAAAAAAGAAGTCTTGTTATCCATACTTTAATCAGCTGTATTTTCATAATGAGCCGTGGAGACTTAATAGCGGAACAGCAAAAGTGACCGTTAGAGTGAAAATTTTAGTCTTTGGTCCTGCTAAATTAATTTGTAAATATTTCTGGGGATTTCTGAAATGGTTACTTGACAAATGATGTTTTGCAGAAGGGGCTTTTCAAATGGGAATGAATAAGTTTCTATGGTTTATTTTATCGTACCTGTTACGGTTACTACAACTGGGAGGTTTGCAGAAAATAGATGAACAAATTCCCTGTAAAGACACAGAAAACCTTTTCCTGGTTTCGATTACTAACATCCGACAAGCTTCGAGTAAAGATCTCTTAATATAATTTAAAGAAGGAAAAAAAACAACACCCAACCCTTTGGGGGCAGGAAAACAGAAGTAAAACTTGGCAGGTTGGAGGACAGGCCGTTTTCAGGCTGTAATCTGTGTGTACCAATGGGGGCCTCTCACTTCCTGGCTAATGAAGGCTGTGGTTTTATTAGCTTTGTTTGCGATTAAGGGCAGCTATCACCATCTCGCAGGACGAGTTCCCACACAAAATAACTGGTCTCCCAAGCTCCTTCAACCTCTCTCTCACTTTATCTTGAAAGGTCCTAAATGCCTCCAAAGATAGCTTTCCTTAATGCGTTTTATTTTTATGTGACACAGCCACATCAGCTTTTGGAGCTGAAAATATTTCTGCTCTCCAGGCTCCAATAATTAATTAAAAAAGGACTTATTTGGTGAGGTCACCCGCCGTAGATCTCGCTGAAATTCTTGCCTCGCAGGAGGGGATGTGCAATGTGTGTGCAAGTGTCAGCCCACGAGGAATCCGGGAACATGATTTTCTGCATGGAAAACAAATTAGGGCACGGGGAGGGGAGCAAGTTCTTCCCCCCAGAAATCGAGAGAGAAACCTAATGGTTATCAGATGGGTCTTTTCAGTAACGCTGCGTGAGCTTCCAGCCATGTCCGAATTGTCAGTAACGTCGCTGGTGAGAAACCAGATACACATGGTCACCGTTTGCTATTTGTGTTAATCTGCAGCATTGCAGCCCGGGTTGTATTGTTTCAGTTAAGGATCTATCAGCTTTTCCACTAAATCCCCTTGTTTTTAGGGGTTTATAATATAGACATAAACATTTGCTTTAGCTCACGGATTGCATGCACAGAGAGAGAAGCCAAATAATCCAGAGAATTAGGAAGCCAAGGCCAGTAGTATTGCAGCAGCCCTCCACAGCCTGTTGGATCAGCCTCCAGATAGGGCTGGGGAGGGGAAGAACCACGTTTGGGTTTGAGTTTGGGACTGAAGCTCCTAATATTAACTCAGGCCTTACTTGGCACCTCTAATTCCCATCCTATAAATGCAGTTGCAAGCTCCCAAGCCTACCTGAAGAAGAAGTATACATGGAGCCATCCCTTGGAGCCATCCCACCCTTTCCCCTTCCTGCTCCGATATCTTCTCTCTGGAGAAAAGCTCTTTCCTTGCTTCACAGGTAGCATTTACTGGGTCATGGCCTGAATCCAGCAAAAAATGAACTTGGTTTCCTTGGATCTATTGCTAAGCCAAGAGAGGGAGCAGAGATGGGGTAGTGTTGAGTCAGAGGGTGGATGATCTTACAACTGTTGGAAGATCTAGGCATAGCAAAGGAACGAAAAGTCAGGTTTCTGACATAAAAAGTAATGCCTCAGCTTTGTTCTGATAAAAGCAAAGTCAAAAACATAGTCTGATGCTCCTGTGCATGAGGGGTACTTCAGAAACCACCATTTTGTTACACTTCTCTCAGAGCGACAAAATGGAGGTAAGGTACCTGGTCATGTTCTCCAGATTTATGCTCCCCTTCTATAGAAGTTGCTTTTTTAGGGGGGAAAAAAGGAGGTATTGCTTCTCATGATACTAACAAACGAGAGCAAGAACTCTAGAGGAACCAAGGGAGGAGCACTGTGCTGGTGTGTAGCGATTCCCTACAAACCCACTGCAATAAGGACAGAAGTTTCCTTCCCAAAACAGGGCCATTTGGTCACTGTCACTAAAATGCTGCAGACCGGTTGAGGAGCTGCTCAGCTCCAATGGAAAATAGGGCAGATTTGTCTCAGCCAAAGGATTTGATTTTATTGGCTAAAGGGATGGGCTTTGCATAGATGAATATCTACTTTTATAGACTGCCAGCATCACCTTACATTTTTGTAGGAAACTGAGGCAAAGAATGTACCCATTTCTAAACACCAAGGAGCTCGTAAGTCCCTCATTTCCAGTGGTTACAAACCCATACAACCCTGTAGGGCCAGAACCCCTTTGATGTCCATGAGTTTACTCCATATTTCTCCCTGGCATCAGTGAGAGGGGAATCGTGCCATTTAATATCTTATTTTCACATGAACTGTAGAATAGTATATGGTGTTGCCTCATTTTCTTCTTCCACCTAAGGAGAAATACATTAAAAATGTAATCAATCATAAGATGTTCTTTTCATTTACGGTCAGTTAAAAACAAGTATCTTTAATTCCCTGCCACCAACTGTGTCTTCCAAGATTTGTTAATAAAAAAATATATCAGAGAAATGAAATGATCTGCTCCTTTTTTTTTTCTTCTTGGTACAATTATATTAATATTTGCCTCTAACCTCCCAGAGTTTTAGGGTCTTTCCTGTATGCAGTGCTCATACACGGAGGAGAAAAGCATATTTTTAGTGACAGGCTGTTTTGTGGTTGAGCATATATTATGTTTCATGGACTTTGCATGGCCAATAAAAAATTGGGTTTACATTTAAGGAAAAGAAGGCAAACTCTCGCACAGAGTTTAAAAGCGGTTTTAGGCTCGGTATCCCTGTTACGGTCTAAAACATGTTCCACTTGTAGGAATCTATGAAGCAATACTTTTTTAAAACAACATATTCTCCCCTTGTAAGTAAACTTTTCAGGGCAAAAAGAAAAAAGAAAGATGTTGTGAGAATTTTTCTTCTTGTGCCCGCCAGGGAAGAGCAGCCCGAGGCAGGACCCATCATGGAGGAGAAGCAGTCATGGTCTTTGCCACCCGCAACTCCCGTCTCCCATGCAGGGACCATCTTGGGGTCTATGGGATCTGGGTGCAGTTGAGGTCCCTCCTGTAGGTCGACCTGTGTCCGTGCCAAAGGGCTGTGGGTCCCCCAGGAGCCCCCTGAAGGTTCAAGTTCCACAGATGAAGGACTACCTGCATTACCCAAGCCTCATAAACTTCTCCTGCTGCCCCGCAGAGCCCGTGTTCCTGTTGATTTAACTGCCCGCCCGTACTTCCATCCACGTCGGTGGGAAAGCCCGCATTAATTTTATTAGGAGCTGAAGCAAGACCGATGAGAGTGAGGATCCAGCTGCAGCCCCAGAACGGAGCTCCAGCGTCAAGACGGGCTCAGCCCGCGATGTCAACTGTCCCCAGCTCTCGGGGAGGAGGCACTCAACCCCCTTTCTCTTCTCCCCTTCTCTCCTTTTAGTGAAGAACGCCAATTGCACGTCGGACTTTGAGGAATATTTTGCCAAAAGGAAACTGGAGGAAGGAGACGGGCACGCAGTCAGCATAGCAGAGTACCTGCAGCGCAGCGACACAGCCATTATCTACCCCGAAGCCCCCGAGGAACTGTCTCGCCTTGGCACTCCAGAGGCCAATGGGCAAGAAGAAAATGGTGAGGCTGTAATTCATTTTTAGCCAGTATCCTGACCTCGTGCAGCTGTTGCAATTATAAATGCACTACATGCCTGGGTGTTTACCTTAAAAATTGAAGAACAGCTGCAGCAGCATGGAATTTCATGAGCAAAGATTGGGGCTGTAATTTCAGTGTATTGTGATTTTTTAGTCAGCAAATTTGTATTATCGGGCGGGTGAACCGAAGAGCTGAATTTAAACGGGAGAAAGGCTGCCGCTCTGGTTGGGAGTTTGGGAAGTTTTAAACGAGTTTTAAGGCAAGAAAAGACAAGGCAGCCCACCCATCGCTCTCCGACGCCTTGATAAATAATCGGAAAAGCGTCGGGAGGAAGGAATCGGTCAATGGTGTAAGTAACGTAATGAGCCGGGGCTGGAATGTAAATCGCCAATTGATCGGGGAAAAAAGGTATTTCTTAGTTTTCTAGCCGGCGAGGCCTGCGGGAGGAGGGATGCCCGTAATTAATTAATTTCCTAGCGGGGTCCGGCGCGTGTCCTGCGAGCCTGCCGTGGGCGTGCGCGGGTGCCGGTGCCTCCCGCCGCCGGTTGGAAGCGGGCAGCAGATTGCAGCGATTCCTCTCATACCATCCCGGGCAATCAGCCCATGAGCTGCCATTGATTTGCTGACCTTTTGGCCTGCCTCTTCTTCTTCCTCTTCTTCTTCTTCTCCTTCCCCCCTCCCTCCTCTTCCCCATCCCGGGGTGCAGACCTGCCACCTGGAACTCCAGATGCCTTCGCCCAACTGCTGACCTGCCCCTACTGCGACCGGGGCTACAAGCGCCTGACGTCCCTCAAGGAGCACATCAAGTACCGCCACGAGAAGAACGAGGAGAACTTCTCGTGCCCTCTCTGTAACTACACGTTTGCCTACCGCACCCAGCTCGAGCGGCATATGGTGACACACAAGCCAGGGACAGATCAGGTGGGGGGCTGGTTTTAAGTGATTTCTTGCTGTAATAACCCCTTAGAGAAACGATATTGCTTTGATTGGCAATCATTATTAATTTTTCATGGCATTTTGAAGATGCAGATCTTTTAATGGTAATAGCTTTAATTGAGGTCTAAATGATTTTTTGATGGTCTCTTCTAATATGATTTAATAGTCTTATGTTCACGATCGAATGAGTGTGTTAATTTCTAATTTAGAAATTTTATTTGCACTTTAACTTGACTTTAGTTTCGTTTTTATGTTCCTCAAAAAGTGAATGAAACTGTAGCATTTTAATTATACATTATTAAACATCTCAGCAATTTTAATTCCATTTTTCAGCTAGTTTTACTTTGCAGCGTTGCAAATAGGAGCTCCAAAGACATAGGAAAAGACCCGCTAATATTTTTTCATTACTTTCGGAGTAACCTTTTCCATCACGTGAAATTATGCGTGTTTTGTATAATCGTTTGTTAAACATAATGGCACGGTTTGAGAATAACTCTTCCTACAGGCACATATAGGCTCTCGCTTGCGATTGCGTCCCTAACACACGCGCGCACCGGAGCCGCGGCATCGCTACCGTTTGTATTGCCCGGCAGCGTATCTGCAATAAATCACAGCGGCTTTTTTTTCCTCGATGTGATGCATGTAATATTATATCAGTGCTGCATTTAAGGAAATGCTGCGTATCTCAAACAGGTGACCAAGCTTCCCCAGTGCTCCTAAACAGGCTGGTGACAGACCTGTGCCACAAAACTCTTTACGTACCAGCAGAAAAACTACTCCTGGCCTCGCCGGAGAATCCCTTCTGTCTTATGGAGGGCTGGGATGGAAACTCAAACGACGTGGTTAAAACTTAGATGAATCGATGTGCACATTGTGTCAAATGATAAAGGCTTTGTGCCACGTTCCTTTTTCTTAAAAAGCTGAAAATCACGATGGGCTGTATTTCTCTTGGTAGGGTTTTTCCCAGCATAAGGTAAATTCAGTGAGGCAAGCAAGCATCTCCTAATCAGGCGATTTTTGCAATTAGCATTTTTAAGAGAACCGTCTCTTTTGCTTGATCTTAAATCAATATAAATGATTCTGGAGCGGTTTCTCCCTTTCTTTCCTTCCCGCGGCTTTTCCAGTAGACAAACGCGTTTTCTACGTGTGTATTTTTCCCAACCTGATCCGCCGCAAGGTTCTTTCTTTCGCTTCGTACCATTAAAAACACCGGGGGGAAAAGGAAAAAAAAAAAACCCAGCCCTAAACCCCGTGTAGATATTTATCCAACGCAACCGCCTGAAATTTCACATGCGAGAGCGCGCCGGTGCTGGCGCATTATGAATGGTAGCTTTGGTGTTGAAAAGTCCCCTCATTTGCTCATGGCATTTACAATTAGTAAATTAAAATGATTGTATCATATTAACAGTGGCACAACTAAAGTTTATAGTGGTCCTCGGAGGGCGATGGGGGGAGACAAAACAGCTGTTGCTGTTTGTTTATGCAACTCAGCAACATATGAGCGCGGGTCCCTCAATGGCGCGCGGCGGGCTGGGCTCTGCTTGATCTTTGAAGGTTGCTGCTGTTTGAACAAACCTCCCTGTGTCCCATGTAACACCATCTGTCTCGCCAGGAATGTGGGAAGAGGCAGCAGCACACCCTCGCAGTTGTCATACCGTTTCGGCGCTGCCTTTTTTTTTTTTTAATATATATTTTATTTTATTCCCCCCCCCCCTTTCTTTTTTTTCCTTCCCCCCCCTCCTCCTTTTGTGGTGTGGCCACCTGCAAAAGGCTGACCTCCTGCCTTGAGCATCCCAAGTGGTTGGCTGCATTATTATAAATATTATTAATATATTTTTTTTAAATTATNAAAAAGATCAGCTGCCTTTAATTATATCTTTTAACTTTCAGCTTTCCCTCGCCCCTTAGAAGAGCATCGGAGGGGGGGGGAAACATGGCACGAAAGGTAGCTCGAGTCTTCCCTGCTGCTCTGCGATTTTAAAAAACATTTCCACCAGCAGCTCCTGCCGAAGACGCAGTCTCTTCTGCTTGATAATGAATTAAATCTTACCCGAAATGCCACTAACGACAGTGTTTCTGTCTTTCCTACACACGCAGTAAACAGAATTTTTAAACAAGCGGAGTCCCACATGTTCAGAATCTGCTAGGAATATTAAGAGCCACAAATCTTCTTATAAAACAGTTTCTCTCATCGTCAGATACCTTAAAGCAACACATTTCTGATGAGAGACTTAGGAGATAATTCTAAAGCAAATATCGAATGCTCATGTGAAAGTACTTTCTCATTTGTTTCGCTTTACTGCCAACATTTTGATTTTTATTGCAACACTGATGAGACAAATAAATGTACACGCAGACCTTTTGGTCCGCTTGATAAATTCGGAGCCACATTCATTTTGTTTTTGTTTTTTAAGCTAGAAATTCATGGTTTCTCTTGCATAAAATTCATCTTGCTATCTCCTTTCTTTTTTCTTTCTTTCTTTCTTTCTTTTTTTCTTCCCTCCCAGCACCAAATGCTGACCCAAGGAGCAGGCAATCGCAAGTTCAAATGCACTGAGTGTGGCAAGGCCTTCAAATATAAACACCATCTGAAGGAACACCTGCGAATTCACAGTGGTGAGTAGCGGAGGTGCTGGTGTGCTCATTTGCATTTTGTTTAATTAGCTGAGTTTTAAAGACTGCTTAAAATTTACACAGTTCTGCTTCTGGCTTCTTGGAGCTACTAAGGTATTTCATAAGTGATATCTGAGTCATCCCCATTTATCGTGCTGTTAATACCACGGTCTCGCTGAAAGATTTGGAAATAGTAAAGCTTCCTGCAAATAATACGGATTGTTTGTTCGGCAGTTGGGGTTCAGAAGCGTTTACTCANTCCATAAGAGAGGTCTTCCAGTCCCCTCATCATCTTCGTAGCCCACTCATTTCTGTGCATCCAGACCCCGAAGAGTCCATTATATTTTCCATAACAGAAAGTCCCTCCAAGTGAAATACAGCTCATATTCTCAGATCACGAGTCAGCGCGAGGTGTCTCCTGTTGAGGGACTTGTGGGGTTTGGTTCTCCCACTTGAGGAGACCCGAAACGTCACCAGGCTCTGTCCAGGCACAAACCTCCACCAATGCTGACGTGGAGGTCCTGATATCAGGACTCAGTTTCTCTTTCTGTGCTCATTTCTATCATTTCTAGTGAAAATTCCTTTTTTTTTGGAAGGAAAAAAAAAAAAAAAAGAAGAACCAAATCAAATTTGAACAGTCTGGATTTGTTTTGGCTGCCTTCACCACAGGGTACTCACCTGTGACTTGCAATGTGCGGTCTGGAGCCAGTCTCACACCTTGGTGGCCGCTGCTGGCTGGAGACCGTGGGTCCAAAGTGACCCCAAGACCCGTGGAAAGCAGAGGATAAAGCAGTGGTGGTGTGTGGCCGTGTCCATAGAATTAATATTTTCCCCACTATTAATCAGTGGATACAGAGACGATCAGTCGGGTGTCAAATGCGATGGCTTGCAATTATAGCAGCAACGATGATAATTAACGTTTGGTTTTAATTATCATTTTAGGTGAAAAACCATATGAGTGTCCAAACTGCAAGAAACGTTTCTCCCATTCTGGCTCCTACAGTTCGCACATCAGCAGCAAGAAGTGTATTGGTTTAATCTCTGTAAATGGCCGAATGAGAAACAATATCAAGACGGGTTCTTCTCCTAATTCTGTATCTTCCTCTCCTACTAATTCAGCCATTACACAGCTGAGAAACAAGCTGGAGAATGGCAAACCACTTAGTATGTCTGAACAAACAGGCCTACTGAAAATTAAAACAGAACCACTAGATTTCAATGAATATAAGGTTCTTATGGCCTCACATGGGTTTAGTGCAACTAGTCCTTTTATGAATGGTGGACTTGGAGCAACCAGCCCCTTAGGAGTTCATGCTTCTGCTCAAAGTCCAATGCAGCACTTAGGTGTAGGGATGGAAGCGCCATTGCTTGGGTTTCCTGCCGTAGGCAGTAATTTAAGCGAGGTGCAGAAGGTCCTACAGATTGTGGACAACACGGTTTCCAGGCAGAAAATGGACTGCAAGGCTGAAGAGATCTCCAAGTTGAAGGTTTACCATATGAAGGATTCCTGCTCTCAAGCCGAGGAACAAGGAGTTACCTCCCCCAATATTCCCCCCGTGGGTCTTCCAGTAGTAAGTCATAATGGTGCCACTAAAAGTATTATTGACTATACATTAGAGAAAGTCAATGAAGCCAAAGCTTGCCTCCAGAGCTTAACCACAGACTCGAGGAGGCAGCTCAATAACATTAAAAAAGAGAAGCTGCGAACCCTAATAGACCTGGTAACTGAAGACAAGATGATAGAGAACCATAACGTATCCACTCCATTTTCATGCCAGTTCTGTAAAGAAAGCTTTCCTGGTCCCATTCCGTTGCATCAGCATGAGCGTTACCTGTGTAAAATGAACGAAGAAATCAAGGCAGTCCTTCAGCCGCACGAGAACATGGTTCCCAACAAACCTGGAGTGTTTGATAAGCAAACCCTCTTGCTGTCATCAGTACTTTCTGAGAAAGGAATGACGAGCCCCATCAACCCATACAAGGACCACATGTCTGTACTTAAAGCATATTATGCTATGAATATGGAACCCAACTCTGATGAACTACTGAAAATTTCCATTGCTGTTGGCCTTCCTCAGGAATTTGTGAAGGAATGGTTTGAACAAAGAAAAGTCTACCAGTATTCGAGTTCCAGGTCACCATCACTGGAAAGGGCCAGTGCCAAGGTGGCGCTGGCTGCCACCAACAACACTCCCACTAAAGACTCTTTGTCAGCCAGATCTCCAATAAAGCCTGTGGACTCTATAACTTCACCATCTATAGCTGAACTCCATAACAGTGTTACTAATTGTGATACTCCTCTCAGGCTAACAAAACCTCCTCATTTTACCAATATTAAACCAGTTGATAAATTGGACCACTCTAGGAGCAATACTCCTTCTCCTTTAAATCTTTCTTCCACATCTTCTAAAAACTCCCACAGTAGTTCTTACACTCCAAACAGTTTCTCTTCCGAGGAGCTTCAGGCTGAGCCTTTGGACTTGTCTTTACCAAAACAAATGAAGGAACCCAAAAGTATTATAGCCACAAAGAACAAAACAAAATCTAATAGCGTAAATTTAGAACACAACAGTGTTTCTTCATCATCTGAAAACTCAGATGAGCCACTGAACTTGACTTTTATCAAGAAGGAGTTTTCTAATTCAAATAATCTGGATAAAAGCACTAACCCAGTATTTGGTATGAACCCATTTAGTGCCAAACCTTTATACACAACACTTCCACCGCAGAGCGCATTTCCCCCAGCCACTTTTATGCCACCGGTCCAGACCAGTATTCCTGGGCTGCGACCATACCCAGGACTAGATCAGATGAGCTTCCTACCACATATGGCCTATACTTACCCAACTGGAGCAGCTACTTTTGCCGATATGCAGCAAAGGAGAAAGTACCAGCGGAAACAAGGATTTCAGGTAAATTGTTGCAACCGTTTTCTTTTGAGAGGCTAGAACTGAGTATTTTGTGATATCTCCTCTTATAGAAGAAAAAGCCCAAATCTGTAGTCAACATTTCCAACAAAATTAGCAGAGTTTATTTTAGTTTGAACTTGCAAAAATGCAGTGGGGTAGGAAAACAAACTATAATTACCTTAAGAGTACCTCTGCGTGGATTCAGCAGCACTATCAATACCAGCGAATGGGCATAATGCTTATGGCTTTATCCTCTTAAGAGCTCAGCCATTTCTTATTGGAATTGTATCTAAATAATAATAATAATGGCCATGAAAAAATCCA
>VXBO01013336.1:1232593-1242120 GCA_013400135.1 Rhinoptilus africanus | reverse complement strand
TGAAGATGGGGGGGGGGGAAACTTTGTAAGGAAACCGATCTCTGCAGGGCATAAGTGCATCTCACCATGGGGAAAGGGAGCAGTGGGAGACCTCATGGGAGCCACCCCCACACCTGGACGCAAAGCTGTATCCCTCTAAGCAGAGGTCCATACGGCCTCGTTACCGCTCTATCCCATTGAACCCCCTCAAAGCTTCCTTCTCCATGTTTTTTTGGGGGGGTTTGTTCACCCACCGTGCCTGGGAAAGGCGTTCTCGCTTCTCATGAAATGTCTGGGGGATGAGAAGCGTTGACGCCTTGCTTCACCATAGCCCCTTCCATCAGCTCACCTACTGCCCTTCCCAGACTACCGGTCCTCTAATCCTGCCAGTCATCCAGCACGGCTTTGAAAAAACCCAGAGATTAAATGAAATTATGCAGAGAGGGAGCAGCAAGGGTCCTTAATCGCAGACAAAGTCTTTCCCTGGACACGTAATCTGGGTCAGCACTTCTTCATGCCTGGGTACAACCTTTAATCCTTTTCTCAGGTTGTCCCAGAGTCAATACATGAGTAGTAAAGGATTTCGCCGCTTGCGTGTCTGCAGCAAAGAGCTGCTCTACAGGAGCCATGTACTTTTATAGCTTTTTGCCGGGTGTATTCAGATATAATGTACAGAGTTCAGTTAAATGAGATTAACTGATTATAGATTAATATTTTTTTTTTTTTTTTACATTTGCGCATGCTCCCCTATGTCCTATTATGGTCTATTAGTAATTTTACTGACTAGTAAATGTTATATAGTTTCGAATGTGAAAATCAGGTACGGTTTTACATTACAGGCTGTAATCCCTCTTTGCACAATAGGAGCATAAATAGCACTGCACCTCCATAACAGCTGTTCCACTATTCCAATTTACAGTACATCTGCCCTCTTTGTAAATGTATTTAAGCCTATTTAATCTCCTCTAATATTAATTAGTGCAAACCTAGTCTAAGAAAACCGAACTGTGTGATAGCAAATGGAAATGTATGTTATCACGCAAGTTTGCACTCTCTTTGGATCAAGACAAAATAAATATCAAGAAATTTAATAATTTACTGATCCACATTCATTATTGCTTAATGCTGAAGGCTGTTTTAACATAGATAGAACATTGATAAAAAGTGTTATTAATATTCCCTATTTCAAATTACAAAATTAAATATAAAAATATAGCTTGAGGCCTTTAGTCGGGAGACATACATTTAAATGGATTGCATAATAATAACATTTGTACCTAAATATAAAATTCAATTAAAACCTTTCCACAGATACAAAATATATCCAAGTTTCAGTGTTTGGAAAGGAATGATCTCTTCGCTGTTGCTTACACTCGCCCCTGAAAAATATTACACCGCCTTTTGCCGTGCGTGAAGAGCCTCCCCTTCACGTTTTCCGCTTCTCGGAAATATTTAGTGCCAATATGATAAATACCGTCCACTTGTGTAAGTCATGTTGCTGCGGAGTGCTCAAAACCAGAAAGTTGGTTGAAGGTAGAGATTTAGAAGGCTCCTCCCTATTTCCACAGTTCCCATCAGCTGTAGTTTCGTTACCAATGGGTTCCTAAGCTAAGAGGGACCACTGTCCTAAGCAGACATGGTTTTAATTTTTCTGGGGTGGTGGGTTCCTCCGTGGGGAGGAGCGGTGGTGGAAGTGGGGTGTCGCTGATGGGTGGTTCCCTCGCAGGGAGAATTGCTTGATGGAACCCCAGACTACATGTCCGGCCTCGACGACATGACGGACTCCGACTCCTGTCTGTCCCGAAAGAAGATCAAGAAGACAGAAAGTGGCATGTACGCGTGTGACTTATGTGACAAGACATTCCAGAAGAGCAGTTCCCTGCTGCGACACAAATACGAGCACACAGGTAGGGCAGCCGCACGCATCGAGGGGAGGGTTGAGGTCTTCACAGAAGGGTTGAGGTCTTCACTACGCTCTTTGCCACGTTTCATGAGTACCCTTGGGCAATGTAGGGCTCAGCAGGTGCTGAGGCTTTCAACAGGGAAGAAATAATATCGTTTGCTCAGTTCAATTTATTTTTTTAAATTTTTTGAATGGTTATTGCTGGGGAAAGGACTGTTGGATGCACTGGGGTAAATCTCGGCAGGTGGGAGGTGAGCTCACGTCATGTTGAGCACGGTGGCACTTGCGGCACTCAGCACCTCGCAGGATGAGCCCTCTTCAAATTAGGTAGACTTTAGCACTCAGAAAGGAATGCAACTTGGTCAACACAAAGTCTGGCACGGGAAGGAAGAGTGTCAGTGTATTTCTCGTTTCTTAGGCACTATCTGACCCCACAGCATTTGATACAATAGAAAAACTTCCACTGACGTTAGCAGCAGGAGAGCTGGCTCTGGCCGAGTTATCTGAAGGCAAACAGCTCACAGGGGTTGCTCTCGCCGTGATTTCACACGCCAGCAGCGCGGGCAGGTTGCATTTCGCCTTCTCACTTCTCAGTTAATGCCCAGGGAAGGTTTCCTTCTTTCCCGAGCAGGAACTGATTTTCGTCTCGTTCAAGGAAGCTTGCCAAAGCTCACCACGGATTGTCAGCTTAATAAATATTTTGGTTTGGAAAAGACCCTCCATCACACCTATGCTGGCCGTGGCTCCCCTTGCGGGCAGTGCTCCCATCCCCGCTGTCAGCCAGGACAGGCAGGAGCCCGGAGGTGGAGAAGTCTCCGAGGGGGACGCATCGGCTCAGCATGTTTCATTTAGGGGAAAGCAGGACCAGAACTCCCCAAATAATAGAGAGATCAAGTTATGTTAGACAAAGGGAAGGTGAATTATCATGTGAATTGTTGTGCAGCAGGACATAAAGCAAACTCCAACTTCCTAGAGGTAGAAAAAGCTTACTCAGGAGGAAACTTTCTTTAACTTTGAAAGCTGAGTCCCACTTCAGGAAATGAAGCAAGTCACATCATCCTTCAGTCTCACCATGTGACGGTAAAAACCTTATACCTCTCTATTAATACATCTTCCAGGCCGCACATAACCATTTGGCGTTTCACATATGAAAAATTTACAGTTCAGAAGTGGACTGTGCCTTTAAAAAAAAAATTCTTTGCTTTGTTATTCTTCCTTCTTATCCTTTTCTTCCAAATTCTAAGCTAATCCCAGACAGGAAAATAAAAAAGGAAGTTAAAATACATGTGGGATTAGGAAAGAAAATTAAAAGCAACATTTTGGACTAGATCAGCTAGTTCATTGGTGGAATGTGCTCTCCTCTCCATTATTCAGATCAAATTGTTTATTCAGTAGAAGAAGCTTTGAAGGCTTTACGTTCCTGCACCTTTCCTCTCCTGAATGATTTTATTACAGCCATCTGCAAACATTATGGTTTACTACGCTACTACCGTAAAGCTCTTATGTTAGAACTGGCCTTCATATATATCAGGATCTGGACATATGGCTGAATCCCATAAAGTTGGTAGTCCATAAGGTCGGCAGACATATGGTTGAAAGGCTGAAAATTTGACAAGCTGAAATGTGTGCAATCACCTTGATTTGCAAAATAAACTGCATTTGTAAAAGCAAAAATATGTTCTGGTCCTTAAGTAGCACGGGAACCTACTGCCTAGAAAAATACCACACAGCTGCAACGTAGGGACTTCTCTCCTTCTTCTTTGCTCTGTCCCTTTCGGCTTCTCAACTTTACGTCCGTCAATTTTATGGGACTCAGCCTTACGATCCAGAACATGTCTAGGGTGTCATATTTAATACGCTAGAGCTACAGCACATCATCAAGCTCGAGCGCGGCATTTAGAGACAGGAAGGATGGTCTCGTGGCAAAGGCACAGGCGCTGAGGCTGAGCACCCCGCGCTCTTTTCTGCTTTGCCACAGACGACTTCTGCGAATTTCAGCAAATGGCTTTGTCTTTCTCTCACCTTCGCCCATCTTTGAAAGAGAGGGAAACGATACCAGCCTGTCTCTCCGGGGTGTTGTAAATCTTAATTCACGCAGGCTGAAATATTGCGATGGACCTCGCTATATAAAGTGTGAAGTATTATTAAGGACGCTTTTGCTTTTATGGAGCCTCCGTGCCTCACGCTAACGTTAGATGGAGGTGGTTGGGAGCGTTGAAGACCTCAGCTGGGCTAGCCTCCATAACTCATTCACAGCCTTCAGGAGGCACGCTGCACCGGCACTTTGGCTAGTGGCTTAGCGCGCATCTGAGGTGAATTTCAAATTAATGTGATAGTTTTTGGAAAAAGCTTGTAATTGCATTAATAACGTAGGTGTGAAATTGCAGTCCATTTTCAGTGGAAGGAACCGAATACAAAGCAAAGCCATCTTCTGTGTTTGGGGTCGTTGTAAGAGTAGGCCTAGATTTTTCCATCAACTTTCTGAAACCTCGAAAAGAGAAAAAGCTTCTTTTCTGAGTGTGTTGCTGTCTTCTGACCAGCTGATCATGATCTGGTTTTACTTCATTAAAAACATATTTTAGGAGTAATTGGAACACTTCTTATCTTTCCTGGAGAAGCACAAACAGTGGATGTTTTTTTATACTGATGTCCTTTTTCCTATATAAAAAAATCTGTGCTTTTTTCGGTGTTTTTTTTCTGATATTTGAACAATCAGGTTTTTCTTTGACACCACTTCTCATAGTCCACGTACTTGTTGCAACCAATGCTAGAAAAAAGGTTAAAAGAGTCAGACAGCAGCCACATTCCTGCTTTGCAGCCCCTAAAGATTTACCCTGGTGAAATTATTTGGAGCAAAAAGTAACATTGACATGTAAAACTACATGAGCTGGCTTAATCGTGTGCAACACAACTACTGTAAAGAAGAAACCAGGAATGTCGTAGGTATTGTGGTGGAGCAGGGCAAGAAGGAGAATGAGGTTTGGCCAGTTCTTTATGTCAACCCAAGACCTTTTGATAGGACCATGGAGCCACGGGTCAAGGAGCTCTGTGATTACCTCTCTACGCTGCTCCTGCCACAGCTTGAGCGCTGTAGAAAAAGGGCCCCAAATTTCACAGTCTGTAATTTTAAATTCATGCAGTATTATCAGAATTTTGTAATAGCTTCTAACTTCACGTGGAGAAGGAGAATTTATTGTGTTACTGCAATGAGTGAATTGCATTGGCTGAACTGAAATTTAGTGTAGAGGCCACTGCTTGCTGCAGAACCAAAATCTGCCAAGTTAATCTTGGGTTGCCATTTAGTTTTAAGAGAAGTTACACGTCCTTGTTGGAGTTGGAGTTTGAACTGTGCGAGATCCTATTTCTTTCAAACCAGAGGATGCAGCACTGTAATCGGGGTGCGGGGCACGGCAGCCAGCACAGCAATTCAGTGCTCACATTATTTTCCTGCGGAGTCTTACGAACCCATCTGAACTTTGGTCAGGCTGAAATTAGTTGAGCAGATCCTGCTTCTTCTGCACGCATCTAATCTCAGATTTCTCCAGGATACTTAGCACAAGTAGAGACTTGTCTGACCGAAGAGACACTTTCCTTACCGAAGGTGAAGAAGGTGGTGGCTCTCATGGCAAAGCACTGGTGCCATTCGGCAAACAAAACCATCTTCGCGTTGCGGATAAGGAGGGAAAGCAGTGGCGGGTAAGCGAGCAGGAGAGCAAACAGAATGGAGCACCTAGAAAACAGAGACGTATCCCGGCTCCCCTTTGTCATCAACGCTGCCTTGGGCTGATTCAGGAGAAGGGTGAAGGTTAGCGTTTGTTCTGCCGTCGCCAACACCCATGTCTGCTGCGCGCCAGCTTTATCGTAGCTTCGCAAGGAAACTTGCAGCGTGCCGGCTCTGCAACAAAAGCTGGAAACGGTTTTTCAGAATCCTACCTAGAAATTTTAAATCCTTTCATTGTTGTTCTATATTACATCATATTCTATTTTATTACTTGTGTGGGCTGCCGAGGGCCTCATAGCTGTGCTAGTGCTTTCATCCTTTCTTTTTCCACTGTATATTTTATTAAGACCTCTCTTTTATTTTTGTAGCTTTCATGCTGATGCAAGCACTAGTTTTATTTCCAGATTGATTCTGTAAACTAAATATTGTTCTTGAGCCTGGTAGCAAATCAGCGCTCTCTGGCTAGTATTTTGAATTCCCAGCTCAGGAGTTTTCTTTATTTAGAGCTTGATTCATAAAAAATTTACATGCTATTTAAAGGTTATTTTTTCTTGCTTTACTCTGATACAAGTTTAGAATTCCCCATTTTACACTCAAATAAAGAAAAAAAAAAGGATATATTCGATGCTTGGGAAATTCTTTCTGTAGACAAGGTCTCCTATTCAAAACAGAACAGGTGCAGCTTGGGCAATTATATATAAATTGCATTTATCTTGCACCTTTGACCGCTTCGCTGTGCTGTGGCTGCTAATCCATCTCCATTGGGACTACATCTAACATCCAAACCCCCAAGCAGCTTCAAAAGAACTGCCTTAAAAAAAAAAAATAAAAACAAACTGTCACAAAAATGTTTCCTTCTTTCCTCCAAAGAGTGGGATTTCTGCTTGGCCCACTCCCACAGAAAAAAGACCCGCTTGCCTCAGGCAAAGGATGGGTGATATTTAGTCTGGGACCAGTGACAGGTTATGATCTGATGTCTTGTGACTTTTATACCACTGCAAATGGGAAACGCAGAGCTTTTCCGTCAAAGACTTTTAGTCCGGGAAGATTGAGAGATACTTACTGTGAGAGATTTTTTTTCGTTGTTGTTGTTTTGTTTTAACAGAAATGCAATTTTAGAGACTTTGCAAAACAGATTAGTTATAATTTCCCCTCTGTAAATTGAGCGCGGGCCCCTGTGGGAACCTCCTTTTGCAGATGGTGGAATAAAAAAAAATCCCAAGCATTTCCTTTAGATATTTGAGAGAGAATTGTCATTTAGTTTCACTGCAAAACGTGGCATCTCCAGCACGCCTGACGCCACACAAGTGTTTCATGAGCCCTCCTGTGAGCTCCTTAGGTACCTCTCCTAGTTCCGTCCCCCATGGATGACACAGGTCATCTCAGATGAGACTGGGTAAAACCTGTGGGGTGGGATGTTCAAATCCGCTTCTTTTAGATGCATCTCTACTCCACCGATGTTGTAACATTGCATGGCAACGCTTTTACTATGTGTTAGCTAAATCGCTGATAGAGCAGCCAGGGCTACCTACAGTTGTAGGTTCTCCCCATCCACCAACAGTTGTAGGATCTCCCCATCTACCAGCAGCTGTAGGTTCTCCCCATCCACCAACAGTTGTAGGTTCTCCCCATCCACCAACAGTTGTAGGATCTCCCCATCCACCAACAGCTGTAGGTTCTCCCCATCCACCTACAGCTGTAGATTGTCCCCATCCACCTACAATTGTAGACTTATCCCCATCCCCAGCGTAAAATACCTTACTTCAGCGTTATTTTATGGCCTACTAATGCATTGTAGGGATTAGGCACTCCTTTTAAATGGCTGAAATACTGGGTTTTGCTCACGGGGGAAAAAAATAATTCTTCGGCAAATGTTCGGAAACCTGATACATTTAAAAACATATTTCAATTAGTGTTGTAACAGCTGCGCACTGCGCGCTGCTAAGGTATGTCGTGTGGTGTCTGAACAAAGAACTTTGCTCAAGCTGTCATGTTCCCTCAGATCAAAACGGAGCCCTTGATATGGATGTGGTAGACTAAATAGCTCTAGTATAGCCTTTTTAGTAATAATATAAATTAATATGAAAATAGGAAGTATTCTAATCTTCTCGTTTCTAAATTAATTTATAAAATATGGATGATTCCCTGCCAGGCTGCCTCCGTGCTGGCTTGGGGGAGGCCCCAGGTAGCAGGAGCGGGAGGTGCAGCGTTGAACGAATGCTGCGTGCCAGGGATGAGCAAAGCAGGCAAAGACCGAGGGACGAGCACATCTCCCAGCTTCTGGAAGGGCGGGTGGAGACAAGTCAAGGAGGTGCTTGACTTCTGTTTGTGGCAAGGAAAAGCGCTGGACAACTGGAGGGAGCACAACTGTGGGGTGAGAAGGGTGTGGTGGGCATCAAACGTAGAGTGCCTCAAAAAAATCAGGAAATTTGAACTAATGGAGAAGAAGTGGCGTTGTGGAGAAGTGGAACAAGACTAGAGCTGGGCTTGCTGCTGTTAGGGAAAAGTAAGACAGGGGGAGGGACTGAGGCAGCGTGGGCAGAAGTTCAGTGTGGAGAATTACACAAAAAAAGGTGCTGAGGAAAAGCTGAAGGTCTACAGGGAATGACATTAGCGGGTATGGAGATACTGGCAAAGGGATGGGAGCGTGTTGCTCAGCAGGAGAGCCGGGACAAGGCAGGGGTGCAGGCAGGGGTATCTGGTGCATCCCGCTGGGTGGTTGGTAGCGTTGGGAAAGCTCCCACCTCACCCATGAGGGTTTTCTTCTGGCAGCGCTGGGGTTTGAGGAGCGCTCAGGTCCAGAGTGCTTCGGGATTTTAAGCTAATTTGAGTAAGTGACTTGATCGTGCTAACATCTCCCCAGCTAAGACCGTGGGATTTCCCCACCGTGGCAAAACTTGTGCTCTAAATCGCTCCTGGCTCTGCATTTGGTGCTTCCCCCGGTCAAGGCTGGAGGTTCAAAGCCAAAGTACGTGTACAGCTCAAAGCCCAGAGTTTTCTTCAAGCCTGATTTTACCCAACAGGCTAAATTGGCAGAAATGCATATTTGGGAAACAGATCAAAAAAAGCAATAATCCTATAATTCAATACATCAATCTTGAATTTTCAATTTTGCTGTAAAGGGACATAATAAAAAAAAGACACCCCGTATGTGTCTTAGGGAACAAAGAAATATAGCTCGAGTCCCCATTTCCAGGCATCCACTAATTTCTCTGTCACTTGGGTTATTCTATCTGTGGTTTCTCCTGTATTTTCCTTCCTGCCAGATCTCCCCTTCATTTCATAACATACAATTTTTGGCTTCCTGGAGCATTCGTTAATCACACCTTATTAAATGTGAACTTTCACAGTGGGACCTGAAGGTAGCTGTGACTAGATCGGGTGAAAAAAAAAAAAAAAAGCATATTCTTTGGTATTTGTTCCTAGCAAATTTGCTGTGGAAGTGAAATATTTTTTATGCCTGGCTTTCCCCGCTATCGAGTCCCAGCAGTGGCTGCAGGGGAAAAGAAAGCACATCAGGTTCATAAAGGAGCAGCTTGACTTTTCCTGGAAGTTGAGATATTTCAGTGGTCTGAAAATATTCTTTTTTTTTTTCTTGGTGGATTCCTTTCCGTGCTGGTGCTGCCAGTGATGGTCTCTCATCTTTCTGGCCCTTCGCTCTTGGCTGGGGTTTTCTCACCTACCCTCCACCATACTCTTCCTCTCCCTGCTCTTGCTTCTTTAAGAATTAACGAAATACCACACTTTTACAACTGGGCAGGATGGGAGGGCTCTGGTGTGAAGTTTATTCTTGTTCTGGTCACGTGCCACGTTAGCTAAGTATGATAAATACGCCCGAGGAATCAGGCCAGTTCACTAATAAGTTCCTAACTGTCTGCTCCAGCAATAAGACGTGCAAAGCAGGTATTCGCATTTCAGGCACCG
>VXBO01013336.1:1197593-1227593 GCA_013400135.1 Rhinoptilus africanus | reverse complement strand
TGGAAGGATAAATTATATACAAATGACCTTATTTGTGGCTAGGCTGCGTACCACATCCTAATCATTCATTCTTCTGCAAAGCAGACACAAAGAGGATTTAAAATGTTACCAAATCACACTTTTCCTCTTAACTTTGGCAGTTATGGAACACAAGATTGATTTTTGCATTTATTTTTATCCAGATGTTAACACACGGCTCAAGGCAGTGAACGCCCAGAAATTCGAACAAAGGTGTAACAGCAGTTAGGACCTGTGGTTGCAGTTTGGGAAGGTAAATCAGAGCTTGCTTTAATTCAAACAGTTTGGAATGCTCATAATGAACAAATGCGACATGCACTTGGATATTTACTTGCTGCTGTGTCGTCCCATTCTTGACACTACAACAGAGATGAGTTACCCACATCCAGTTAGCTCAGATCTGCATACCCGCATCACATCTCCCTGCTGGAATGTGGCTCTTCTGCCACTGGGCCAAATGCTGCTCTCATTAGCTCATTAACTCAGCCTTTAATGCAGTGAAAATGCAAGCAACAGTGCCATGCTGGTTTGCTTTTCTGTGGCTTTGCATGGGTGAGCTCTGGTCCTGCTTTCTCACATCCCGAAATTCAGAGCAAGCTGCCAAGTTTCACCAACTTCCAACAGGCAAGGGTGCACACTGCTGTCCAGGGGTGCTTGTGCTCTACACCACATGCGACGTAGGTTTTTGTGGATCTTTGTTAGCCTACCAACACTATGTAGGGCTAGACATTATCAAAGGTCACTAATTTTTCTTGTTCTGGCTTCAGGAACAGGAGGAGAACAGACTTATTCTGTTGGATTCCTGCAGGGGTAAGTATTCATCACTCTTCTCCTGATCCTGAGTTGAGCCTTCGAGGTTCTCTTGGTATTCCTTTTACATCAGGAACACAAAGGATTTTCCAAGCTGTCCTACAGAGTGACTTTCTATAATCCATTGAAAGTTCAGGAATTGTCAACGGAGAGGATCTGCAGTCATTCTGTCTCAAACCCACCCTTAGCATCTGCATGAACCACAGTTCAGCCGAACATAAGCCTTGGGACTACAGTGCAAGAAACACATTCATTATTAAACCCTATTTGTAGCTATTGAAGACTGAAAGAGAAGCCAGACTTAGGGTGAGGAAAAAGACAGATTATTGGTGCAAAAGCAGGTCTAAGCTAAGGCAATTTTCTTTTCTTCTTCCTTTTTGGGTGGGAAGTATCTCAGTATATAGGAATGTTTAGCAATTTCAGTTCTGCATATGGACTTTGGGTCTACTACTCACAGCCCGAGCATGCACAGCTCTTCGTGAAGTTTGTCATGTTTTGAGGCAGGAGCGTTTGAAGGTAGGGAGCTGTGTTCTTGGGTCAGACGTGCTTTTTCCAGTATTCTTACAAAAGAATGCAAAGAAATTACACCTAAGCTCAACTCAAGCACATGAGTAACACCAGGGGATTACTCAACATCTGATTTCAAGACTTTGAATCATCAAGGTCTTCATTACCACAACGGCAACTTTAAAATGTCACAGCACCAACCACTGCCGTGCCACACAATGCTGGTCTTTTCTTTCCTTGTTAAGAATAGGTTTGCTCATTCATATTGCAAATAAAGAAACAACTTTAGGCCCAAATCTGCAAAGAGTGAAGTCATTAAACAACTGACTTCAATTCACATGAGCAACGTTATTGCCCGAATAGTAAAAGCAAAACCAGAGCCTTACCGAACAACCCATCGCAATCTCAGGGCGACAGCACTGAAGTCAATGGAGTGGTTTGTAAGTTCAAGTAAGACACAATGAAGACTTTCATGTGTACGTGTCCAGACAAATGGGAGCATGGATATTAATTCCTAACAAAGGTGGTTGAATGTTTTTACCCGATAAAGTATCCGGTAAATATTATACTACTTTGAAGCACATAATGAAAAGGTCTCCTTTCGCATCTTTACCCAGCTCTGAATGAGAGAAGAGCCTTCGGTGTATTTGGTTGACAAATAATGAAGCTATAGGAGTTTGAAAAATCCTGTACAGTGTGTGTGCAGTCCACTGGCTCCAGACGTACATCTACAGTCTGGAGCTGTGCAGCCTGAAATAAACACAGCTGTGTTTATCTGAATGTGTGATCCCATGTACATGGTAGAAAGTTCAAATAAATGCACTCAGAACGACGATGCTGTAAATGCAGCGAGTGCATTTGTCAGATGTGTGATGATGCAATCTCCTAAATAAACAGGCTGAGCTGTTTGTTTGACTCCTGAGCTACAAAGACATAAAAATATATGTACATTAATTGAAGGCAATAAAATGAAATCCAAACCAACTATAAGATCCTAATGGAACCTAAACTGAAAATTCACTTGTTGTTCTTACGTCCAGAATAAACAAGTTCTGTGTGTTGGTATTAAGCGTATGGTGTAAGTTTTAGACAATAATAGACAGTAATAGATAGCCATCAGTTCTGATTTCAGTGGATCAATCCTTTTTTTTCTCTTGAGATGGCCCATTTTCTAAGACTAACTCTAGAAATTATAGTACACTCCCAATTTTCCATCAAAGAAAGCTCTATTTTACAACTAAAATACCTTTATTTGGGATGTGTGGTCTGTTCGGTATTCAACAGAACCAAGAGTCTAGAGGAACAAGTTTCTTATGAGCTGCAGAATATGCGAAGGAAAGAGAAAAACTGAATGAACGTAGATGCTATCAGAGCTGTTGCTTTACTGGGAGCTAACATTGGCTCAGCGTTTCACTATAAACTCATTCAGAACATCAAGTTACTGGAAAAAAATCCTCCGCTTGAGAAATATGCAATAGTTACTGATGAGTCAGAAGTTGGAAGTAGTGACACCGTTACACACTATTAAAAAGTCCTACCATTCAGTACCGTCTGACTGCTCTGCAACCCGAAATAACATCACTGCAGAAGTGCCGTAAAGCTTCTTCATTTGTCTTAAGCATATTCACTTGGAAAACACGAGCTGTGCAAACGGCCTCGAGAATGGTTACTGTAGAATTAGACCATCACGTTTCTTGACTTATGTGCTTTAAAATCTTGCCCAAAAGATGGCACTAACATTGTTTTTAGTAACATATATTGGATATAGATTTAATTCTTCCCCCCTGTAAAAGTGTCTTCAAAATGGTCACGAATATACGTTGAAGAACGTGCTTAATATGCACTACTATGCCAGCTAACAACTGCTATAAAGAAATTAAGCTTCCTTCACATTAGGGTGATCAGACACTGCATACAGAAACTATTGCTGGACCAGCAGATGTATCTGTCAAAGTACAGAGACACTGAGCTATGAAACCTTTATCCCAACCAGGACTACTTAAATCTATGTAATATGCCATACAATATACCAGAGCAGTATCATACATTTAAATCATGGACTATTAAATCTCTCGAAAAGTACGCTAAGACTAGATCAACTTCATTGAACAATTTATATCTGATTTAAAATATTCAAAGAAGTATTACGCTGTTGAATTTTATTATCAGTAATTTATTTCAAGTTTTAAAATATTTAAATTACATGCTGTATAAGGAATGGCAAATAGTTTGCATGTCTCCTCAAGCAGTGGAAGCACCTATTTACAACGCTTTCACAGTTTATGTTAATACGGTTGTTCTGAGTATGTACGGAGACCATCTTTCTTTTTTTCACTAACCAGATCATATCTACGGGCTTGAAGAAGGCGGGCCCTAAAAGAGCTAAAAATTTGCCATTGATCTGGCAGGAAGAGAGCATTTGAGAGGCAGAGGACTCAAGTGGGGCTGCTGTAATTTACAGTAGCACTGGGGAGCAAAATACTCAGTTTTGCTCCCACTGAAGCCAGCAGAAATAAGATCTTGTAAAGAGTCAGGCCCAGCTTTCAGTATTGTGAGCTTCTTCCGAACATCTGGTGATTTTTATTTTCATGTCATGCCCTTTCCATAATAGCATAATTCATACAGCTTCAAAACCCCTCAGGTACATGTTAAGATACTGTGATAAAGCTGAGCATTTAGATAAAACCATAGCAAGTGACATAAGAAGATAAAGAGACAAACAGGTTAGTGTGATAGGAGTGAAAATTATTGTCGGGTCTTTTGCAAGCACCATAACGAAGGATAGACGTGAGGGGCAGAGCAGAGAAAGTTTGAAGACAGCGTTTGGAAACTGAATATAAAGGCAACAGACAAATGAAAGTGAGAGGCAAAGAAGGGCAACGTCACGGTAGGTCTTGAAAGAGAAGTCCAACAGCTTATGGTCCACGCAGTCAACACAAGGGATGTTATGGGAGCCAGGGGAGAGCAGCTACGGATCAAAGGGGAGGTAGATGGAGAGCTTGTGATGTGCTGGGAGGGGAATGCCAAAGGGAGACACAGAAGCCAACGGGAGATTGAGCAAATCAGGGCAAGGGGTATGTGGTTTGGAGGCACAGCAGAGAAATGGGGAAGTGGTGGTACGGAGACATGTGAGAGGGGAAGAAATAGCTCGGACTGGTGCTGGGATAACAGTGAGGCAGGCGAGGAGGACCATACGTACTGGGCTTCTCTTTGTGGGAACCATGTCATAGCTCTGACCCAGGGATGTGCATTTGCTTATATTGAATTTAGCCCCAAAATGAGGAAGAGAGAGAGCGTGAGTTATGCTGACATGATATATATACATAGCTTTTCACTCTAAAAAGATGTAGCACAACTGAGGAGGGTGAGGAATTGCAGGAGCTGCCCCAAAGCACGTTCAATACTTAACACCACTTCCTTGCGAAGTCGAAGTAATTTATGTCCCCAGCCTGCTGCCCTTCCGCGGACAAACCCCTCCTGAAGTCAGGCAGTTAAAGAAACGTAAGGAAAAGGAAGACGAGCTTCTTGGGGAGGGAAGACCTAGCCACTCGCTGTTACTTTCTGTTTTAGTTTCCCAGAGACAGCATCAGGTTTCCTTTTAGACTTGTATTTTTGTTGTTGCCTCTGGAGCAAGCCAACCTTTATAGCCCCCCTCCTCCCCCTTAAACTTTATATTTCTTCGTGGGAGGAATTAGTCAGGGAGAAAAGAGAAGTGAGGATCGATGACTACACCGCAAAACAGTAGCAGAGGCATCACAACGAAATCGGGGAATTTACAAAAGTGAAAAATTAGATACAGCTCCTGAGGCCACCAACCACAGGTGGGTTCTCCCATATTAACATAAAACCCCTCAGTTACGAGGAATCAGAAGAGCACAGTACCAATTATTGTCAGCTGCCATCGCCACTCCTGTCGAGGCTCCGTTCAGTCCATAAGAAAAATCTCACACCGTGATAGAAGGGCCTGAAAACCCCCAAACCATTGCTGGGAAACTCCCCACAACAATATCCCTGTACACAGATTTATTTTTGTGTGTGTGTGTGCGCGCTGCAACGCAACAGATCATCTCACGCAACCAGTTGCTTTCGTGTCAAAATCGAGGTGCTCATCTGGTTACAAACCCAGCAAGCCATGGTGCGGGAGCGCACTCGGGAAAAACAACCTCCTACAATAGGGTGCTGGACCATAACAGGATTCTGCTGCCCCTTCCGCCCCCTCGCTTAATGAATTTTTCAAAAACCGAAGGGAACTGCCATCCTAACAACAGGAACTGGACAATTTGCAGTAGGTGCTACGCATGGTAGTGCTAGTAGCAGCAGGAGTGCCATGAATATGGAAGGGAAGGAGCTAACAGGAGGAAGGGACATTTGGAGAGAAGCATCTCGCTCAGCTTCTCATAACAAAAACTAGTTTTAAAATCTTCAGCAGTGAAGCAAATGGGTAGGGTGTCACCGGTTCAGCTGAAAACTCACTTGCACCTTATGGTCACCATCTGTGGTGTGGAACGTTTTCAACCTTGACAAAGCAGATTTGTCCGAGGATATTTCCTCTCTTTGAAATAAGAGAATTAGCTGTGGTAAAACCGGAACCCGTGTTGGCACATCTACACTCAGGCGATCTCTGGAAAAAAAAAAAAAGAAAAAGAAAAAAAAGTATATCGTTGCAACAAGCGTCTGGTTGCCAACCTGTAAAAAATAACACCCCGCCGCCCCCGGCCAGCTCCAGCTGTGTCAGTGCCGAGCAACACCAAAGGCCACTGCCTCTTCCTCCTCCTTTTTTAAAATACCAAGTGCCTTTTTAAAAGCCCAGGAGAAGAAAGGCATATGCAGCAGGTGGTCACATCTGTGTCCATCTCCCTCCATCCTGAATAATTCTCTCTCCCAAGTGCTCCTGGCAAGGAGAAGGATGGAAAGTCCGGGCATGGAAGGAGGAAAAGGGTAGGTGGAAGAGGACAAGGGCAGGCACTCCCGCTCCCATCTTGAGGAGGAACAGAAGAAGATCTTAAAAGCCCACGAGCTGTTCGCCCTCTTTCTTGCTCTATCTCACCGAAACCACTGTGGGAGAATTCCCCCCGAGCCGAACTAGCTGACAAGCACAAAAATCAACATATGTTTCAGATATGTATGCGCAGCCATGCTCTCTGTCACTGTGGAGATGGAAGAGACCACAGAAATATAAAACATAGATGGTTTCCTTTTGATTTGCCCTTCATTTGAGAATTCTCCATTGGCTGTAATTGCATTCATAATACCGCCGCATTTGTGTGTTTTTCAAAGAACTGAGTGAATAATCCAAATGATGACTCCAGCTCTGGACAGAGCCTTTCATTTCAACTCATTTAACATTTTAATAATTCTTTAAGTATTGTAAGGTTCCTGTGTCAAGCCGGAGAGGAGCACTGTGGGCCTGCGGCTCCTCTCTGCTTCTGCTAGGATTTTCCATTGTGACTTCGGGCAAATCATTTCACCAGCCTGGGCTTCAGTGACTGCAAAACAGGGAACAACCGGCTTCCTTATAGGAAGGTACATTGCGAGGATTAATTTGTGTACACAACATGGTTTTGAGGGCCAGAAAATACTTGCCTAAATGGATATATATCCAGTAATGCATCTTGCTCCTATAGGGATAACGATGTTCTACTTTCCCTGGCCACCACCCTGAATGTCACAGACATTTTTAAGTTTCGACTTTTGAGGAAGTGCACGGCCAATTACTACTGTAGCAAAACGCAAACATTTGTTCTACCTGGTTTTAACCTGCTTTTTTTTTTTTTTCCTGATTCTTGAATTTTAATTCTTCCCCCCAAAATCTCACATTCTTCCCCATAAAGAGGTGGAATCCCAGCGAGCTACACTTCAGCAGAGATGAGTAGCGTCGTCGGGCTAATTAGAATCCAATTAACATAGTCAAATTTAACCACTTCACTTCCAGTTCTGGTAGGCAATGTCAGACGCTCCAGTGAGACAGGAAGTACTGCGATGCGAATTAAGCATCGTTAGCTAGAGGCAACCAGTAGAGAGACAGGACGGCAATCGTCTGCCTGCAGAAACCACAAGAAAGGGCACAGCTCTCACCATCAAGAGCTTCATATGTAACTCTGCCCTTTAAAATGTGTGACAATGACTCAGAATGAGGAACACAAGAAAATCTGCCGAAAAAGCAGTTTGTCACAACGTGGGATTCGTTTCTTCAACAGCTATAACCTCAGTTTCCTGATTCAGCAACTTTGATGCCTATAAATTAAAGAAATAAAGTGAAATGGCAACGTGTTTGCATGGGAGGGAGGTAAAAACGGGTCCAAAAGGAAAAGCATTTCGGTGCTCAGGAATATATACCGTAATGCGCCTGGGTTCAAGATGAGTGTCACTAGTGAAGTCAGAAGAACCCTTGGATGATCATTAAGCTTCTCAAAGCCTTAATAAGATTCAAACATGGGTGAAGTATTGGCCCCATTGAAGTCGGGGTGATACATCCAACCTCTCACTAACTGTTTCTAAAGCGCCCAAAGCCCAGCACTGGGGGGGAAAAGCAAAGTCAAAATAGAACAGATAAATAATAAATTAAATAACAGAAGTTAAAGCCTCCTGGAAATGAAAACTGATTAGCCAGATTTCACAGAGGGTTTCAATTAAGTCTGTTTCTCATTTTTGTTTATCTATATTTAATACTGATAAATAATGTTATTTCATTACGAGTCTCTGAAGGGTGTTTCTATCCTTTCTTAAAGGGGTAGCGAGGCTTAAAAAAAATCATCACCTACAGTACAAGTAATATTCTGGGTTAGTAAAATGAAAAAAAGCATGCTTCTTTATCTCCATTAATGATGTTTGCATGTTTCCTTGCACTGTTTTTTCTTCTCTGACTTTGCAGATGCTAGAAAGGGAGCTCTACTAGCAGTTCCCATCCTCTCCCTGCGTTGAAAACCTGGAATATTGGCTGCTGCTGAGCTTAAACGCTGTGGTTCATTTATTCACCCTTAAAGATAAGAGAGGAAGGCCCAAGAGGACCAATTCAACAGCTTCCCATCTCACACCGCCCCCGTGGCCCTGAGGCCTGAGGGTTGGGAAGGAGGGGTTGAGCCCTGCCCTGTAGTTTCCCTCCAGCGTTAGGATCATACAATAGTTTGGGTTGGAAGGCATCCTTAAAGGTCATCTAGTCCAACCCCCTACAATAAGGACACCTTCAACTAGATCAGGTTGCTCAGAGCCTCGTCCAACCTGAACTGGAATGTTTCCAGGGATGAGGCATCGACCACCTCTCTGGGAAACCTCGGCCGGTGTCTTCCCACCCTCAAGGTGAAAAATTTCTTCCTTATATCTAGTCTGAATCTTTCCTCTTTTACTTTACAACCATTACCCCTTGCTCTGTCACTACAGGACCTATTAAAAATCCTCTCCCCATTTTTTCTGTAGACCCCCTTTAGGTACTGAAAGGCTGCAATAAGGTCTCCCCGGAGCCTTCTCTTCTCCAGGCTGACCCCCCCAGCTCTCTCAGCCTGTCCCCACAGCAGAGGGGCTCCAGCCCCCCCAGCATCTCCGGGGCCTCCTCCGGCCCCACTCCAACAGCTCCGTCTCCTTCTGCTGTGGGTGCCCCAGCGCTGGGGGCAGCACTGCAGGGGGGGCTCACCCAGCGGAGCAGAGGGGCAGGATCCCCCCCTCGCCACCCTGCCCACGCTGTGGGGATGCAGCCCAGGATGCGGGGGGCTTTCTGGTCTGGGGGTGCATGTCACCAGCTCATGTCCAGCTTCTCATCCACCAACACCCCCGAGTCCTTCTCCTCGGGGCTGCACTCAACCCCTTCATCCCCCAGAGTGGGTACCAGGGGTTGCCCTGACGCCCTCCAAATGTTACCCGTGCTCACAGCTGACCTCGCCAAATTGACAGAGAAATGGTAGCAATGTTAAAAAGCCGCTTCTCTTCTAATTAGGAAACAGCGACCAGCACTGGAGGGCCTTGATCCACCCCATGGTGTCCCTGATCCTACCCACCCTTGGGCAGCAAGCAGCAGAACTGCCCTGGTTTCGGCTGCTGGGGTTCAATGCCCCATCCTGGAGGCGGGCAGGCAAAAAGCTTCCCTGCACACCCGTTAAACTTTGGTTAAAAAAATGTGTATGGTGAAAAGGGACAGCACGTTAACGAGGATTTGCTTTAGATGAGGAGACGGAGCTTTACACCCAGCGGCAGCACGTGGGTGAAACACCCCCGAGTGCTCTCCTCCCATGGGCCATCCTCCTGCTCCCGCGCAGTGATTCGACCGCTGCGTACCAGGCCTTCAGTAATGCTGGAAGCAGCGCTGCATTTCCTAGGGCTGCTTTAACACCGTTTTAATTGTGCTAATTTAACCCAGGTGGTCTCCACAGCAGCCTTTGCCTTAGGGCTGGAGAGAAGCAGGGAGGAGAAAGCAGTGAATTTGTCAGGTTTGTGCGTGGGGAAGGGTTCAGAAAACCCTTCTGCAAGGTGCAGGAACAAGGTGTAGCAATTGGATGTGTCCCGCCAGCTCCTGCAGCGCTAGGAGAAGGTGTCAGCGCAGGCAGTCTACCCCAAATCCGTGGTGCTACACCAGTTGGACCACGGTGGGACCCCGGCTGCCAATGGAGGAGTTAAAAAGGCTTGTGGAGGCTGGGGTTGGAGACAAAGTGGAGATGTTTCTTCTGTGAAGACCATATTCAGCGTCTCTCCTTGGCTAACAGCATGTGTTTTCCAGGCAACGTGCTCATCAGCGGTGGCTTTGAGGTAAGCTGTGGAGGCTCTTTTTGCTTGCAGCATTTTGAAATGGAAAGGACTGGGATTCTCTTGAATTTCTGAAGAGTCCAGGGGACTCTCTGTTGTGGAGTATCGCTGCGCTATAACCACCGGCGTATGGGCGAGATGCTTTTTCTGAGCGTGAATGTTGCGCCAGAGGTATTTTATTTGAATAATTCTCTATAAGAAAGAAGACGGGTGGGCTGCAGGAAGGATGCAGGTAGCGCTGCCGGGAGCGGTGGGGTGGTGGCTGGTGCTGCCAGACCCGCTGCCGCATCCCTGCCTTACCAGCTGGAAATCACGTCGCTGAACTAAGATGACTTCATTACTGCAAACGGAGCTACTTTTTTCTGCCCCCAGATTTTATCCAATTGTCTTGTTTGTTTGGCAACCTGAGCAGAGCAGTGTCTCCAGCTGGACTGCTGGATGTCTGAAAGACTAAGGCTGTCTGTGAGCAGATGGGAATGTTCCCGTATTTCTGTCTCCAGCTCTCAGGGACCTGCCTGAGACTCACAGCGCTCAGAATGCTGAAGGAGGGTGCCCAAAAAATGCCATTGCAAATGCAGCTGGAAAGTCTTTTTTTTATTATTATTTTTTTTTTTATTCACTCTGATTTCTCAGGCTGTTTCTCAGCCTGACACCCGGGTCTGAATCTAGCGATGCACAGAAAGGAGGGTGTTGGGTCTCTGCTCGTTCCATGCTGCTCGCTCTGTCCTACTTCTCCAACAAGTAGGACATCTGGGATTTCTGGTCACCTTAGTCTCCAGCTTCAACCTCGCACCTTCAGCAAGTGCCCCCAGCCCTCGGAGCAGAGGCTGAGCTCCCAGTCAGGCTCTGTGCACTTTGCAACACCGCAAAAAAAAAAATCCTGCGACCAAGGGAAGAAAAAGCGAAAGGAAATGTGGCTTTGTAATTCAGTGCTGAGAGCGCTCACCGGGACAGGGGAACCCCAAGCTGTGATTCCTGATACCTTCAAAAGTAGTATCTTGGCGGTTACTAAAAATGTGTCTGTTTTGGGAGCGGTGAACTGAAATTTCCCTATCCCTACCTGTCCGCATTCCCAGCGGTGCTCCCTTACTGTCTTCCTGTGCCATCGCGGTTCCAGGCATCAGAAGCCGCGCCTGCACCATCCACGCTCAGTCCGGGAGAGACAGAAAACTGACTAAAGAAAATTAAGCTCCACCTTGATGTCCCACTTTTCTCAGGCTATGTTTTTGCAACTTCGTAGCAGATGGTATGTCTTAGGTATATCACTTTGGAGATGCCAAGTGATGTACTATCTATCAGTGTTTTTATTTAATGAGGAGGGAAATTTTGACTCCTACTTACACTTGGGAAGCTGCAACACGGAGACAGGTGTGACACTATTTCATACTGCTGTATCATCTACCCAGAGCTCTTAATAGCTATTTTTAATCTGGATACAAAAGGAACTATTAATTAAAGAAACATATCCGGGTGCCTAATACAAACTGTAGTGACTATAATGGAGTATTACAGCATCTTAATTTTCTTAAGAGACTACAATTAGCAGTGAGTTGGTCTGCACTGTGACGGGGGTTTTTTTCTTCTTTTATCTGACAAAACAAAAGTTGCAAATATGGGGCAGCTGAGTCATAACAGGAGATGTACGGGATTCCAGCCCAAAGTGCTTTACGTGTGCATCCAGCCAATACACTTAAAAGGAGCCATTTTACCTAAAAGCTGATTCCTCTAAAGCAAAATGTGGGAACTGTTAAAGGGTGCTGTGGCACTCGGGGACAGCTTTGCTTTTGACTGCAGTAGGACAACTATCAGCCTGTAATACTATACGGTATTATAACGCAATGGAAGAGATGAAGTAAGATACAAGCAAGCAAGGAGGAAAAAATATAGGTAACTGGGGTGTAGTTGCTGTTTCTAAAACGTGAAGTAGGTGACAACACTGCACACAGCTTCTTCTAAAAAATGCCAAGGTATTTCGCCATTTGCATATAGCCAAGCCCTTGGGTTTATAGCTCGGCTTTAACGTGTCACGATAGCTGCCTTTACCTGGACATCAGATGGCAGATGCCGCATTTTTGGTGGACTTTTACTGTTGAGCAGACGTAATCCAAGCTTCTCGCTTTGCGGGATCATAAAGGAGGATGATTACATTGGTACAAGCTAACTTTATTTTCCTTTTCACAATGAAACCCTTATTTCTTCTCTAAGAGGGACTTGATAATCAAGTCAGCTGAAATCCATAAAGGCTAATTGAAGATGACATACTTCTCTCTTGGATGTTCCTCTGCCACACCTGAATAAAAAGGTGGGAATTTTCCCCCCTCAGAGGAACCTGGATGAGGTTCATCCATGTCTTTCTAAGGAAGCTGATCCTGATCTTACTGCGCCTCTAAAAACAGCAAGTGAACAAACTCTTTGCAGAGGGTGTTTTTCATGGGGAAAAATGTAGCAGAAAGAGCAGAAAGTACAAAGAAAGAAAAAAGGACCAACAGAAAAATGCTAAAAACTGGTAATCAGTTGAAAGTGCTATGTGAAGAGATCATGCAGCTGATGACCTTAAAAAAAAGCCACCTAGCACCAAAGTAAATCATACTGCTGCCATCACTGAACATACCTTCCGTTTCCTCTCCGCAAAGCAGAGGTACAAGCCACTTGGAAGTAAACCAAAAGCATCAGCCTCTCTTCTGCTGACGCGGGTGGAAACCCCCTCCCGCTGCACAAGTCCTCGCGGAGGGGCCGTTGCCCTTGTGTCCTCGTGAGGAAGAAGGAGGAGAGAAGTGCGTGACTCCATCTGGCCTCCTCGCAGCTCGCTGGATGCTGCGGTGCCGATGGCCAAGGGGATGGCCATGGCCAAGGGGATGGCCAAGCCTTTGGTGCAGCGCACGGGGAAGGCCTTGGCAGGCTCTTGGGCTCGTCACCGCTTGTGTCAGTACTTCAGCCTTTTGGCATCCTCACCAGCTCCACAGCTGTAGAAATGGGTGTATTTTCATCTAGGAAGCGTCCAAAATAGATTGTTCAAAACTTGCTTCCTTACGTTTCTAAACGTGGGTAAGAAAACTGATGAATGAAGGAGGAAATGGGATCTATCTGAGGCTATGCCCCCCCATTTCCCTTTCCTTTTAAAAAAATACATAAAAATCAGCATATGTGTTGATGCGACAGAGACTTTTTCATAAAAGACTCAGACTGACCAGCCCACAACCCACTTTGCCGCTGGGAAAACCTGGCCCATCGCTCTGCCCTCGCCTTGGCTGGGTGCGGGAGGGCGCTGGGAGGGGGCCAGCAGCAACCCCGGCAGCCTGCAGAGCCACGCTCTCTTCTTGGAAACATGGAAAGGTGATTATGGATAAGCTGGCGGATTGTGGCCGGAACCTGAAGATCTCAGGGACACCGAAAGAGGTTTAACTAGCTGAACGTCATCAGATCTCTGCAGCCTGGTCCCGGGGTGGGGAACTAGTCCCCCACGCTTTCATGAATGCTTGCAAAAAAGATATGGCTCAGACTCAGTGAATATCAGAGACTTGCCATTGTGTTTTAAATTAACTCTTCCACCTATACCTTCATCTGCCACGGTACGAATGAACATTACAGGCTGAACATTAGGTATTTATGTTCATTTAACAATCTGTAATAAGCTATCGGGGATGATTTTGACATATACATTGAAGTTATTGCTTTTTTATCAATATCACGGTACATTTGTCAGCAGAGAATGATAATTGTATTGCTATATATATAACCGATCTTGTAGTGTGACATTCTCTACACAGTGCACAAATTGAATGCATTTCATCTTAAATACAAGACTATTAATTAAAATGAGGCAGAAATAGAGAATTTTAAACTGCCAACTACGGAGCATCTCTGAGCAGCGTTTTCTCCAGTGTCTTCCTCTCCAGTAAATAACTTGGAGTCTCACACAATCACCTGCCCGTCTATTTATTTATTTGTTATAGGACGGCAGAGAAAATGCAAGGTCAGAGGTCTGAAATCAAGGGCACTAAAGGCAGGACAAGAAGGGCTGACGAGGCTGCGGTGAAAGCGTGAGAGCGTATTTCTCTGGTACAGCAGGCATCAAGCAGCATCTGCTGTAGTTATGGCAGCAAGAGTAGCTTTCGTTCCATTCCTTGCTTTTCACGCACCAGTAACTTAGACAAATGCACTGCATATGTGGACACAGGTAGTCATCTGCACTTTTCAGAAGTGTCCAGCCAACTCTGAGTTTTAATTACTTCTAACTTCTATATTCATTTCCTTCCAACCTGGCTGCCTTTTTTTTTTATGGCCAATGACGAATTAAATATGAGGCCAGGTTTCAAGAAAAAAATGAGTTTAAAGCAAGAAATTCTTTTAAAATGACAAATCTTAGCTCACGGATACTGGAATATGCAGGATTTTATGCACAAGGAAGAGAAGACTTAAATAAGCCAGTAGCAGCACTGAAGAACTGGGAAGGATTTCTCTGCCATAGTTTAATGGAGATCACACAAGAGAAGGAGTTAGACCATACTTGAAAACTAATTGCTCATTATCCCGGTGTGATGATGGTTAACGTTAAGATTTTCTGCTGTTCAGGTTACAGAAGCGTTGAAATGCGGTTATTTTTATCAATTGACCAAAGTGTAATAAAACTGTAGGAAAAATTCCCTGGGAGAAGTTGCAATCATCAATGTTTGCCTCTTCTGGTAGAGTATAAAGAAGAGGAGAAGAGCCGTACCTTACGCCAAAGTAAAAGCCATCGCTCAGGAGTTCTCTATGCCATAGAAAATCTCTATGCCACAGCTTAAAATAAGGCAAAATGAACTCTGGTAACACCAAGGCCAAGTAGTATAGGATGAGAGGCCAGGGACTATGATAGGGAAGCTCTAGCCTTGTAATCAGCTAAGCGCCTAGATTTCATACTGCGGTTAAAAGTAAAGACGCAATATCAGTATTAAGACCAGAGATAGCGAAAAAAATAGTATGGAAGTAATTGCGAGTCATGTCCCCAAACTTATCGGGATTTTTCTCTTGGCCACAGAAGCTGGACCTGCATGAATATGCTCCTGAAACTTCAGTGACATTGAGAACAAGCAATAAGGCAGCGCACGGGTTAAAAAAAGGGATGGGGAGAGCGGGACCAGCGTGCAGAGAAATACTCCTCTGTTGGAGGTAACCGGAACACGATACTGTCAATGTAGGTATTTCTTTCGTATTTGCGTAAACGTCTTACTGCAGTATTTTCCGTATTTCCTTTCCCCTTAGTAGTTTTCCTCATTTTAGATGTAAACTCACATTTTGGAAAATTTCCTTATAGCCCCAGAAGGGTGGCTAAGGGAAAATTAGTTGCCTTTTCTCCGCTTTGAGCATCGCGATGAAGTCACGTTTATTAATTTCAGAAGCATCTCTCACAATCAGAATCCGCCCACCTCCGCTTCCAACAGTACCTGTCGGAACGGTTACATGAAATTAGCCCAAACCATCGCAGTCAGCATCTTGTTGATTCCTGCTGCAAGAAGTTTTCCATTTACTAATAACAATACCACTAGACAGCAGTTGGACTCGTTAGAGAGAGGCAGATTTTTCTGCCTTTTCATTCCCCTGCACAGATGGAGAGGAGAGGAGGCCCGGTTTAGCTTCTAAACATGGCAGTGTAGCTAAAGTTGCTTTTCAACTTAAATTGACTGTATCCCCTCTACATATTCTGCAAATTAATGTGACCACGCTTCCACATTACTTGGTAATATATTCTGCGCTAATAATGTGATCATTTACAAAACACTTTCTAGTTTATCATGCTAAAAAAAAGAAAAGAAAATCAAAAGATGAGCCTAATCTAGGAAAGATCTTGTTCCACTGACAGCTCCACAAACAGCCACGTGTAGGTTTTTCCAGAAATGACTCAGAAGATCACCTGCTAATCCCCTGGTTGGTACAAAACAGCTGCCATTAGGTAAAACTCGTAGCAAGGAGCTCCAAAAGGGCACAACGTTGAAAACCACCGTGGGCTTTGCTTTGAAACCTTCCTTTCCCTCACACCTGTGAGGCTGGCACAACTGAATTTTCCCATTCTTGTCAAATCTTTCCAGTTTAAGATGAGTCATAGTGCCGGGCTTCGGAAGAAATATACCACTTAATGTCGTATTCTCCAGTAGAGATCCTCTTAAACACCTTTATTTGCAAAGGTTACCATGACAGCTGTTTGGCTGAATATATTTTCTAAATGAGTACTTATGTTCTTCCACAGCTATTTGAATTCCTCTTTTTCTTCGCATTTTGTATCCAAAGTACAAATATTTATCAAATTTGGAATGTAATTTGTTATGTAATTTATCAGGATCGTTCTGTTTAGTTGCTACAGTTCACCCTCATCTTCTGTAGGGTGTGTACATCTTCCACCTTCAGTCTTTAATTGACTGTAGCTTTATTTCCTGCACCTTTTTCATCTTATAGAACCATAGAATGGTTTGGGTTGGAAGGGACCTTAAAGATCATCCAGTTCCACCCCCCTGCCCTGGGCAGGGACACCTCCCACTAGAGCAGGCTGCTCAAAGCCCCGTCCAACCTGGCCTTCAACACTTCTCTGAACTGATTGTGCTGTGCCAGCTGCTTTTAAAATATCAAGCAGAAAAGACAAAGTGTTTTCATAGATTTGGAGGCCATCACGGTTCTCCACCCTACCACCCCCCGTGAGGCAGATCCCAGACATCTCCACAGCCGGCCTCAATTTTGAGCTATTGAGTCTGCAGCTCAGTCACTTGCGGCTGAGCTAGAACATAGCTTCTAGGAAGTTTTCCAATTTCAAAGACTTGAAGTGACAAAAAATTATCCCACATCCCATGTGTAGTATCCAAATGTTAAATTGTTCTAGCAGCTAAATTATGTGCGGTGTGAAAAATTTACACCTCATTTCTGATAGAACTTTTTCAGCTTCAGTTTATAGGCAGACGACAATTTTATGCCTGTATCTATCTCGCGATTAAGAGGACTTCTAGAATTGTCTGTCTTCTCTTTAACGGGCTCAAACGCAGACTGGAATGAGCGGTATATAACTGCAAAAGGATTTTTCAAAAGATAATTTGAGTACTCACCGGACAGTTATGAAGGCAGTTAGCAAACATACAGCTGGGGATTATTTATATATATTTTTATATATACGAAGGTTATATGTTTATATACAGATGCTAAATGTATGGAGAAGGGACTTGATGCCCAAGTGGGAACTTCTGTAGGAAATCTCCCACACCAACACAGTTGTGTCAGGGTTAGTCAGTCCAGGGCACGATTAAATCACTAACTCTGCTTCCTTCCTCTTCTCCATCTTCCTGTGGGCAGCTTGGAAATCGTTCCCAGGTCTCAGATGAGTAAGGTGAAGACATCAGGCGTTTCTTGCAAGCAGAGAAGAGTAGGATAGCAGAACTGCAGGCTGCGATGGTACAGGCAGTGAGGGAAATGACCAAAAAACCTCATGAAAAGGCTTTTTTAATGTTCCTCAGTAGCTTGGCAACATGTAATTCTCTAGTCTGCCGAACCCTGTCATCTAAATTATGTTAGGATTCAAACAGCTATCAGACTGTAAACAGGAGAGATTAGTCATCCTCAGATCCCCAGCAATCCCACTTTGGAGAGAGGGAGAGTGGTTCCCGTACGACCCCGCAGTGTTTACGTTGGGGTGGCAGCAGGGAAGAACATGGGGAAGTCAGGCATGAGTGGCACTTTAGAAAAAAACTGAAATCATTTGTCAACACTGCGACCTGCGACGTAATGGTTCATGAGCGGTGCTCAGCGCTGTCTGACAGATGCCCTTCAGTAGGATGAACTGGAGCATCACGGTCTAGTTAGCGGGAGACAGTCTGTTGCTCTATTGGAGCTGGATTCCCACTTCTCCATGGTGACCAAGAGAGCTATATCTGATCTGCTATTCTGGCAAGGGCCTCCATCATCTTCCCGTCTTCTCATCGCAAGCCTCCTCATCAGAGTTTTCCAAGAAACCTCAATCACTCTACCTGACAGAGCCTGACTTCCTTCCAGAAAATGAACACGAGGATCCGACGCCATCTTTGGGAAAGCACGTTCTTCCCTTCTGGAAGGTTTTCAAAGGGCAGGAGACCCCAACAAACCCCCTCAAGGAAGGTGGCCTAACGGGAGCCAACCCAAGGTTGTGTTTTCAATTTGGGTAAATTAATGGTAAAATAGAGTATGCTAATGGGATGGATAGGTAAAGGTGCGGCCCTTCAGTACCTAAAAGGGGCTTATAAGAAAGATGGGGACAGACTTTTTAGCAGGGCCTGTTGTGATAGCGGGCAACGGTTTTAAACTAAAAAAGGGAAGATTTAGGGTAGATATAAGGAAGAAATTTTTTACCATGAGGGTGGCGAAACGCCGGCCCATGTTGCCCAGAGAGGTGGCAGATGCCCCATTCCTGGAACCATTCAAAGTCAGGTTGGAGGGGGCTCCGAGCAACCTGATCTGGTTGAGGATGTCCCGGCCCGTGGCAGGGGGGTTGGGCTAGATGTCCTTTAAAGGTCCCTTCAACCCAACCATTCTGTGATTCCATGGTCCCATTTCATTATGCGTTTAAGCACTGACTTTACAGACACCAGATCATTTGAAGTCGCCAGCTCCAATGCAATGAGGGTAAGTAGGAGTGAGGTTACCTTTAGAGAAGACAACCCGGCCTTGGAGGTGCCGTAAGAGTCATCCAAGCCCCGTGCTATTGTTCCTGCTGCGGTGTTTTGTCTGGGCAGCCCAAACTCTTATAAACAGGAAACTGGAGACTTCAGATGATTTCTCCGCTTGAATGCAGATTGGTAAAAGTATTCGAGATTGCTGCCCTTCTTACAAACAAAACTCATTTATATGAATATTCAAAGGCAATTAAACTGTGGTGACTTCTTCAGGAAATGCCTGGACTTACATATAGATTAATGAGTGTGTGTTTAGGCTACAGGTCTTGCTCCAGGATCAACAGATATCAATCTACTATTCAGTCCTTAAGCTGCTAGCAGTTACAGTTTTGTCCTGAAACTCTTCTCCCATAAATACCAAATAAAACTATAGTTTGTGCAATAGTCCCAGAGATATCGGTTGACCCAGACTGTATTTGCTTGCATGAGACATCTTTACGACACGCTGGGGAAAAACCAGAGTTTCAAAACCAGAACATCTATCCCCAGACAAATCTGCTGAACTGCGGAGCCTTATTTCCTGACTTCCAGGTATTTCTTTTGGACGCGATGCAGCAACACTTGTACATCATTCTGAGTCACTCCTTGTGCATATGTGCACATTACATCCATTTTCTCCTGCACTGACAGGACATTGCCAAAGGATTTAGTTTAGATGGAGCTGGCTCTTCAGCATAATTTTTCACACACACATTTTAGCGCACTGAAAGCTGAATTCTGATTTACAACCTTTTTTGGAATTTGTTTTTCACCGAGGTTTATGCCAAAGATGTTTTATTCATATAAAACAAATGCCTGACATTTGTTTCATTAAGATATTAAACTCGCACTCCGTTTGCTCTCGCCGAAGATACCAGCCATGTAAAGGACTGCCAGGCCAGGCTCTGGCGCGGGCACAGCGAAGGGACTCGAAAAATGGCATTTGAGCTCATCTTTTGCAGCTCTGACTAAGCAAGCCCTGATTCAGTGGCAATTAAATAAACCAGAAAAGCACCCAACCCCACCCTTTGCAGCTGGAGCTTTGTCTGAATGTGATAAGAGATCATTAATTTTCAATTTGACCTCAGCCTATAATGTTCAAGTGGCCTCTTTGTTCTCATAGCGATGTTACAAGCAAGGCCTGAGTCAAGGGAACTGGAAAGGAAATATTAAAATAGTCCTAAAAACCTCTTTAGTCTTGTGATCTCGCTCCTCCTAACTGAACTGCGCGCACCTTATCCCTCGGACCATCGCGGCTCCGCGACATGGATTTCCTCTTGGTTACTGCTTCTTTCCCAGAACAAACAACACTGGTCAACCCAGGTGACCGGTTGTGCAACGGTAATAATGAATATTGAACCACCGCAGCAAAAACATGTTGTGAACAAACCGGCGGGGCAATGCTTATTTATATCAAATGTCTGCCTGTAACGTTTGTAACAATTTACAGGCAGAAGAAAAGCTGAAATTCACTGATTAAAGTGTTCGCTGTGAATAGCTCGTACAGCTCTGAATTCAAAGACGTAGTTGAAGAAATTGTTATTAAAATCCGCTGCAAAAAGAGCTATTGTGAACCTATGGGCACATCAACAGCTGTCTATGGAAAATTATTATTATTAGAGAATAGAAAACGGCCTATTTTTAACAGATAATCCCGGAATCTGGGTTGAATTAGAATGAAGGACAGCCCATCTTTCACATCTTTTTTCATTCAGGCATTTGGCAAGCCCAGACTTTACAGAATGTAATTTAGGATGTTTAAATTGCCGTTTGTTACTGGTGGTTTCTCATCGCAACACCTCGAATGCTTCGGCAGAGGACCTGGGGCTTGGGTCCTTCCGTAAATACACGACTACTTACTAGTTCTTAGGTGCTTTAGGCTGCCTACTTTGGGTTCACAGGGTTGGTTGGACGCAAGAGGTGTTTTAGGGTTATTTTAATGTGTTTTTTCTGCTTTTAAGCAAATGCAGTTTTCCATTGACTAACTCATGCTTTGTAACAAATCAAAACATTTCAATCTTAAGATTTCGCTCCCTCTGCAAGAAGCAACAGGAGCGGATGGCATCAGAATTGGGACCAGCACTCGTTACAGACTTCATTTTCTCTTCTTCTCTGTGGATGCTCTGGAGAGGAAACCCTGTTGGGGGATTGTCTCATCAAATATGAGAAAAAAAAGGACTATGTAATAATGTGAGCGTACCTTCAAAACTTTTATGACAGTCCAAGACCTGCTCAGAAGCCTGTGGAGCCGCAGGTGTCTGCGGCAGGCAAAGGATACTCCATGCTCCGACAGAAACTGGCTGCAGCTCAACCCACATGTCAGCCCGTCAGAAAGAAAGCAAGAAAGAGGGTGGCGAGAAAAAAAAAATGATGTGACTGCTGACTGCTGATGCCCTGCCCTTTGTGGAGCAGAAGAAGACCCCGTTTGTTCTCACTCCACTTCTCAGGGCACCTTCAGAAGGTGCATGAGCTTCCAAAATGTCTTTCTGCATAAGAGAAAGGAAAGGGAGGTTGTAATAGAAGCACAGCGAAGGGTGCCCGTGCGGAAAGTTAAACGTTCCAACTTCCCGAGATGGAAATTTATGTTACCCTCTGTAGCCTCACATTTCTGTCATATGTATAGACCTGAAACTAATGAACAAAAGTTCGGGTTTTTTGATGCCGAGTATGAGACTTGTAGGTATATGCAGGCTTTCTGGAAAAAAAAAAAATTTGAGTGTGGTTTGACTAAATTTCAGCTTCCTGAAGATACACATTCAGATGATTAGGGAAAACAAGCAATGTTATCTAGGTTCCAATACATTATGTGACCTACGTGAAGAGCTCAGGCAAATCGAGCAGAAACTAAGACCTGATAACACTTTATAAATACCCGGACGGGGGAAAAAAATACCGTGAAATACTTTTACAGACAAATCGTGACCTTAAGCAAATTTTCTGTTGGTCGGTGGGCAAAGCTGAAACTTGAACCCAGCGCTGATTTCAAGTACTTTTGTACTTCTCAGCTCTGGTATTAATCTGCAGTGGAGCGTCAGTGAGCTGCTCCCTCTGTGCCGGAGTGATTATCGCTGAGCTGATGGATGTAACTGCAAATATTGTGGAGAGTTCTTCCAGATCTGCACTTTGTGTTGCAGCTGTTAATATTTTTTTTTTTTTATTGCTTTGTTTTCTTATCCAAATTTAAGTTGCCTGAATGACATATTAATTAATCAAATTCAGAATTGGTTCATTCAACAACTGGCAGGCTTATATTTATCATTGTTCAGTAATATTACCCAAATGTCAGCTCTTAGTTTGAAAAATTCCTCTGAACTAGTAAACCAGCGAATAATAAAGATACTATAATTTTCCTTCAGTAAAATAAACAGAATATTTTCTTAGTTAATTGTTTACATGCCTTACTCCTGTCACTTCTTTCCTTTCATCCTTATTTTTCTTGTTTTCCTTTATTCACATTTCATCTCTTGAACTCCTTATCTCTCTAATCCCTTATCCTTTATGTTCTTGTTTTATCTCTCATTCCACCATTTTATTCCCTGTTTCCTAAGCCTATCTCCCTTCCCATGCTAGGCTCCCCAGGCTTTAAATGCCCTCTGAACCCTTTTTCCCTTTCCCCCAGTTCTCTACCTTTCTCTTCTCTTTCATTTTTCCTTACAGCAATCTCCGCGGAACAATACTAGAAGTCGAGCTGGCAAACTGACAGAAAAGAACAGTTGGAAAGAAAAGTTTACTCAAAGACAGGCACATTTCGGTTTTTTTTTTTTTTAAGAAAAAAAGAAGAAATATCTATAGGAAGGTGTTGCCAAATCATCTGCTTTTTCAGATGTGAAACTTTTAGCCATGCTCTCTGCAGCGCTGATGTGAGGGAAGGAGCAGGAAACGCTATCAGGTTGCCAGATGACTTGAGGACGGTGAGGTGGGATTCTTAAGTGCACGTGATAGCAGTAATTCAGGATATTATTCCTCATGTAAAAATAGCTATGCAAAATTAACACAAAGGCTTTGGTATAAAAAGATAAAAGCCAGGAAACTCAGAGGCTGTGCAGCTCTTTTTATCTCATTTCATTTTGGTTGGGGGATTGCAGGGAAACAGCAGAAGAGATAGAGTGTTTACACCAAGGCATCTGGTCCAAGGTGTAGCCACGACAAAAGGTTATTGTATTCCTGCTGGTCACAAGGCTGGGAAGAGGACCTGGGTGTAAAGGAGATGATCTTAGTTTGGAGACACACAGACAGAGATGGGAAACGTGAAAGGCAAACCTGGAACAAGTCACGCAGCGGCAGTCACAGAGAAATGGGCAGGCTGGGTGTTGGACGGCGGGTCCATGAAGGAGAGAAAATCTCCACTGTGCTTTGCACAGGAGTACATTTGCTACTGGGGGGTAGAGTAAACCACTTCAAGCTTTGCGTTATACGCTCTCAAACTCTAAAGGGAACATTCTTTCCCTCTTCAACCGACTGTTCAAGTTGGACTGTTCAAGTCTTTCCCTGTTCAAATCGGAGCGGCTTCAGTTGGTAAATATCTATTAGATTGCATTGATTTATTCTGTATTTGAATTTCACTCCTGGAAATATAACAGTGATGTGAAGAGAGCTGTAGATGGGAATTCTATTCCCATCCCCACTATCTGAGCCCACGACCCTGAGCCTTGACTTGCATTCCTAATAGGATAGACCTTTTTTTGTAAGAATTCTTTAGCACCTGTAGGTTACGCGTTCAATTAGTATCTATATCCTGAACCCAGGCGAGTTGCACAAGCTTTGAAAAAAGTAACAACCAAATGGCTAATTAGGTCAAATTTGGGGCGTATCAAACTTGACAGTGTCTGGCTTACATCACTGTGGATTTACATAATGGAACTTAACGGCGCTGAAGTCTGTTGTGTCAACTCTGATGACTCTATGGAAGGCTTTTTTTCCATAATTTTCTTTCCAACATGAAATATTCACTCAGAAGAATATCTTCTCAACTTTTCCATCCGTCCTGTATAGTGCAGGGCCTATCACCGCTCTTTACCTGGGCTACTAACACAGGAGTATTTCCATCAGTTATCTTAGTTTTCCGAACTCAGTAATCAACGTCAGCAACCAATTGTTTAACAAATTTCCTTTTTAAAACCAAAGCTATTTTTCAGCTAAAACAGAACTGTTTTTTCAACTGCAAAAGCCTGTGAGAGACGGCAAAAACCATGAGGACTCATGGTAAATGCCTCGGGTAGTCTTTTCCAGAGATACTACCTATCAGCGAGCAATAAAAAAAATATCCAAACAAACCAACAAAATCTTAAGTTAATAAAGTTTTATATTCTTACTGCGGCTTCCTCTGTCTTCTAGCAGCCCATCCTGTACATCAAAGGTCACAAAGAACACAATGAGTCACTATCAAAACCCAAAGAATGCTTCGTGAACAATTACTATACATAAATTGCAGCCTGGTATTTTGTTTCTGTGCCAACTCACAGTAATACAGCCCATTTCCTCTTCAGTTTTTTCCCTGCAGCTTTTGTCCGTAATAGCAAACAGCTTTGTTAATCTGCTCACAGAGCTTGAATTTTTTTTTTTTTTTTGAGGGGTGTACTTATACCTTTGCCTTTTTGAGAAGTGGGCAGCAGTGGTATGAATTCTTTTGCTACAGCTCTGTAGGCTCAATTTCTTTGGTGTCAGAGTCCACAAGAAGTCTATAACGCTGCCAGGCTTGGTAGCCAAAAACATCATTAGGAATACTGAAAGGGCCCCCTCTGAAACCCAGAATCGAAGTGCCCCCCGGGGAGGTATCAGCCGAGCATTATCTCACGCTGAGCAGAGCACCTCAGCGCTGTGCAGCCATGAAACCTGTGCGGATCCCTAAATACATGCCACTGCTGGGAGGACAGGCCGCAGGATCCATCCACCCAGTTCTGAGGCAAACACGGTACCTCACGCGCTTTTAATACCCTGCACGAGGGACGAAACAGGCCTTCTGTTTGGGGTCGAAGGTGTCTTTGCGACAGTCAATCGTGGCATTGCGTTTCGTACTGCAACCCCCAGCTTTCCCACTTTTGGCAATACCTTGTGTCAGTGACTCTTGCTGCGATCCCCTGAAAGAGAAGCAGAGATGTTCATTCGCTCGCATAGTTTAACAACTGAGAAAGAAAATGAAATCTTTCAAAATTTTGCTGAATAAATATTGTGAAGACAAATAAAGAGTTGTTTTTCAGAAGGTATGGTTCGTGTCTGTGCACACGTGTGTGTACGCAATTAAGCAATGACCGCAAACCTAGATTTATATTGCCATTGTGCTATTACCTATGCGCTCAAATTCTGCACACTGGTCAGTTTTTAAGTAGTCTTCTGGTTAATATTTATTGTCTTTATCGAGCAATAATATGGACTAGAAAGTTGTGATGACAAGCAGCAACAACTGGCATTCTCTCAACAATTCCACAATAAGAAAAGAGGGAAGTAAGATAAAATCAGCCAGCTTCCTTCTGAAGAGGTTTGGTTAAATCAGAATTCTTCATTTTAGAAAATCACAAAGCAAAAGTGCCTCAGACTACTATTCTACCTAGCATGGGAGGAAGATAGTAGATATTTTTAATGTTCCTAAAATAATCACGTCCTATTGTACCCAGCTCTAGTAAAAGGTAGATTGAAGTAAAACACCGCTTTTTTTTTGCCTCTGGTATTGTGAGAACTATTCAAAGACCCTTGGCTTCAGTTGACGATAACAGAAGCAATCAAATGTGTTTGAAGGATGTACGCTATGGCTCATCTGGTCATATGCTGAAACACAGGACTCACTGTCCAGGGCTTTGATTTGTCTTCAATTAACTTTCACATCAACTACTGACAGGAAGGGGACTCCGAGAAGGGATGGTAGCTGTCCTTATAGTACATTTCACAAGTTTGGAGCCTAAATTTTGATTCTTTATTATTAACCTCATGTGTAAACTTGCGTGCATTTACCCACGCAGTTTCCAGTTTTCCAAAAGGAGAGGGTAGCACTTAGGTATCTTTGGGGATTAAGATCTAATCCTGGAGGGGTTCCAGGCTGGCAGCGCTTTATACTCATAAAAAGCACCACCACAGCAATTGTGAACAGGCCTAAGCACCGACGCACCCTCGCAAGATCAGGATACATTTTTAAAATGCTGTTCTGGGGGAATAATATTATCGCGTAAATCTTATAAAATATTAATTATTAATAAAACCAAAGTGTATTCAGCATCCTTGACTGAAAGCTGCTATAGTAGGCTAATTCACAAATCTTTTTAGAGCCAAATTTCAACACTGTATTTGTAGTTTTTGTACATTCTTGGTTGATTAATTCTGCAAACTTGCATACACACTTTTAATCTCCATTTTGCATATGCTTATACCTATCTGCAAATTACAAGTTGCATAAGCGCTGTAGAATTTGCATACATCCAAACAGAGGAACTCACTTTTGCAGAAGGACTTCTAGAAATGCGACCTCTTCTAAGTCATACCAGTAAAATATAGAAAACTCGCTGTCACTTATGATGTAGAGCAAAAACAGTGATGAAAGCGTTTGCTTGTGATTGAGAAAACAATACATTCTCTGGTCCTTCCATGCAAAGAAAATATTTCTGGGTTTTTTTTCATTTTCCTTCTTCTCTCACACTAACTGAATGTGGGTGGGAAACAGTAGAAACAGAAAGGGTCATGTTTGCTCCTCAAAATTTGAAGACGGTGTTTTTTTCCTTTGCCACAGATGCTCCGTGCTCATCAGTTGCCGTGTACTTCTGAGAGAGAAAAGAGAGAGAGAAATTGCCAATAACATTGGTAACCTTAAGTGTAGGCATGCATAAAAATTTGCTGAAAATTGGGTTGTGGTACATGTTCTTATTTTAGATTTGCCCTTGTTAACGTCTTCTTAATAAACAGGTGCATACACTTCCCCAAGCTGTCACTGTTGTTTACCCAGTCTGCACACTTTATAAATCGACTAATGGAATAGACCCAATCATCTCAAGGATCTGTGCTTTAATAAGTTGGAGTCTCAAAGTTTTCAGGAAAATACTTTCTGGTAATATGATTCTGCTGGATACAAGCTTCGCAAGGTTTGCTTTTAAAGATAAAAAAAAAAAAAAAAGGTGACACAATTTCACTTCTAAGTTCAGCCCGTAATACAGAGTTTCATACACGCTTGACATTAAGATTAGCAACAAAGTGGGATGGGTAGAGGGAAAGGAAAATGAAAAGGTGTAAGAAAGGTGGAAAAGGCTTTTCTAGTGAAGTTTGAAAACAAGAGGATGTTCCCCACCGAGCACCCGGATCACTGCGCTATAGACTCAGGCTTGCTTTCACTAGCTCAGCGTCAGCCACCCCTAAAGATTCATTCCCGTCTCCACCTCTTGACCCAGAGCAGATGAGCCCGTCACGAGACAGGGGAGACATTACTTTTTGATTCTTATCAAGTGGCAAAAGATTTTCATACGAAACCTCCCATTTCCTTGGCAAGCGCTTGACCCATTAGGCTGCAACACAAACCGTACTCTTGCTCACTCAGAGAAGGAGCAGCTACAAACGGTGCCCTTGGAATAGGCTTTTACATGATGGATGTTGAAGGGGTGGAGGAGTCTTTCATTGCAACCACAGTCTCACAGGTCATCTAAAGAGTCACCCCAAATCTTTGTCATTGCCACTCCCTCAAGACAGCTCGGGTGGACAGTTGTGTTGATGCAATGAACATGTTGACTTCATCTGAGGTAGGTATTTCATGTCTTCAAAGACAGACTCTCTCCAGGCATTCCCTAGAAGGTCTAAGTAAAGATCTAACTTTCATTCTGGATCCCATTAAAGGGACCAAACAGCTACTGCTACAGTGCAGGTCTCTACTTCAAGGAGCACAGACCTCATTTATTGGGTCCGTCCCGTGGTTCTTTGAGAGCAGCGTTTCTAAAGAAACTAATAGTTACAGTCAACGTATTAGAGAGATTAATACAGTAATAATGACTTTGCTATTGAAATAGGTAAATAAATTAAATGCATATAATTAACTGTAGCTTCATCTCATGAGCTTTTAGATTGCATCGCTGGAGATCAGTATTGTCCGATTGCAGATGGCAAACAGTAATTGCTGAAACTTCTTTTAAGTAATACCAGGGGAAGAGTGTTTGCATTTAATTCTTCACTGGAGGTGTCAGTTTGATAGCCCCAGAGAATGTAATCTGTAATATTTATCTCCAGAGAAGTTGAAGGAATCAAAGTGGCAAAATACAGTTTCCTTGTCTTATCGAAGTTATCACGGCTCTTCGGGACTGGATGGGTAACTCCACGCTTCTGTGTTTCACTCGCCAGAGACACCACCAGTAGAGTAGCAATGGAAAAACTTCCACAGCGCAAACTCTTCCGCTACTTATTTGACTGAAAAAGCTGATACGTTAAACAAAAGCAACCGAAGTTGTTACCGTAAGAAGAAAATTTCTAGCTATCACCAACTTGGTTTGCACTCAAGTCTATGACCTCCACCCGAGAAGTCAAATAATGCCGTATATCCTCCCAAAGCTCTCCGGCTCTTAACAGGCTATTTTAACCTAGAGCTTCACACGACTTGATGTGGTTATGAGTTGCCCAGAGCCTCATTAGGTGAAGAACCCTTGAGCAGGCTCTGTGCTGGTCTGAATCACAGCGCTCCAGAAGGAACTACGCTCCCAGTACAGACTTCACCACCAGCATAATTCTTTCTGGGAAAAAAGGAAAAAAAAAAAAAAAAAAGAAAAACCTTTACAGCAGCAAGAGTGAGCGCAGGACAGATCGAGTGATTTGCCATGAAAAAAGTTAGAGGGGCTCATTAGAGGCAAAGTTATTAGGCCAAGCAAACAGTTAATCCCTGTCACACAGAGGTAAGAGAGTTGCCAGCCTCGAACTCTAAATTAAAGGCACTCTCTGAGCACCAGAGAAGTGACTCTTTTTTGCAGCTTCCTCAGTACCATCCGTCTACCATAATGCTGTGGCCTTTTTCTTTCTTTAAGTTCTGGGCTCCAACTAATTACTGGCAGGAAGTGCCTATTTTTATGCCATTAGTATGCAAATGAGTGAGAAGTAGAAAAATATTCTAAAGGAACTGTTACAATATCTGTCCACAGATTACTGGCCAATTAGAACATGGGATTAGGGCTGCGGGACCCCAAAAGAGTATGGCCAAAGTCTTTCTGCTTGGGTGCCTCAAGTGTAATTTCAATGGGAACTGTATATACACGGTCCTTTTCCTCAAAAAAAAAAGGGAAAAAAAAAAAAGTTCAAGCCTAAATTGCCTGCTTACAAATGAGCACTTCTGCGCTTGAAAAATGAATGCCTTCACTTCCTCGCCTCAATTTTTCTATCCATAAATTGGGGATAAAACATCCTGTTTGTCTGCGTTCCAGCACACGCCGGGGGCAAATTATTCAGCTGGACTGAAGGTCTCCTCATCTCTCACCCTGTCTGACAACGTCTGAAAGACAAAATCTTACGCTTTTAAAATTATTTATAATGTGAGTGATAAATATTAAAAGATTTTCGGGCCTTACCACCTCTGTCCAGGTAAAAAAAAAAATCATAGGAAGAACTGCCTGCCTTGTGACATTCTGGCTTTTCCCTAACTTGACAGTGTTAGGAATTCAGAGGTGCAAGAGGGCGGAAAGCTACTGGAAAACAACTTTACTAAGCTTTTTGAACCTAGAAAATTGTGAAACAAAATGCCCCATTATGCTGTAGGTATTTCTCATGCAAATCAGCTTCCTCGTCACTCTTTCATAATAACCGATTAGCCAGAGTTGGGAAAAAATACATAATTCCTCAAGTTACTGGCCTTGACGCTTCTCACAGCTCTACTCTTTGGAAATTTCGACTTATCGCTCCATTAGGTATTACTCATTTTGATTTACTGTTTTTTTAAAAAACCGCAGTTTACATCTCGATAGCAAAGATACCACCACACTAAATCCAGTCAGGGCGACGAACTCTGAAAAGTTTTGCTGGAAAGGTTTGTTCTTCTTATTGTTACGGTTATTCTTCTTGCGGCCAGAGAAGGGGGTTCCCAAACCAGGCTGTAACACCAACACCTGCCCGGCCTCTCCCAGGAACACCTGAAACCCCTTGATTCCTGAGGGGAAAAAACCACATATATCACCACCAGCCGTGATTTTCTCTCTTTTCACCTGCTTCCCTCAGGAAAAAAGCCCCTCTTTTGTGTTTTTATTCGCCGGGCCGCGGCGGGCGGCCAGGCCTCTCTCTGCTGGGAGGGAGCCGCCCGCCCCCCGAAGCGGCGGCCCCGCGGGCGGGGGGGGGGCCGCTCGGTGGGCGCTGG